>WBMZ01007999.1:0-262184 GCA_013400975.1 Atrichornis clamosus | reverse complement strand
GCCCGCCGCCCCCGGGGCAGGGGACGGCACCGCGCTGCCGGCGGGGCCCGGCGTTTCGGGGCGGGCGGTCCGCTGGCCGGTGCCACGCGTTGCCTCCGGCAGGCAGGGCAGACAGCGTGCCCTGGGCCGGCAGCGGTGCCAGGGCAGGCGGAGTGCTCGCCGTGCCCCAGCCCCAGCGCGCACCGCGGCGGGTGATGCAAGGCCGCTCCTGAAGCCCCGGGTGCCGTGTGCTCCTCTCGTGCGCTTTCGGGTCTTGGCCGCCGTGAGCTTATCGAAACGGGGCCGACGGGAGCGGTTGAATGCACAGCTCTTGAATGTACTTTCAGGACTTAGTACTGATATTAATAAATGTAGAGGACTAGAAATGGAGAACGAGAAAAGCATGTGGTCACATAGAGTGTTTTTTTCCATTTGAGTACTACTTGTTTCATTTTGGTTGGTAGTGGTAAACTGACAGCTTTGCTTGTAAAACATATGACAGTCTTCTAGCGTCCTAAGGCCTGTACTTCAGGTGCTTCAGGAGTGTGTATCATGTTGGAATTCAAATAATGCCTTTGCTTAAAAGCTTTTATGAGTTCTGAATGTAGGTGTTACTGTTTTTGAAGTACTGCCATTGGTGTAGACCCTTTCAGATTTACAGCTTTTTAAACAATTGACTGTTGAAATGAAGCTAGCTTGACCTTTGGAAGAGTTGAGGTCACTAGTTGCACTGAATCAGAGAGAAGGCAAGAAATTGTCAAATGACAGTATTTTTTTCTGACAGTTATGTGTTTGCAGAACTTGCTTTGAAGCTCAACCTGAAGCTCCTGGAGCAGGTCTGATGGAGGGCTGTGAAGATGATTGAGGGACTGAAACCTCTCTCTTACTAGGAGTGGCTGGGAGAGTTGGGCATATTCAACCTAAAAAAGAGACAACTGAGAGGGGACCTCATACATGGGTATAAGTATCTGAAGGGGAGTGTCAAGAGGATGGATCTGGGCTCTGCTCACGGGTGCCAAGCAATAGGACAAGGCAGTGGGCAGAAATTAATGCACAAGAAGTTCTACCTGTACGTGATGAAGAACTTGGCTGTGTGGATGACTGAGCACTGGAACGGGTTGCCCAGAGAAGTTGTGGTATCTCCCTCATCAGAGATACACAAGAACGGTCTGCACTGTGCCATGTACTCTTGTATGGCCCTGCTTGAGCAGAGGTTGGACCAGATGATCCACTGTGGTCCCTTTCAACCTTATCCGTTCTGGGATTATGTGACCAGATAATTGTAATTTGGCCCCTAAAATAGTTGTAGTCCCTTGCTTCTCAGTATCATCTACAGTTTTATTAAATGTAGTGTTAATCTGTTTCCAGGAAGAACATTTATAGTTGAAAAATAATTTTTTACAAGTTAATAGAAAACACATCTTTCATAAAACACTGGTGTGTATATGTGCAGGTCCTGTTGAGGTACGGTGCTTCCTTTGACTGGTCCCTGTTATTCCTGGGTGTTTCAGTCTTCTTCTGTTACATAGTTACAGGAGCTGGTAATGGGGTGCACAGGCGGTTGGGGGAAGGAAAGACACGTTGTCTTTTGCTGTTTAGTTATAGTGTAAAGGGTATTTGCAAGCTGTTAAACGTGTGATTAATTCTAGCTCACACTAGGGTTTTGAGTGCTGAACAAGTTTCTTTTCTCCCTCCTACAAAATTTCCCATGGAAAATTGAAGGCCTCATTACACCAAATAGCAGCTTAATGTTTTCCTGGTAACTTGTTTATAGTAACAATTGTTGGTGTTAAACACTTTCTAGCCTACACATTTTCTTAAACTGAGTTACGCTTTAAACTTTGAAAAAAGAACTGAAACCAAAATCTACTTTCTAGTTCAGACAAACTTATCTAATCAAAAGCAGTTTAACAAATGACCTATATAATGTGTAGTTGGAAGTTTGCTAGCAATATAATAGCTGATGTCTCAACTAAAAAGAGAAGGAAACAAGGGTGGGACCCACAAACAGATTAAAAGACATTAGGCTTCTAAATCACAAATTGTAATCTAGGAATCTCTGTTGTCATCTCACCCTGTAGCTCTCTTTTCAAATAAAATGTTTTTCTAGTGTCTCGTGTAGCAGCCAGTAGGAGGTGCTTAGGTGATGTATTGGAAAAAAAGGGAAAACAAATCCAGTTATACTTTCGTATTATCTTTTAGTAATCAGTGATTTAAATAACTGATTATCTGCTTCTAAGATGTTGAGTTTAGAGGCTACCAAGGTATTTGATTTCCATTAATTCATCTAAGTATACTTGAACTGTTAGTCTTTTTGCCATCTTGTGGCAATGAATTCACAAATTTAATTATGTTCTACCTAGGAAGGGCATTCTATATCGTATTATTCTCACCTTACTATTAAGTTTTATCATGTACCTCCTTGTTCTTACATTATGAGCAATAGTCAATCATTCTGTATTTACCCATTCTTACCTTTTAAGTACCTCATCGCATCACAGAAAGGAGCAATCTTGTGTTTATTGCAAGCACAATCCCATAGAAGATCTACAGTTAGGGCTTTCTTTATGCTCATCCCTCTCTGAGGAATTTGTTTGTTTCCATAAAGCCAGTGCGAGTACATTCCTGTACTGGGTTTGGGAGTTAACTTCCATCATAGTCAGAGTGCTTGAGATTTCTGGCCAAAACAGTGTTGATAACACACCAGTGTTTTTGTCTGTTGCTTGCCGGCACAGCATCAAAGCTTTCTTCCGTCCTGCCTGCCCAGTGAGTATGCTGGTGGTGGGCAGGAGGTTGTGTGGGGATACGGCTTGGACAGTAGACCCAAACTGACCAATGGATGTACTGTGTATTGTCATGTTCAGGAATAAAAATAGAAGTAGAAGAAGAAGAAGAAAGGGTGGGGTTTTTTTGCTTCCAAGATGTCTGTTTTGTGGGGATTAGTAAACTGGAGCTTGGGACTTTGGTCAGCCTGTGGGATATGGTGAGCATTTCTTTCCTTCACTTGTGTGGTGTTTTATCTTTCCTTCCTCTATTAAACGGTTTGTATCTCAACCCATAAGGTTTTTTTCTTTTCATTTTCCTATTTTCTCCCCTGTTCCACTGTGGGGGGTGAGCAAGCAGCAGCTTGGCTGCTGCCCAGGGTCAAGCCACCCCAACCCTTCACAGACATCTAAAAACTTATTGGAAGCAAAAGCAGCACGCTATGGTTCTGTGTAACAGGGCTTACTGAATTAACCAGTGGTTTGAAAGATCCCTGTTCCAGGTGTTTCAGGAGGTTATTTTGGTCACTTGGTATAGGTATTCCTCTTGAAGTTGTACACAACTATGTATAGTTCAGTGAAAATCCATTAGACTAGAGAGAAGCCAAGAAAGACTTAGGTTGCAGTAGCTATGCTGGACTGCTTGGGTATGTAGCAGTTTGTCCTTGCTGAAAGGGTACTTGGTGTTTTCTGGGTTCTATTCAGTACATTAACACGTGGACTAGCATTTGGGGGCCAGCCTGTCACTGAGCCCAGCTCTGAGATGTGAATTAAAACTCATGTACTTTTTCTGTCTTGTTAAATCTTGTGGATACTAAAGAAGAGCTTTAAAAGGAAGGTGGAGAACCTTGTACCTAATTGATATTTTAGGGATACAAAAGTTGCTAGCTCTTCCCTTCCATTATATGTGGAACTTATGGATGGATTATACACCTCCCTAGACTTTACCATCGTTTGTTCTAAGGCATATATTTACTCTGAGTCATCTGTTACTCTTGTTTGTCCAAGGGCATGTTGGAGGTTTGGCCTGAAAAACAGACTGAATTTGATATTACAGACATGAATCTTACTTATAAACAGGTCTTACAGTAAAAATAGATGATTGTGGAATAATGGGTTGGTTATTGAAGCTTTTGTCAGGAGAATTGTGGAGTAAATTTCAGTTTTCCAGTTGTAAATTGGCTTCTGAGGAAGTTGTGAGAATAAGTAGATGGCTTTGTGCAGCAGTGACTTACTTGCCTGCATTCAAATGTTTCATAAACCAGACAAACGTTTAAACTACCCCTCCTTTCTCTGAACATGGTGAGGACTGCTGAATTGAACGGCTTAGTGAGTCTGTATTTGGAAACTGGATTCTGATGAATTTGTTCAAGGAATAGGAAGACATTATTCTTAGCTGCTGCTCTAAGGGGAAACAAATGTTCAAAAAATGAGAAGAGGTGGCACTTTGCAATGTGGTTTAGTGAGCATGGTGGTATTCAGTCAAAGGTTGGAATTGATGATCTTGGAGGTATTTTCCAGCCTTAATGATGCCACTATTCCAATTTGTCCTCTCCTTGAAAAATTAGGGAAGAGTAAAGAAGATCTCTGAAGGTCCTCTCTTCCATTTCTTTTAAGAATTTGTTATTTGTGGTGAGTTGACCCCAGCCAGTAGCCAAATGGCCACCTAGCCTCTCACTCACTCCCTTCAGCTGTGGAATGGGGTGAAAATAGGAGACGTTTAACATCTGTGTGGAAAGACAAACACCATAAGCATGGATGTGTGTCCTTGTTCCCAATACCCCTTGCTTCTCCTTTCCCAGAGTTTTTATTGCTGAGCATGACATCATATGGTATAGATCTATGTTGCCTCTGAAGCATGAATATAAATAAAATGCTTGATTATATAATTTTCTTGTTAGTGTAACATTTTTGTTTCTGAGGCGTTTTTAAAAGTTGATTCTGTAAATCTGAATAGTTTGCATATGTGCTTTGCTAAATACTCATAATACTTGTTCAAAGGCTTTTAACTATTAAACAGGAAAATCTTGTGTACTGTGTATGTATGTACTAGTTTACAGTACAATTTTCTAAAATATATTTTAAGAAATTTTGCATACATTGTAGCATAATATGACTAAGATTCTAGAAATGCAACCACTAAAAAATGGAAAAGTCCTATTTTAACCTCCTCAGATCACTGGAGACATAATGGGGCTATTTTCCTTTTTCTTATATCCGCCAAGAATAATAATATTGTGCCTCAATTTTAGTTCTCCTAATTTTCTTATGTAACAAGCAGACATGTTGACAAGTTTTGAAAAGATGGTTAGGGATTTCCTCACTGTAGGAAACTGTACAGATGTCTTTCTCAAAGTATCCTCTTGCATGTATGGCTAGCAGTAGAGGCAGTCAGCTCAGGAAGGGTTGGGCAGCTGTTGTTAGTTTTGATTCTAATTTGCACTCATAACATTGCAGAAATGCAGCACTTTCCTTTTTTTAAAGTTCTAGTTCTAAACTACAGTAATGATAAATTATCAATTAGAAAGCTGTTACTTGCTGGTCACCAAATAGCTGATGTGCTGTTTGAAGTGCCTGTGTGACACTTTGAAGAGAAGACAAGGCACTCTGTCTCTAATAGTATTACTGTATGGGACCATGTGTCTATTCAATAGTTGAGTGTTGTTTAAATGTATTTTTAATTAACTTATTCTTAATTTGTAGAGGGGCCTCTGCCTTGAAGTAGGCATGTTTTCAGGCTATAGGGATATACTTATAATGCAAGGTACATCTTGAACTTTTTTTTTTCCATGAATTTTTAGATTGAAGTTTTGGCCATTTTTCCCCCCTATATCCTACCAATGTTAAGTAATATTTAAGCTAAATCAAAAGTTGATAGTTGTCCGGCTCAGGACAGCTTCTGATATGTGTGTTATAACCCTGGTTTTCTTTACAGCTCTCTTTGTAGGGAAAGAGGTAGTGTTGCTTCCAGGCAGTAGTAGAAAGTTCTGAAGGAGACAGCATCCCCAAAAGTACCTGGAAGGCCGGTGTAATTTGGACTGTGCTTTCATCTCTTCCTGAACTGGAAAAGCTTGTCTTGATAGGTTGATTTTTGGGGCTCTGTGTGCATCTTCACTGCACTTTGATATTTGACCACATTATGTCAGTGAGCTCTTTCATGAATGTGCTTCTGTTTGCTTCTCTGATAGGAAATACAAACTTTTATCTTTTTAACCATTGAGTTGGACTGAACTTTCAGTGTGCTGTGACGCAGATCCAGTAAGGATCAAAGGACTGCTAGATCATTCGTGGTTCATTCATGTGGACATACCTTTAGAAAAGTTTTTATATGCACTGGAAGAGACTTTTAGGAGGAGTGTTAGAAAGACCAAGGGGTAGCATAGTGCTAGTAAAGGAAGAAAGTGGTCTTATGGAAGACCTTTGTCATTGGCAGAGATGATTGGTAAATCACCTGAATAGAGGAGTACCTGAAAGTCACTTTGAAAGAGAAGGCACGTCAGGATTTCTTGTTACCTGTTTTATGCAGAAAGCAGCAGCAATAAGCTGTCCAGTAACTGATACCCCCTCAAAACGCCAAAGTGTGATCAGAAAACAAAGTTTGTAGAACTTGTCTGTTTTGTGTTGTGTAGATCTGTGTGTTTTGTATCTACCTTACATTTTGGGGATTTGGGAAAAGTTGCCTTGGTTATTTTGTATTCTTAGGGAGTTTTGTTAAAACTCTTGAAGTTCTCTGTGTTCCTAAATCATGTTTCTCAGGAATTTACTGCCACATTGGTAAGAAAAGCTGAAGTAGAATAGCATAGTGCTAAAATCTACTTAAACTCAGTAAAGTTTAAATATGTGTAATAAACATATTGATACAGGTTTAAATGCAGCAGCCTAATAGCTAATATTCAGGAGTGCTTATCTGTGACATTTTATTAGCATCATCTTAGTATATTCAGAATTAAACCATTTCTTAGAAGAATTTTGGGTAAAAGGCACAGCTTTCCCGTCCCAGTTGCTGTGTATTATTGGAAAGATGCTACCTAGGGAGTTTTCTGGGAACTCTTTGGCTTTATAACTCCTTCCTGCCTCAAAAACTGTGACAAGTATCAAACAACATACTGAATGGTAGAAGAAGCATAAAGGACATCTTTCAGAAAATACTACAAAATTAATATAAAAATTAAATTAACACAAATCCAAATATTGCTAAGTATAGCAAACACTTAAAATTGCACAATACAGTTCCATTATTTTAATGAAATTGATGCATTTGTGTGGACAATGACATCTGGTTCTTATTTTTCTGTAATGGGTCATTTTCCACCTACTTCTGTATTATTTATTGCAACCATTGATAAAAATTCTGACTCTCTCAAAAGCTGCTGGAAATAGGATGAGCTTATTTATAGCTACTAGTTTTGGGAACTCTTCATTTAGTGATAGCTGAAGTTGGCCATATTTTTAGTACAGGACAATTAAATTAATTTTTATGTCTATTACTAGAAGGACTGTAGAATCTACAACTTTTTTCTTAACTGGTCTAAAACTCTGCATACTTCTGTTCTGAAAAACAATTCTGTAATTTAATTTTAAGTACTTGCAGGGGGTTTATTTGTTTCAGATTGCCAGCATTACTATTATTATTACCAGCTTTATTGATGAAATTGCTTAGCACACAAAAAGTTTAATATTTTCTCCAAATGAGAAATCCTGCTTCAGTGCTTTCATAGAATAAGTCTGTAAGATTAAATGTGAATCTTGGCATGGGTTGCACTGTGCTTATACAGATACTGTGCATTGTCTGTGAGATGCAATGATTTCATTAGCCGTAACTAATTACTAAAGAAATCCTCAAGAAGGACTCTTCAGTGTTCAGCAAGACAGTTACTTCAGAACTGACATCCTGTCTTTGCAGGTAATATGAACATTGCTAATGACTCTGCTGTAAAGAAAGCTAATGGGTTAGTGGTTAATGAGAAGTGAGGCAGCAATCAAACTCGTACCACCTCTCCTTTGTGACTTGAGTAATAATGTACAGGCAGGGTCTAAAGGATTAGAGTACCTGGCTTAGTCTTTTATTTTATTGCATTTGAGATGCTTTGTAAATGCTAAAATAGGTTATGTTTTTCTCAAAAGGGTTATGTTTTGTTTCCTTGGAAAACATTTGGGAGAATGGTCCAGATACAAAATGATGCAGTTCCCACCTTGAGGCTTATTGAAACCCTATTTTGAAGGAAATCAGCATTAATTATGAAGGATAATTATGGTATTGAGTGGATAATAAGCATCCAGTTATTTAGAACTGAGGGATAACATGGTATTTGAGGCATTTGTTCAGTTGTCTATAAATACGGTAAGTGATTTGAGTGTGTGAACACATCCCTGTGAGGTTTAAAATCCTCACAGAATTACACTTTGTATCCAGCTACTGTTTTAGAGAGTGTAGATGTTTCATAGGACCTGTGTTACATGTATGGTTCCATGCAAATATCTTTGCCATTATAAAGGATCTCAAAGGCCACTAGATGCTGTATTTAGAGACTAAATCCCACCCAGATGTCTGCCATAAGGAAAGTTTGGATCTTCGTGCATGAATCAGGCATAGGTCTTCAGAAGTGTTTTCACACTGTTGGTTTTCTATCCGAAATAACATCTGGATTTGGAGAGAAGAATGTCACTGCACATGCCTGCATGCCCTGAAAGAACTGGACTCTAGGCTTTGTGTGGTACTTCTCTGCCTATAAGCACAGTCGTGTCTACTTAATGTGTGTGTTGTAAATATAACCACAGCAGACAGGTGAAGTAGTCTCAAATTACATGGCTATGAATTTTGGAGTTCTTGGGGTCCATATTCAGAATGCAAATTTTTCTGTACTGATTCCCTGGTGAGATGACAGGGATGTGTGCTGAGGATCAAGATGAAAGACCTTCTAACAAACAATTTGTCAAATTTATTCTATTATGGAGCTGAAGACTTTGTTTCTGCTTTCCAGTCTTGTTCCCGATTGTTTCCGAGCTTGACATTAGACCTGAGTAAATGTAGCCTTAAGCTTACTACTTTTTAAGATTAGGCAAGGTAGGCAAACTTTGTGAGTATGTGTAGGGCTTTGTATCTCAAATTATGCTTTAGGAACTAAGATTAGAAACACAGTTCCCTCTCACCACCTTCTAAGGTCCAAGGGTAGGTGCGAGTGCTGAATTTTCAGGAATAGTTTCCTCTATCAGGCATGGACCAATGTTCTCACAAGAAGCAGTGGCAAACCCCCCATTCTTCAGCCCTCATTTTGAATTGGTCATGTGCTCCAGACTATCCCAGGGTGTAATTTTAGGACTGAATATTTTAGTGTTGTAAGAGTGGAGATAGGATAAATAATTGTTTTCCCTCAAGCACAGTTTTCAGTTAGATTCACTGGCAATGAACAGAAGCTGTGTGCTATGTCCAGGCATTGCTGTATGTTATCCATGAGAGATGTATTCGATTGCATACTGAAGCTGATACAATTCTTGATAATTCCTCATATTCATCTGCCTTGGTTGCATCAAGGTGCTTACCTAGTTTCGTACAGGTAGTTTTTAACAAATCTTCCTAGAAGAGCTATAATGTGGTGATTTTTACCTTTTGCACGATTAAGTTACACTTAAATGCTTCTTGTATAATACCATGGCTATATTTTTGCAAGAATGTTTCTTGTTATAATTTTTTTTCTGCTTATTGCTTTTCTCGGGTTGCTGAAGGGTTTTAACACGTAGACACATCCATACTCTTCCTTTATTTAATGTAAGGTCAGTTCACCCATCCAGATCAATGTCTCTTTTGAATTGAAGTGTTAGGGAATCTACCTTCTGAAGTTCTGAAAGAATTAATGCACCTTCACCTGAGAGAAGGCGAGAGGATGTTTGACCAAACAGACCCTGGTGTGGTTTAGCAGCAGTGCTAGAATAGGAAAGCTTGTTTTGGTAATTTTTTCTTGTGACCACCTTTTGTGCTCTTTGACGTGGTAATCAACCATGCAAGTACATTTAAGCCCCATTGGTGGCAAGATTCTAAATCTGCTCAAAACCAAGAGATGTACAACTACAAGGGCATGACAAGGGCATGCCAAGATGCAGCTGGAAAGCAAAAGCTCCGCTCAAATGGAAATTAGCCACAGATGTCAAAAATGACTAGAAATGGTTCTTCGGGTATGTAAGCAACAAGCAGGAACTGAAGGAAAATACTATCCTGCTGTTTAATAGGAGAGGTGAAGTAGTCATCAACAATGCTGAAAACACAGAGGTTCTCAACACTTTCACCTCTGTCTTTAGCAGCACTGTTGGGCCCCAGGCCTTGGGAACAAAATTCCAAGATGCAAACACAGATCTGCCATCACTGAAGAGTTGGTATTGATAACTAGAGATCACTGTTGGGCCCAATGCTACTTAATGTCTTCAAAATGTCTTCATAAGTAATCTGGATATTGGGATCAAGTGTACCCTAATGAAGTTTGCCAGTGATACCAAACTGAGTGGGAGTCGTGGAATGTTTTGGGTTGGAAGGGACCTTAAAGATCATCTAGTTCCAACCTCCCTGCTATGGGTAGGGACACCTCCCACTAGACCAGGTTGCTCAGGGCCCCATCCAAGTTGGCTAGGAATGAAGTATCCACAGCTTTTCTAGACAACCTCTTCCAGTGCCTGACCACCCTCACAGTAAAGAATTTCTTCCTAATATCCAAGCTAAACCTACCTTCTTATATTTCAAAGCCATTGTCCCTTGTCAGGTGACTACATGCCCTTGTAGTGCCTCCATCTTTCTTCTAGACTTTCTTTAGGTACTGGAAGGCCATAATTATGTCACTCTGGAGCCTGTTGCAGGCTGAACAATCCTAATTCTCTTAGCCTTTCCTCATAGGAGAGGTAGTTGCCCTGTTGTACCTCTGCAGTAACCTCAAGTTGTTCATTCCATTAAAATTTTATTGTGAATCTTTAGCAACTGTTACAAGCAATTGTTTTACATCCTGAAGCTGAGTTATAAAGAACCTGGTAATGCCGTCTCTGTGGCCGGTACTTAACACTGGGGGCTTTATCCTTATATGTGCTTACTGTTCACTACAGGACTGTGTCACAGAGACTTTTTTTACTACCACCTGAACAGGTTCTCCAGCATGCTCTTAGCACAGCAGTTATGCAGTTGTGTATTACGGATGTATTACTATAGTTATATTTGCTGAAGTGCATCCCACATCCTCTCAGCCATCCTCAGTGAGATGCAATGTGTGTTACTTAGCTGTCATTAACTCAGAGTTTTTTTCTTTCTCTTGCTTATCTATTGTTTTTCATCCTCCCTTTACTTTCTTTGAACACATGCATTGTTATTGACCTTCCATACACGTGTTACTTTTCCTTTAGTGACAAGCCTTTCTGGAATGGAGTAAGATGAACCTCCTGGGGTTGTTTTCAACCTCTCTTGATGGCACAGTGTGAAAGAGGCACAGAGAGCCCCCAATTAAAGCAAAACTAATAAACAAATGGCACCACAATCCCTATCTTGTACTTGTGTCTTATGCCTAGTGTTTAAATGAACGTGCATGTTATATATGTTGAAGTTGGAAATTTGCTTATAGTACAACTCCACATGTCAGGCAAGTCTTTAAGTTTCTGTTGCTTGGGTTACACTTTGTCTCTTGCTGCAGGGAACTTAAAAGTTAAGGTGGTGAGGTGTGAAAATACAGACATTTCCGTCTAATAACTGAACTGCATCTTATGTTGGAAAAGGAAGATGAGTTATTCTGAAGAAAGGGTTTTCTTTTTTTTTCTATTTAACAGCAGTAATTTAAATACTGAAATTGTCTCTTACGTGAATGATGGCACACAGAGGAACTGTTATGCCTCCTTGTTATGCTGAAGCACTTGTTTGAATTTTGGTATTCACTGAGGTGAATACTGTGTGTCAGGAAGCCACTGTTCCTTCCTGAGTACATATTCCTTAATCTTGCTGTCAGTCCTTCAATGATTGACCCGGTCTTGACTGGAGATCAGCAATATTCGACCCAGACAACTTGAGAGACTTCCAGGGTGATGTCTGGGCCTTTGGTAGAAAGTGAGATGTCTGAAAGCGTGTAGTTGTTACTGCATAGTGCAGCACTGTTTGCAAAGGTGCAAAGTACGAAGGTGGAAAATACTATTACTGTAGTATCTTGCTTTAGCCTGCTATTTATGATTAGTGTCCCAGACATTCTTAAACCGCTGTTATTCCTGCCTGACGATGTTAGGTGTGTATTTGTACTGTTTGCATCAAACTTGCTTGAATAAGAAATTTAAGTGAATCTAATAAAAGTGTTCTTATTGGTACAAAATAGCTTTTTAATCTAATGGTTTCATTTGGTGTACATATATTGGTGTACAATATAGAAGGAATATTCACCAAGTATGGTGTGGTATTTGGGTTTTTTAAAATATTGAATCTTATTTGTAAATAAAATATGAAGTTTACATTTGTGTTAATGAAGCTGCTGAAGTTAATTGTAGCCATTCTAAAATGTGTTCACATCACTAAAATTCAGTATTTTGGTATTTATTTTTGTTTTTCTTGCATAATAGTGTACGGTAAATTATTCTATGTGTTGATATATTTAAAATGTCTTCATGTGTCCTTATGGTCTCACTGCTTTTTTGTTTGATTTATATATATTTAAAATGTAAAAAAAGTTACTGCACTGTCCCTTTATTTTTGTATAGCTTTATGGGTGAGATATCTTTTTCCTTTTTAGTTTCCTTTTCATTTGCAATGTTTCTACTTTCTCAAGTGAAAGAGAAAATGATGTTTGATTCAAATATGGTGTGGTCAATAGTAACCTGCTATTCATTGCCAATGTCTAAAGCCTCTTTTTCTTTATAATGTTCTTTGTTTAGATTAGTTACTAATAATAACTTCTCCAGTTTTATAAATGAGAAGTTTACGTAGCAAGAAGTTTGTTAATAGTTTAAAGAATTATAGGTAATATAGGCAAAATCTGGGAACATGGCTTAATATTCCTTAAATAGTTTAAACAAAATGACTGCTGTGAGGTTTTAAGGGACAAATAACAAGTAAAATATTATAGACTATAGAAGCTGGTACTTTAAGATAGTGTACATGTGATTTTTACCTGTGTTAATCCTGTTACTCCATCATTTGTAAGGAAAGAAAGATTTCTGTTCAACTTGAACATTGAGGTACCAGATCTGAGCGCTCACCTTCTCTTAGCCCTGCTGGACAGCTGGCTTGATCTGTTAAGAGAGCATAGGAATTAAATAAATTTCAAAAGAATGTGTCTTTTACCATAATCTTTCTAACATTTCAGCAGAGAAGAGAAAGGAATAGTTCTGTTATTTGCTTGTATTAAAAACACAGGAAGGGCAGGAGTTGGAGGAAAACTTAAGTAGCTGGTGAAAATATGAAGTGGAAAACTTCTCTAGTAATGTTTTTTACCTTTGTGGTATTGCTAGAAGACTTTTTAATGTTTCACTTTAATGAGTAAAAACCTGCTGCAATTATGATTCATGTTTACTTTCAAACAATAAACTTCGAATCGTTTCTTACCTGAACTCTGAGTATAATCTGTCTTTATGTTTTACTTTCTCCCATAAAAAGTTTTAATGTTAAAATCACACTTGCTTTTAAAAATAAAATAGGCTTTAAAAGTTACTTTTATTTTCATAAAGCTTTAGAAGGGTGGATCGTGCTCTTTCTGATTTACAAACAGAGGCTTGGTACAAAGTTAATGTTTTTTTAAAAGAGGCAGGAAATCTGAGATAGTGTTAGGAATCATTAGCAGAATGGCCCCAAAATGAGAAGAAATATTCTTGCCTGTACAGTTGCACTGATCTGAAGGTTAAATTCCCATTCCATTTGTCCTACAAAAATAAGATGGTACTTGTCTCACGCTTTTCTTGAGGGGTAATAGGCAGAAGAATGGCAAAAGTTAATCTTCTATATGTGGGCCCTGGTAAAGAGGATTTAAATGCTTATGCTTTTTATGTCCTTGTTCCAAAACCAGCAGATCTTAGGAGGATCATTTGGTAGTACAGATGTTTCAGATCCACCTGTGGACAGATATATTTCTCTCAAGCCAGAAGGAATTAGTTACCCTTATGGTGGCTGTGGGAAGACAAGCAGTAGTTGATCCACTCTAAAGGCAGTGTGATGCAGGCAGGTATCTACATCAAGAGGTTTTATGTGAAGGCAGGTAACATAATTTTTTAAAACAAATGTAAATTTATGCTCCATCTTATAGGGCTACATAATTTTTGACCTAGTATTTAGAGCTGGCTGTAATACATTGTGGAATAATAGCCAAAGTTTATAAACTTCACCTTGTTTTTATATGTTAAAAGTGGAGTAATTGCACCTGTCCCCTGTGTTGTATTTACTAGCTGTTTTTGTTTTCACTTGGTGCCCTGCTGAGAGTAGGTGCCATGTGCCAGCAGTGAAGGGTATGTGTGAAGTTTGACTCTAAATGAGATACAGAAGCCTTGTGTGACTTGTTTGCCGAACCAGCCTCCTCAGACACCAGCAAGTTCTGAAATCACATAGGTAAGCTGGGAGCAGCAAGATCAAATGTAGGGTTTCAGGGCTGGATTTGGCTCTTTGGCCATGCCTGTGGTCAGGGCAGTGTGCCCTATCTTGTCATCTGGTGTTCCAGGTTTTCTATTTCAGGAGATATTAATAACTCAATGAATAAAGGAGAAAGAAACATTCATTTAAAATTCAGTTTCCTAACAAATGAGCCTGCCGGAGATGCTTTGAATTTATATGTGTGTGTGAAAAGTGAACTTTTCTTAGTGTGTTCAAACTTTCGTAAATTACTGTGCATGTTATTTCAGAAAGGACAAGATAATAATACAAGTTGTTATATGTTTTTTATAAAGGGCCATAATTCTATAGAAAAAGGTATTTGAGTGTAGGTATAATATAAATAGGCAAAATGGAGTGATCTTTAATAGCTAATGGTAATTCTGCCATTAGATCAGTGTGAGAGTGATGTACCCTCAAAGTCTGGACACTTTGCTTCCCTTCTCTAATGGTGGCTATAATGTTGCCAGACTGTTTCCGCTTGGAGCTGCGCTGGTATGAATGTGTCATATATCCAGTGAATATCTCAAAAGCTGCAGCAATGTTTGGCTCTGTTTGCTTTTACGCTTGAACATGGGCTCTCTGTCCCCTTCACAGTTAAAGATTTTATATTTCCAAATTTTGTAGCTTCATCAGCAGTAACATTTGTCTCCAAAGTATCAGCTGTTGTGATATAAATCTCAAAAAACATCTTAATGTTGGAAAACAAGCAGACCTGGCAAGTCAGTGACATTTCTCTGATTGTGACTGCAACACTGCATCTGGATTTGCTTTTGTGCTATATTGCAAAGCTGATAGCTAAATTACAAATGCAGTTATTAAATAAAGAAAAACGCTAAGGGTAATTGGATGAAAGCAGAGAGTTCTGTACACTATATGACTGGGGGTGGAAGTAATTTTATTAACTCTGTTACAAGTTCTTTAAATTCTAGATGGCTGTTGGTCTTCAGGCATGCTAAGAATGATGCAGATCATTAGGTTTGTAATGGCATCATTAATTGTTTCAAAAATAATCTAAATCTGTAACTTATCTGCTACCATCAGAAACTGTAGCTGTGTGTTAGGATTCATTAAACAATTCAGCTGTGGGCACCTTTTGAAATTAAATAACTTTGAGAATAATTTCAGTAAAAGGCTTGGAACAAGTACAATTTCAGATGGGGAACAGCTGTGTTTTGGTGCATGGATATGAGCCTGTTTCACAGAGGAAATAAGACTGCACAGAAATAGGCTGTAGTCCTGCTCTGTCTAAGTGTGTGTGTGCGCTCCCAGTTGTGAGATGAAAACATCCTGAGGCATACTTTTTTCAGTTTTCTGATAGCCTTTTTATTCCATTTATCTCTTATAATAGTTCAGTGCTATGCCTATGACAACCTTTTTTCCTGTCATAATTTTCTTTCCCTGTGTTGCTGGTTAAAAATGGCGAAGCATTTGTCAAGAAGGATATTTCTCTCTGCATCAGCGCTGTTAATGACCTGAGCCAGCATGGGCTGGCTCAGAGGAAATCTTCCCGTAGGTTGTAATCGGTTACTGGTATTGGGAGCTAAAGTTCAGTTACATAGATTTCACTATAATACTCAGTGTTAGTGGTGCTAAAGGAATAATTGCCACTTTGCCTCATTGCTTGTAACTTTTATTTAGGGAGGAGAGAAAAGAACCACCTGCTGAGTGACCTCTACATGTTACTGTGCCTTGCCTCTGCTCTGTGCCTTTCACCTCCCTTTTATTGAATTTTGATTATCAGCATTTTGAGAGATTTTTTTTTTAACTGGTTTAATTGAAGTTCCAGCCAAGTTCTGCTTGCTCAAAAAGGTCTTTCAAGTTTGTGATGTGAGTTTATATTTATTACATTAATAAAGCCGTGTTATTTGTTTTGTTCTCATCTAGGTACTTGAACTGGGATTTGATTTCTCATCCTATGGATCACTGAATGAGTAACAGATGGCCTTGCCTCGTCTTACAGGCGCTTTACGCTCCTTTTCAAATGTCACTAAACATGAGGATTACAGTGAAGAATTAGCTGACTTAACGGTAAAGCTTTTTTTTCTTTTACAAAACATAATTATAGTAAGAATCATTTGTTTTCTTGATTTGCATTGTTATTTTATAAGAGTAGGCGAGAAAGATTGGGCAGTGTGTATAGTTTCCTGTGCATTCCTTCACAGTGTCCTCACTCAAAGTCAAATTTGCTATAGCTTTGTGATTTATATTTAGCCTTTACAATAATGATGTGCTGTATGCAAAAGTTTGCTTGGCTGTGTTAGTACAGCCTTGTTAATTCATCTTTCAAGAAGTTGGGCAAGGCTGGTATGCTTTCAGCTCTGAGCTTACACAGAGCTGGGAAACCAAACCTTTCCCTTTTAATACTAAGTTCACTGAATTTAGGTACCTCTTTAGTTTCCTGAGAAGTAATGCATTAAAGCAATAGATGCCTTGCGGGAACCTGTAATGTGAAATGAGTTTGGGATCTTGGGAATTGCAAATCTCTTGAAGTTCCAAGAGTTTGACTTTACAGAGAGTTTTTTTCTGGAAAGAGTAAAGTAGTGAGAGAGCATGTGTGCTTTTGTGTATCCTTCTTTCATACACTCAGGAAAGAGTTTAAAGAACATGTAAAAGGAAAAGTGCTTGCAATCATTACTACACACTGGCTGAATGCAGTTGCAAGGAGTTGTTTTTATCTGGTGTTTAATTTTAAAGGAACCCACATATTGTAATTTGAAATAAATAAAAAACGCCAAATATTTTGCATTTTCAGACTAAAAGATCAAAACTACATGCGCAGTTGCTGAAGTCTGATCTTACTTGGAAGAAGATAACAAAGTTTGTTGATGACAATTTGGACCAAAAAGAATACCAAACTGTAAATGGTGATTTAAAAACTATATTACAAGCTGCAAAACAAATAGGTATGTTTTCATTCTCTACTTGTCTAGTAATGCACTGTTTTATTTGGGGATGGGAGCAGGTTCAAGCTGGTTTCTGCCCGCATGCTTTACATACTGGTACAGTTTAGGTTCTGCCTTGATGCCGATTTTGCCCTGAAGTATCTTTGAAAGTCCAGTTAATCCGATGTGCACATGCACAATTTGGTTTTCTATTTTATTTTAAGATATGATTCCATTGTTATGTGGTTATTGCTTTTTTGAAAGTATTGTTTTGTAGTGTGTGATATATTTTGTGTTTGATGGTTATTAAGCAAAACCAACAGTTTCTTTTGGAATAGCAGTACTCTAAGAAATGAACAATCCTCGTGTTGTCTGCTTTAATTCCACATAATTGATATCACGAAGAATCGTACTGCTGTGATAAAAATGTAGGAAATGTTCTCTGCTTAAAGTGGTTGGTGTTGAGGAGAGAAATAAAAATATATTTCACTCATCTGGAATTAAACTTTTAAAACTGAAATACATTATGGCAAAGAAAGTGTGAAAGGTTAGTTTTGATTGGAAATGTAATTTTTGATTGACAGACTAAACCTAATTCAGCTTTTGCTTTTAGCAGAATTTAACTTCATCAGCTCATAAACCGAGCATATGGCTCAAGCTCTTGCTGTCACCTATTTAAGGATTTTTCCTTTCAGTCTTATAGGTATATTTTCTCCTTTTCTGATTGTTTTTCAAATATCTTAAATAGAACCCTAAGTAAAAAGACTGAGAGATTTAATATATATAAATATATTTGCCTGGTTTTGGCGTTATAGACCAGAGGTTTTTATCAGAATACGAATGTTAACCTGCCACACTTACATTTCTATTTCTCAACTGGTTTTTTGGAAATTCTTAGTAAATTGAGAAAGGAACAAATATCTGGACATAGACTTTCAAAAAAAGGCTAGACGAGTCATTCATGTCCAACTTGTAGCAGTCTGTTGTGCTGTACAGTTGCAGAAGATGTCTGTTAAAGCTGTTAATGGTTGTAATGGCTGTTGCTTTCATGAGTCATCACGAGTATAATTCTGAGTATTTCTCAAATCACTGACAAAAATGTTTTAAACTGTAGTTGGTACTGTTAGTAGACTTTTAACCTCTTCAGGCTGGAATTTAAGTATGTGGCTGCCTGTCTTTCTGAGACAGAGCTCTGGGAAGGGCCACCTCTCTGCCCCAACCCAGGTACCTCTGCTTCAGTGCCCAGATTTCATCTGGCACTTGTAACACACAAGGTTTGAGGGGAAGTCATGCATGATGGGGATTGAGTTTTCACCATCTGTCAGTGCACAAAGTTAATAGGAAAAGGTGCCGTCTGTATTGATAATAGATACGCGTTGATTGAGGAAGCTGCTTTAAATATCCACTGTGTATAGTTTAATCATGAGGTACTGGGCTAAAATGTTGGCTGTCAAAAATATAAGATTTTAAAGTTTGAAATATAAAAACATAAGACCATGTGTAGTTTAGCAAGTAGGAAAAAACTATCCAATGATGGCAGAAAAGGTTATAAGCAAAATAAATATTTGCCATTCTTTGCTGCAAATGTTATCTATGGAAATAATTTGACATGTTTGTGTTTTCTGTATTGATGACAGAATTGAGTGTTAGCTGTGTGATTTTATTTTCAACTTTTTAAAAAAAAATTTTAACTTTTTGCCAGATGACTGCAAAGATTTTCTAATTTCCACCTCCCCGCAACTTGTAATAGCCAGCCCAAGGTAATGGGTAGGTAGAGCAAATTGAAAGACTTGAAAGTAATAGTGGTAAATTTTTGTTTGATGGAGCAGAGAAGAAAAGCAAGTGAAATCAAATGCATGATTATTTAGTTAGAATAAGTTAAAAAGAAACCATCAGCTTTGAGACTTCTGAATAAATACATATAATGTTATGCAGAGACAAATCAGAGTAGATTGCAGTGATTGAGACACAAACTGAACTGATAGTAATGTTCCAACCACCATCATCAGAAATTTATGGTAGGGAAAGGGAATTGCTTGTATGCCTTTTTACTTTAATTTCAAGGAAATGCAATCTCAGCCTAGGCAACAGATATTATATTACTGATTTACTTTATGTGGAAATTGTCTCTCAATGAAATGATATGATTGTCTTAAAAACAGAAAGAGTAGCTTCTAGTAGTACATCTCTTGCTATCTTGTCTGGCTTATTTTATTGCGATAGGAGGGGTGGTATTTTCTCAAGAGATACTTTCACAAATAGGAGATGTTCATAATAAAGGGGATTTAGTACATAGTAAACCTAAGAGATTTTTCTCAAAACCTTCAGCTGGTTTTTTAGTTTAGTAATCTGACTAAATCTTCTGTTCCAACACAAGTGATTTTAAGTAATAATTTGTATTTGTACGTTAAGAATTTAAGAGTGAGCTTCATGCGGCCAAACTACAAGTTTTTAGATGTGGGGTATTTTTGTGATTCTTATATAGCTAATGCTAAAAGGGAGGGGCTGAACCACATTTTTCCTCTGAGATATATTTACATATGTATTGTGTATGTGTGTATCTTTATGTCATGTATCTTCCATATGTAGTTATCTAATTATTTTGTAAATATCACCTCAAGTTCTGACCATGAGCTTTTCAGTTTTAGAAAGTGCACTACAGGAAAATTCAAGCTAGACACTGAATTTTTAGGCACTTCCATTTATGTGTTATGCTTCTAGTTTCTCAGCCTTGTTCCATCTGCTTAGGCTGGATTTTTTTTGCTCTTTCCTGTTACATTGAGGGGGTGAAAATCATAGCTTTTCCTGGGGTTAAACCTAACCTAAGCTGTATCAAGTCACAAAAAATTCTGCATGTTGTCCTCATCTAAAATAAGCAAACCCCCAGAATGCTGACTGATTTTGTTTGGTCTATGCTTGATGACTTTTAAAATTTTGTTTATTAGTGACATACTGATTCATCATATGGGAGTTTTCCTTACGTTTTCCCTGAGTACTTCTGTGAATATTTGTGTAAGAAGTCCATTCATGTTTTCATCTAATACTGCATTGTTTATTTGCATAATATGATATTCTGTAGGTAGAAATCTAAATTAATGCATTTATTTGCTTTAAATTTTTTGAGCAATTTTTCTAACTTAACATATACTCTGAAGTAATTCTACTGGGAATTTCTACAAGGATTCAGTAATTCCCAGCTGAGTTCTATGTGTGTATGCTGTTATGAATATTCAGATTAGGCAGTGAATAAATAGTGAGACAAAGTGGAAATTTGTTATCGTTAAAGAGCTTATAAATACACAATTGTGAGTGTAAGACCTCTGGCAATTTTTTTTCTCTAGCTCAGAAAGATAAGGAAGCATTGGTATTTCTTAATATGAATTTTTACTATGTAGTAGGATAATGAAGATAGATGCTTTATTATCATATACCTTTTATAATTCAGTATCTTGCAACAATTCTTACTTGTTATGGTCTTTTGATGTCTCTGCTGATGAGACTTGCAGCAAGAAATTGAATACAGTTATGTTATAGGTAATGAAACAGTCAGTATTAAGTGCATAAAGTTACATTTGGTTTTGTTAACAGTTGGAGCTGAAAATGGACAAGAAGCAATTGAAAGTGGAGCTGTTTTTCTCTTTAAGACATTTCACGGGAAAGAATGTGTTGGCCACGATGAGACAAAGGTGATCAAGCAGATGTTTGGGCCATTTCCATCATCATCTGCTACTGCAGCTTGTAATGCCACATCTCGGATTGCTTCTCACTTCACTGAAGAACAGCTTACAGCCCTAATACAGATGGCTGAAGAGCAAAATGGTGATAACAGAGTGTTGTTCGGTAAAAATATAGTGTTTTCATTTGACATGCATGATTTGGATCACTCTGAAGAGCTGCCTGTGAATGGTGAGGCTGATGCACAGAAAAATATAAGCTTAGATTATAACAAATTTCTGAATAACCAGCTGAATCATTTACAGAATTACTGTGATGAGAAATCTGATCTCAAGCCTTTGGAAAGAGTAGATGATTCTTTTTTATGGTGTGAAGTTGGAAAGTACCTGAAAGAATCTCAAGGCAGTAACCCTGGAGGGCCAACAGCAGAAGACCTCTGCTGCACTTTGTATGAGATCCTTGCTTCTACCAAAAGTGCCGATGAACTTCAAAATGAGGTACAGTAGCACATTAACCATACTGCATATATTTGAATGCTACAGGAATACACAATTATTTTATATTAGTTTATGCCAATAGACTGTATCCGTGTTGTTTATGTTTTTTTTTTTAAACTGTGTCTTGAGAAAAATCGCATGTCAGCATCATAATTTACCAGGCAGAAGATGGATGCAGCTTGAGTTTTATATGAATAATCTCCTTTTCCCCCATAATGGACAGGGTGTTTTGTTTTGTTTTTTTTGATGGCCATTTGCTGAGCTTCTTCATACTTTCTTCTTAAGCAGAAGCCAGAAGAAGCTGCCTATAAATAAAAGTGTGAGGAACTTGCAAAGACAAACTAAAGTTAACTTTCTTGGGCAGGTTTCATCTCCAGTTTCAGAGCCTCCCTGTTGCTGGAAGGCTGTGCGGGTGGTGCTGCTTTAAAGCTTTGTTGTATCACACCTGTTTCTTTCGATGGGGAAAGGAGATGGCTGGGTTTATTACACGAAGTGCAGAGAAAGCTTGAGGGAGAGGGAACAGTTGCTGGAGTTGAAGGATAAGCATAGCAGTAGAGACAGGAAAAAGCACAATTAAAGGCTGGAGAAGAGATTTTCCAGGTGTGTGCACAAAAGATGATTGGATTAATCTAGGAAAGGGAGTTTTGAATGGTTTTGAATGAAGTTGGGAAAGAATTCCTGCAATGTGGTAATCTTCTTTTCCTGTGCACTTTTACATTGTGTTTAGTTTTATTTTTCCTAACTTGCTCTGCTTTCCTTCCCTGAAAACATCCAGTACTTAAATTCTCAAAATGACTTTTTAGAAAGACTTCAAATTTGAAAATTTGCTACATAAATACAACTCATATTAGGAATAGACAATCCTGTGAAAGACAGTGTAGTGAAAATTTTCAGGAATTTTGCCAGTACAGTTACAGATTTTATTCTTAACAAAAACAGGAGGTGGTAGAGAAGAGAACCTGAGTATTTCATTTTAGGTTTAGGTAAGTATGGATATCTGATGCATAATGATATAGTTGCTGAAGACTTATTACTGTTTTATTTGGTAATCAGTGGATGATGTTTTGGCTGTCTTTTGAGGTACTTTGTGCACATGTATATTTTCTTACAGACTTCTTCTAATTTGAAATCTTAAATATAAATGGAAGCTGATCTAATTCCTTCTACATTAAAATAGATTTGAAAAATAACACCTTAATACATGTCTGCAAACAGTTTCATACTTCAGGTGTCATATTGAGGGAAGATACATGAAAATGAAAGACAGACCTGCTCTTGGATAAGAAGATTGGATAAAGAGACTTGCATGTCAAATGAAACACAAAAAAGAGTGCTGTCATTTGTCATAGGGACCTGAAGTTTATTAATTGTACAGAGATAAAGATTTAATTTTATTTTTTTCTAGATCAGTGACTGAAGACTCTTCAGCTATTGTTATAGGGATGCAGAAATAATTCCATACTTTTGCATAATGCCTACTTAATATCTAAGTTTAATGTGCAAAATGTTAAAGGAAATGCTCAAAACCTTTCACTTGAGGCAGAAAGAAATAATATTATTTTTATTTTGCAACTTTTTATCATAATGGATTGCTAAATCAGTTGGCAGAAGGTTCAAGCTATCAGTTTTTATGTAGGTCACCAATAAAGACTTCTTTTCCATTAGTTTATGGAACAAAGAATTCTTGAGAAAATTTCTGATTTGATGGCTTTACAGAAGTTTTAATTTGATAATATGAAAAAATTGTTTGTCAGTGAACTGCAGATTATTTAGCAAGAGTAGTTCCTTTTGTTTGTGTCACTAGAGAGGAAAAAGATTCCTTCCCTCAAGTGTCTGAAAACTGTATCTTACTCTGGATTTTTAAAAACGCTTAGTAATAAAAGAAAAAAATCTTCTCATTCTCATTATTTTGGCCCCCATTTTGCCTTTCCTTGCAATCTTATGTCATTGTTCATTGCACAATGTGGGGGTCAAGGAGGGAGTAAGACAAATTTGAACCCAATCACCTTTTGTTGAAAGCTAACTGGCATTTGTATTGTGATCTCTGCAAGCATAGTCATGACTTGAAAATTTCTTCTGGGCTTTAGATTGTACTATCACTTAGGGATTTTTATTTTATTACAGTGATTTTGTTGGTGCCATCATTAAGAACAAAGAGTGGTTTTAAACCTGAAGATAACCCATTTCTAGAACTAGGTCATAGATTTGCCATATGAGATGGTATAACAAGTTGATTGGTCATGCATACTGAACATCTTGCACTGCTTGGGAGGATGACTGTGCATGACAATTTCTTTTTCTTTGTAAACAAAAGAAACAAAACAAGAAAATGAAACAAACAAACAAAACTCCCAAAACCAAAAACCCAGACTATTGATAGGAAAGGATAATTCTTTGTAAATGAAAATTCAGATCTATAAAATACATTTTTATGTTTCAAAACAGGAAGATAGCACTTCAGTGCTGTCTGTTTATTATTAAAGAAGAAAAGAACATACTGGTATTGAGGATATTGGCGAGTGGATTTCTGTAAGACAATTTCATTTGATCCTTAAGAAAACTTTATTGAGATTCCAGTTCACATTAAGAATATGAGCATTTTAGATAATTTCAGGGGTGGCATCCTGTTTTGGGGTTTTTTTTGTAGTATATGTATAGGCACACATATGTGCTATTTGGTTTTTGACTTCTTCATGAACTCTACAAGGAATTGAAATTAGTTGCTTTCTCCAGCAGTGTGTAGCTTATGTTTGAAGTGGTTGGTGAGGTAGAAGAAATACTTTGTTCTTTGTTTTCACTTTTTAAGAACATTCCACTCCTCCTTCAGGACAGTTTGTTTATTGAGCATATCACTCATGATTCTTAATTAGAGGAAAATTGATTCTTGTGATTGGAGTGATATGGGAGTTACAACTTATTTTCTAAATGTTTAGGACATGTGCTATCATTGGGGACATGAAGCCTGGTAAAGCTACATGACAGCTACACACTTCTCACAGTGTGTCAGATTTTGTTGATGAGCATATGTATTTTGTTGATGGTAATGATGCGGTAACAAGACCATTATTTGAAAACAAGAAGAACAAGTCAACGTCCAACTGCAGAATTTGGCTAGTAACTGTTGTGGGGTTTTATTATTATTAATTTTGATTAAAACTTGATATGCAGTGCATTTCTCAATTCAAGCCCTCAGTTTCTAGTATATGATGAATGAAGACTGGAGCCATCTGAGACCATTTTAGCAGATTTTCCACCTAGCACCCCCTAGGGTAACTAGGAAAAAGTTGGAAGAGTTTAGTCCCTCTGATTATGCTATTCTTAGAGGGCGTGTCTCTTTCTTCTGTGAACTCTTGTCATAGTTTATCTGCAAAATTTTTCTGAATTTTATTTTGAAAATACGTGTCTCTTATTTTTACGCTAAGGCAGAGGTACATTATCCCTTTATCATAACAAAACAGGAAGATGTTTCCTAGAGAGATAAAATAACTAGAGGAAAAAAAGGAAATGCAATCAGAATTGTGTTAAGATCTAATTAATACAGCATACGTTATGAAAATTGTGCATTTTATTCATCTTGGGACAAGGAAGAACTTTGCCTAAATAAAATTAAGAATATTAATGTCATTCAGCATATTAGATTAAATGGTCTTTCCCAGACCAAATCACTTTAAATGCTGTGTAAATGCCTAGAAGAACACTAGGCTAAGTTGTGAAACAGCAGAACTGTTTCAAGGAAATTACATTGTAAGCAGTAGTTTCTATATTATGTAATAGTACATACGTTTTCTTATCTCTATATAGGATGCATGTATTTGCCTATATAATAAGACACAAGGCATTTACTGTGTAGGCTTCTTTTGATGCTTTGTAGTTGTGACTTTTCAGCTCTCTCATTTAAGGGTTAACATATACACATGCTATGGCATCCAGGGCTTCTATCAGTAAATACAATCCAGCTAGTGTGAAACAAACATTGCTTTATATTTCATTCCTAAAATAATAATTCAGTATTCATCACTCCTATCAAAAATGTAAGATACATTTTCTTCCTTGTTGTCATAAGCACCTGAGAATAGTCAGGTAATGAAAACTGCAATAAGAAGCCAAAGGGTAGGAATGTCAAGTCTGAAGGTCCTCAATCCTTCCTTCAAAGGTGAAAAACATTCATTTCAAATCAAAGTAGACCTGAAATCAGAGAAGTACAAATTGTGGAATATAGGTTTTATATAATGAAAAAAAAGAGGTCACGAATTGGGCAGCACCTCTTCCTGTATGTATTCCTTCTTAGTTCAATCCAGTAATATACTCATCATTAGAGCCAAAAGGTTATTGCTTTTTTACTGAAATTGAGTTCTTTTCGTACTTATTTCAGAATGGAAGTTAATAGGTTATTTTGTTGTTTCCTTAAGTAGGATTTATTTTTTTAATGTGCTGTTTGTGTGTCTCTGAATGCTTGATGTAGCAACAGACTTTTAGACAGTTTTCCTCAGTCTCTTCTAAGTGGTGCCCTGATGTCTCTCAGGCTTCTGCCTGTAACTTTGCTTTAGCTGCCTTTGTCACTGGTAGCAAGATAATGATTTTTTTTTTCCTCACGAGTTCATCTACATTATTTCTGTTGCCTTATCTTAATCCCACCACAAATGTCTGCCAATCTGCTTTCCTGGTCAAACCTGTAGATGCTCGTGGGATCAAGAACAAGGGAAACTTAACTCATTTGTCAATTCAGTGAACTGTCAGGAAGCTCCTTTGTGTCTGCCACCAGCCTTTTTAGCAAAAGTACAGGGAGAGTAAAGGAAAGCAAAATCTTTTTAAACTTTCACAGGACCTGGAAGGGACCTTTTCTGTTAGATACAATATCTTAAACTGAGGACAATTCTTTAACAAGACAGTGCGGGCAAGTTTGTCCCAACTTCTCCCCTGAAGACTGCTCCAGAATCTTGTTGCCTGGATGTTTTAAAAGAACCCTCATTTTCTGCTTTTTGACTGTATTCAGGCTGGTTTTATGATCACTTTTCCTGTGCTACAGTTGTCCTTATAATTTTTTTTTCTCTCAAAGCAGTTTTAAAAATGAACATCAAAGAACTGTGCTTATGACTTCTTTTCCAGATGATGCTATGCCTTTTAAACATTGCCTTTCCTTTCATTTACCCTTCAGGCACTTTATTGCCAACTTTTAATTCTGCTATTAATGCTCATTTTCACAAATTTAACAAGTCCTCATGTGGAAAATTGCAATGTTTTAAATAAAGTCCAGATGTGAGACAACTGCTATTTATTCATTTTCTAGATTAGTGACATGTTAGACCAAATAATGTATCACTAGTGAACCCATGCTATGTTTATGCCATTTGCCAGTTACCTGAATGTCTTTTTGATTATTTCCTAAATATATCCTTTTAACTCATCTCCAATCATATTTATAGTTTTCTTATCCACATTGTTGTTGCACTTGTAGATGTGCGATCCCTGACCTACAGTTTCATGTGTCAGTTCCTGAAGATTTATGAAGGATCACATTGCACTCAAGCTGCATTAACAGTGAGCTCTGAATTTGGTTCCTAGCTTCGGTGTGATCATTTTTATATCCATGCTCTTTTCTCTTTAACCACTTTATCCTTATATCCAAAATAATTTTTTAATCATAGAAAAATTTGCATTTGAATTTTAAAATTGAACTGAATTAAAGTATTGTTAATAACTTTGAAGAGTCAAAATTTTCCTTTCTAAAGGTAAATTTGTACTGCAGTAAGGGACCTAGATAGTCAAGTCAACTGGTCCATGGAACTCAAAATGGAAAACATGCCTGGATACTTTCAAAGGAAAATACACTAAAATTATTTCCTGATGTAGGGATATGAACTAATAAATAGAATCATAGAACACTAGGTTGGAAAGGACCTCAAGGATCATTTGGTCCAACCTTTCATGGCAAAGGCATGTTCTACAAAAAGTCTGATCACCCTGCCCAGCTGAATCTTAAAAGTGTTCTGTGAAATCTACCACATCCCTGGAAAGATTATTCCGATGACCAATTGTTCTCATGGTTAAAAATTTTCTGCTTGTGTCCAATCAAAATCTCTCCAGTATTTACTTGTACCTATTGTCCTATGGTTTCCACGTGGCTCCTTCTAAAAGAGATAGTTTTCATCTTCTTTACAAGGCACCCTTTGAACACTAAAACATGATGATGAGGTCTCCCCTAAGCCTTCACTTCTCAAGGCTGTACAAACAAGTTCTCCCAGCCTTTCCTCACATGGCAGGCTTCCCAGTCCTTGGATCATCTTTATAGCCTTTCTCTGGACCCTCTCCAGCCTGCTCACATATTTTTAATATAGAGGAGACCAAATCTGAACACAGTATTTGAGGTGTGGTCTGGCAAGCACTGAGTAGAGTGAGAAAATGACTTCATTTTCTGTGCTGGTGATGCCCTTGTTGGTGCAGCCCATCATCCCGTTAGCTTCTTTGCAGCACACGGTTCACTCATTGAGCTTGTTGTTCACCAGGACTCCCAGCTCCGTTTCTACAGATCTGCTTCCCAGCTGGATAGATCTCAGCCTGTGCTGCGCTCCCAGACTATATGTGTCCTTGTTGGACTTAGTAAGATTCTAGGATTTCAATGTGTTTTCTTGATATTTGAAAACTAAGTTGTATGTCTTAAACTGTGTATCCTACAGCCTGCAGCGATGAGATTTTTTTTTTTAGAAATTCTTTATGTCTAAACCAAAACATAATGGACAGATTTGGCAATAGAAGTAGCAGCTTAACACTGCAGCTTACAAGTCATACAGCATGTCATTCACTCTAAGCTGGGACTGATCAGTGTTGTTAATTCTGACCATAATGGAAAGTACGGAGCTCAGCAGACTGCGGATAATAATGTTACAGCGTTTCAGTTACGGTTGACTTTTTGTCCAGAAAGCTTTTAATCATTTCTCTCATGGATACTACAGAAAGATGCATATTTTTTTTAGAACAGAGAAAATCTGTGTTTTGGGTGTTTTTTTTTTAAGAATATTGACTGCTGAATTATTTTCTGATATACAGATAAGTATTGGGTAGTATGTTGCTCTAAAAACTGCTGCGTTGATAAAGGAGATAAGACCCCTTAAATTTTCCTGCATAATGTTCACTGTTACGTTTACTGGATTTTTTGCAGGGAAAACTCTGCTTGGTGTTTCACAGTGCTTGCAAGGGAAAATGTGTGTTGTGAGGCTGCGTAAATATCAACTTCCCCTATTGTGATTATCTTTCAAAAAGCTCCACAGTTCTTGAATTACCATCACTTACTTTATCTTATGCTGTCCCTTCTTATTTGAACAATACACACACACCCTCTGAATTTGTAAAAGGCTTAATTTAAAAAGTGTTGATGTTGCATTTCATGTGGTAGTCTGATCATGACAAAAGGTGTGTCTAGATTGACTTTGGTCAGTACTTGCCTCTTAACCTGGAGAACATGTGGATTCCCATATCTTTTCACTTGATTGTTTACTGAGGGTATACTTGGTTCCATTTGCTTATTAAATGGAGAGTTAACACAGAGCAAAAGCTATGAAAACTCTGTAGTTACTACTTAAATGTTAGACTTTCTTAACTAACATCACACTCTTACTTATTTTATTGCTCTGCTTTGAGCAGTAAGATGAACAACTAAAATCTGAAAGGAGTAGAGAGGTGTCCAGTATGGGCATACTGGACTCAGTCCAGCAAAGTG
This sequence comes from Atrichornis clamosus, assembly GCA_013400975.1. Lineage (NCBI taxonomy): Eukaryota > Metazoa > Chordata > Aves > Passeriformes > Menuridae > Atrichornis > Atrichornis clamosus. The sequence goes on along the minus strand of WBMZ01007999.1, from coordinate 233,091 downwards.
CCAGGGATGTGAAGGGTCTGGAGCATCTGGCATACACGAAGAGACTGAGAATGGTGGGGTTATTCAGCTTGGATAAAGGAAGTCTTGAGGATCTGATCAAATCTGGTGGTGAAGCGTTGAAAAGGGAGCCAGACTTGTCTTTGTGATAACGTAATGGCAGGAGTAGAGACAGTGGGCATAAATGGGATTATGGGATATTCCATGTTAGCATAAAATTTTTTGTCACTGTGAGGATGCTGAGGCAGGAGCTGTTTGCGCAAGAGGTTCTAGAATCTCCAACCTTGGAGACTAGATACTTTCCAGGGTTTCTTCTAACCTCAGCTATTCTATGGTTCTGTCCTTTCAATTGAAAAAGAGAAGTAAGTAGAGAAAATTCTTATATTTACTCTTAATTCCATATTAACTTAAGTCTTCATTTTCCCTGATGGATTTCTTAAAAATAATCAATCCCTTACCCTAATATGTTTGGGGTTTTTTAAATTAAAAAGCTTCTTGTTTTGTAACAAGTTTGTTATTAGTGGAATCTTATAATAAGTAAGTGGAGTGTGCCTTTTAAGTACTTACATTTTAACCTTATGTGTAATTTAATTAATGAATTATGGTGTACAGGAAATAAATAGGCCTTGTGTTGCAAGTAATCTCAATTAGGTTTAAAGTGACCTCAATTTCAGATGTGTTAAATTGGTCTCCTAAATTAAGCATCTATCTAAATAACAGATATTTGTTGTCCAGAGAAATCATTCATTTAGTTTCCTGCATTAAACAGGAATTTGTAATGGTCATTATTCTTAAAAGAAAATTACATAAAGTCTTAATTCACACGACCAAATTTCCAATACCCTTTAAAAGCCTGACATTATTTATGTGAGCATTTAAATTTTTTTCTATGTATAAGCTAAGACAAATGCAACACTGTGAAATGACATTGAAATACAATTCAATAAGAAAGAATGTATTTTAGAGCTCATAACGCAAACCAGCTACAAAATAATTTTTTAATTCCTACAGACTGCACACAGTTATTCACTCCTTCAGGTAAATGAATGGAAGACTTATACAACATTGTACAATGTCACATTATTTTAGAATAAAACTAAGAAAGTAGATTTTGTTTCCTATTAGCAGTCTGTTTGTCAGTAGCAAACACTGCAGACACTGTTCTCAGTTTACTTCTTGCTCCTTGCTCTCCAGAGGAGTCAAAACTTTAGTGTAACATTCACCCATAAAACCTATATGTTCTAACTATTAGTATTCAAAACTCTGATGACCTGAGAAATACTTAGCTTACATTTCTAAACCTGAATTCAGTTTAATAATTCTTAGATCTGTTTTGAGTGATTCGCTGAGCAGTCTGAATATGTAATTTATATTAAGAGCTCTGAACCCTTCACAGTTCACATTACAGGACGTGACTATAGACTGTGAAAAGTATTTCAACATTTCAATTTTTTGCATACTAGTTTATTTGCAGGTGCTAGTTTTGAGATCATTCTTCTGACATACTGTGCAGATTCCAACAGAAGTGCTTTCAAGAAACAGGCTGCGCTGTCTCTGCACAACGCAATTGGCTCTGACTCAATATTTGACTAATACTATTGCTTGGCTCAGAGGGCAAGTGGAGCTTGTTTGCATGTTCTGTGTAACCATTTCCCTAGTTACAAGCTGACCTTCACCATCAGAAAACTTCAGTGTGCAGGTGTGAAAGTAGATGTTTACTTTGCTTTTCTTAAGCAAAATAGGACCTGAAGTGTCAGCTTCTTGCTGCTTCGTAGAATGCTGAGTGCTGGACTTTGCAAAGGCTTGGTTCCTCCAAATGTTCTGATACTGGAAACTCAGTTTTACCTGTCACTAGCTGGGCACATCAGTGTAATTGCATGTGCTTCATTGCTCCCAGAGCGTTATCTGTTCCCTGTCAAAGCTGGAGCTTGGCTTTTGTGTATAAGCTGCTGCTCTTCTCCTCAGGCATAGGACTCCCATCTTCAGCTTTTCTAACTCTTCTTAAGCAGAACCAAAGGTGCTCTGAGACCCCAGCACAAGGCTGCTGTTTTCCCTGCACAGCTTTCATTAAGCCACTATTAGCTGAAGAAAGTCAACTTTGATCTCAAAATACAATTTGGCAGAACCTGAGGCCAGTATAAGTAGACTTAATACATAATTTTCTAGAAAATTTGGTGGGAAACACTTTTTGAAATACAATAAATAGCATAATATACTGAGGCATAGGTAAACAGTACAACTTGTTAGTGAATGAGAAAATTAAGTTGGCCAGAAACTGAAGTCAGTGATGAAATGGCTGATGTGATTGTCCAAAGTGTAAGAAATAAGAAAATTGATTATATTTTTAAATAATAATCATTCGTCTGTAAGTACAAAGGCAAAGCCTCTAGGATAAAATACTAGAAGCATTAAAATCAGTTGGAGATCGTTCCTTGATTTCAAAAGGGTTTTTTTTTTACTACTTTCCTTAGTCTGTGCTTATGTTTTTAACTTAGAGAGGTGATTTCTGAACCATGTATAGCTGATATGTTACACCCACAGCCAGCAAAATAGCACTGTTATAAAATAGGATTGCACTAACATACATTTTTATGTTGCTTGGAAAGTGTCTGCCACTTAGGAGATGTTACGGTGCTGTGGCATTTTTATGAGACTTTCCTGCAGAGGAACTGGGTATCTGGTTACACACTGACTGGTTAAACTAGTTAAAATAGGAAAGAGTAGTTAATCTGCTGAATTTTACACTGTTAATAAAACCATCTTGAAAAACTGGTATAAGCAGATGAAGTAATAACTGCATAAACCATTTAACAAACACTTAATACTCATGTGAACAATAGTGAAGAATAGTCATACTGCAAGTTTTTTTTCAAAAGCAAAATAGATTTGGGAGTTTTGTAATAAAATCTTCTCCTAAACAGCTTGTTTTAAAGCATAAACAATTTCTTTATGAGCTATCATATTTATGATGAAAATATAAAAGTTGTTGTGAAACAGCTTTCAAATGCACGTTAATACAGGGAAAATCTTGGGTATTTGGTGTCAAAACTGAGTGTCTCAGGAGTATATTTCTGTCATGTTGCAGAAGTTCTACAGGCCTCCAGACTTAGCATGTTAATGCTGTGCTGGAGCCAGGCATGAACTCTGCAGGAATGCAAAATAAGCATTCTGTGCTTCAGCGTCTCATATTACTTGTACTATTACTTCTGTTAAATATGGTATGAATACTGTGTATTGTATAGATAGTTATATATTACTATTTTGTGTTACTCAGCAATGTTTATTGAAGCCCTCAGTTTGTGAAATTAGGTTTGTGGATGCTACTTGTAAGAACAGCAAAAAATTATGGTACTTGATTTTGTCATGTAGAAGTCGTCATTGAACCTTTCCGTATTAATGTTAAGTTCATTAGAGGACAAAGCAAAACTGTGGAAATGAGCTGAGTGGAATTTGCAAGTGAAATTCTAGAATGAGGAGTCTACTGACTCTCCTTACTGTAAGTAATCAAATTAAATATTAAATATCTTGACATGCTACTTAAATTGTCATTGTTTAAAAAAATGCAGATGTTGAAAACACAAATATATTCATTCAGCTATGTAAAGATTTAGATTAAAAACCCCAAAAATCCAGAACCAGTGAATTTTACTGTGACTGAACAAATTTCAAAGACATCAGCATCTGTATATTTATATCCCATTGTAAAGACTTGAAAGGTCTTCATTGTAAGCACTGCTATACACTTTCAGTCTTACAACTACATTTTTTAGTTGATCTTAAGTGAAGAATGTGTTAATATAAAATGCCTACTGATAGGGAAAGCACTTTCAGAAGATGACTTCATCGTTACTAAATATAGAAGGTGCTGAAATAATTGGAAAAGCTTTCACAGGAGGTCCATCGTATAGAAGGTAGCATGTGAAGTAAAGCTTGGAAAACTGAGGAAATGAAATACTAAAAAATAGTTGCCCGACTGGCTTGATGTGAAGAAGTAGCAGTAGTACAAACATATTTAGTGTGGGAGGAGTCCATCAATGGACTGTGGCTTGCAGGAAAAGGCACTCAGAGGGAGGAAGGGAGCAATAGATTGGCAACATAAAACAAATGTTTTGTAAATATTGGCTGTTCATCTTAGCAAGGAACAATCTCACCAAGAGTTTCAGTTAACTTTCAAATTCTAGGGAAGCTGGTTTCCAGTTGTAGCATAACTTTTGCAGTAACCAAAAAAAGGAGCATGAGAATCAACTCTCAGAACTGGTATACACAGAGCAATTGTCTGCTCCTTGTGCGACATTCTTCAGGATGCTCAAAGTTACCTAATTGCTCCATTTGGACTTGGATAATCAGTTGTCTGTAAGCACTTTAAGCAGCCACTGAAAATCAGAAGTAGATTAGTATTATTTCAGTAAATATTCAGTAGCCAGTTTTATAGGCCAAGGTTAGACTACTAGTGCTCCTTAATAATGGAAATTTTCACAGGTTGTATTGGTATGCCCCTGTATCTGTTATATGCTTTCTACTGCTGGTACTATTTTTTTATTATTTTTGAACCACTGTTCCCTTGGTATCTTGTTTTTGCAATATTGAACAATGCCTGAAGTGGTAGTTAAAATGTTATCTGAAAATCATATACAACACTTCTAAAGTTATAAATGGCTTATTTTTGGAAAGAAATGGAAGTACTTATCTGAATTCCAGAAATATACATTGTTTGCTCCTGGAGTTATGGGCTTCCTAGGGCTTCAGTCAGCCCTAACAGTGATTGTTACTAATCTACCAATGATCATAAATGTAGCTATAAGTTTAGGAAACTTATCCAGGGTACTTGTCCGAACATTTACAAATGGTTATGAATCTCTAGCTTAGGTGTCAGGGTTAAGAGGCTTGTTAGAAAACATGGAAGAACAATATGTAGTAGTTTTTCCAAGTATCTGAAACATAATGAAGAGGAAGTGCTCATAGCCAAGGCTTTTTTTTTAAATAGTAATTTTAAATACTTTCTATTCCATCATTATTTGCCTATGTTCTTCCTGAAATCGTTCAAATTTCCATTTCCAAACCTTTCTGAAAGCAGTGTGGCTTCTCTTTTGTCTTTGAACGATTTAGGAGACTTTTGTCAAGGAACATTCCTGAGGTCAGGCTAAATTTCTGTTGCAATTGAATTGCTTTCATGTAACTGTTTAATTAAAGTTGATTTGTTAGGTTCGTCTCAATAACTACATGATACATAGAAAATTCAAGCTAGCCTTAGAAATTATGTCTTGGTTAAAATCAATAAGGAAGTGGAGTAGTTCTTGTTGTGAGGCTCCTTTGAGACAACAGCTCAAAAAGCTACAGTTCAACATTCATTTTGACTTAAACCTAGCTAATTTAAATGTTCATTGCTATGTATATGCAACACCACATGAAAACTTCGCATATGATACTATGTTGGTGTAACTTAATCTTCATTTTTCTTAATGTACCATGAAATTATGACATTAGCTTTTAGTTCTGTGTGCGTGTGTACCCTCGCATGACATATGATATTTTGATGTCAAAGCAACTTGTCTCATAAAACATGCTTGCTTTTAAGTGTCAAAGTGGCACTTGCTTTTGTTCAGTATAATGACGTTTTAGCCCTAACAAATTAACATATCACAAAGCTTATTCCCTGTTGCCTAGTTCATAAAAGCAGTATCCATTTAGGGAAAGTACAGGCATATGTGGATCACCCCTGTGGTGTTTTATCTTTATCTTATCATCAAAGCTTCTAACTTGGCATGACACCGGCTTTTCAAGTTCATATTTTCTTTGTAATTTTATTTAAATTACCAAGAGTTTTATATTCAGACAATACAAAGCTTGGGTCTCATTATTCTTGACCACAGAGCTTATCTGCTCCCCTTTCATGTAGCGAAAATAATCCTTATTTTTGATACATTTTTCACCTTTTTTAGTTGTGGCCTTCTTTTTTTAAATCCAGAAGTATTAGTTGTTGTCCAAGGACTGTTGAAACCCCACAGACGATAGGAAACTGTCTTTGTGTGATAACAGAATCATGCTGTCTCCCTTCATAAGAAAACAAATTGAATGGCATTTGAGTACTGGTTTTTGGAGATGGAACTTAAGAAATGATGAAAGAGCCACAGAGAGAGCCAAGAGATGGTAGGCTTAATCCTGGTGCTGAGAGCTGTTCGCTGTCCTTCCTGACAGTAACTTTTCCTCTTTCCTGTCAACTGCTTTACTTCAGTTTAGTACTGAGAGAAAGCGTGTTGCATCTTTGAGCTGGTATGAGGCTTGTTCTATTAATGATAACTTTTGAATCAGTTTCAATATATTATTAAACTTAATGAGATCTTTTTTTAGAGAAAGACAGTCTGTAGCTGATGGAACTTTTCCCTTTTTATTTTCTTTGATGCCAAGTTCTTCTCACATCCACATGGAGACATAAGGAAATACAATTTCTGCAAGAAATGCAGTGAGACGGCACCTGAAACATTAAGGCTCTTTCATTAACTAGGCACAAAATCACTTTCCTCCAAGTCATTTTATGGAAGGTGGGAAGCACGGAAACCCCACAAAGAAATGCCAAACCCACAGCTGCTTGAGCTGCAGAAGCGACAGGGCCGGGTTTCCTGCAGGGCTGGGTGTTGCCTGGTTTCTGTTGTGCCGCGTCTGCCGCAGCGCGAGTGCCGCAGCTTTGCTGGCTGGCTGAGAGTTTGTGCTGGTGCTGTGCTGGTGCTCACTGGTGCGTGCCAGTGCCTCTGTGCTCCTGCTGCAGCCTCCCAGGGCATAAGGGCAGGAGGCACAAAGAGCAGTCATTCGAATCCATCTCTGCTACTGGCCTCGAACGCTTCTGTCTCTGTCAAATCGGGAAGTTACTAAAGAGACTTAACACTTGTTCGTTCACGTACTGCTAAATGCACAATGATGTGGTAGGCCTGGTTTCTTTGGAAAGCTAGGCTGAAAAATAGTCTTCCTTCTATAATAATATGAAAGGCTAAATTTCAGGCCAAAGCTTGACTTGTTTCCTTCTCACTTGCTCATGCATATATCCACCCAGCTGTTGGAATTCACAGTCTGGGGCTGGTGGTCATAGCAAAGATGTGAAGTCTTTTGGCCATTTCCCTGGGAAACCCTGCTGAAAATTAAAACTCTGACTTGACTATCCTAAATGGGGCAAAACTAGCTTCTAGTGTTAGGGTCCCTTGCTATTCTTTGTCTTTCATCTCTGTTAAGCAACATGAACTCCTTGGCTTGCTGGTATTTTGTTTTACTCTGTCAGTACACATTGGGATAGCAGATCCACACTCAGCTGAGTCCTCCTCTTGAAATGGGCAGGTTTGGAATTACTGTTCTTTGAGAAAACCTGCAGGTTTTTATCTTTTGCAGAATAGAATTCTGTGCCAACCACTGCCATTTTAGAAGTTTTTTAGATCCTCATCTCCTCTCCCAAAAATTGTTTGATTCTGGTACAGAAATTAATTCTCTAAACTTATGTTTTCTGTTGGCTAAAATCAGAATTCCTTGCCCTTGTTTCTACAGGTAAGAAAAGTTACAGGTGCAGCGATTAGCTAGTTCCAGAACTTTTTTTTTACATCAAAAAACATTAACAGTTGATCCCAGAATACTTCTGAAGATAAATACTACTTTAAGGAATCATATTACAGTGAGGTTTTCTACATTTAAATTTGTCTTCAGGACTTTCTTTGCATAAGGCAAGTCAGTAGTCTGCTGTTTGTAGCTGCTGCTTGACATTATTTCTAATTGCTGAAGTCTTCAGGCTAAATGAGCTGATAGAAGTTGCCTTGTAGTCATGTATTTGAAACTTTCAAAATTAATTTCTCTAAGTTACTAACTAGTCACTGTTAAAACATTGATGATGGTGAAAATCTCTCCAGTCTACTTATTTTCACGTAAAAATATTGAGAAAATTTACTAAGGTTTGCAATTTTGTGCTTGTCTCTTTCTGATATGGTAGGCAGTTTTAGTATGGATTTGCACAATGAGCTGGAGGAAGATTTTCATCAAATTAGAATTATGGTGTGATAGATTATGCTATGTTTTTATTATAAGACAAATAGTAGAGAATTATCTGTAATCAAAACTGATAGTAAAATAAATAGGTTTAGACCTATTAGGCAATATTTACATACACTTTCAATCTTACAGTCTGTTTTTAAAAATCTTGTTATAAGAAAAACATTTTTTTTCTTCCTGTAACTGATCAATTTCAGTGTTTTAACTACAGATTTCAATTTGATTTAAAAGAAGCCTGGTACCTGTAGGCTGAGTCTTCTAAGACATTTGTTTTCATGTTTTAATACTATTTTTGGAGTTTTCCTTGCCATGATTCATATTTTTACTAGTGTCTAGTTGAAGTAAAATTGTATAGTCATCTGTGGATACAGAAATTCATGAAAATAGAGCATAATCTCAATGTGCTGAGGAGAGATGGTATTAAAAAGAGTAATTGGCCTTGTCTTTATTGTACTTGTACTCCTGGACTGAAAATGTGTCCCATACTGAAGACCAGATTTCTAGCAGTTTATTTTGTACTGCGAATGCGGTAATGAGAAAAGTAAACAAAAGTTGAATGTTGCATAAGAATTTGTTATGAGTTCATTATCTTTATGCAAATGTCTTTCCCAAAGACAATGTTATATGAAAACTTTTCCATCAGCTTCTTTACTCAGCCTTCTTCTATCGTATAAGTAAAACTCAAAGTTTTTGTTGGGTGGAATCCTGGAATTTTGCTGCTTTTCTTTAATCTGACTATTTCTAAATTTTCATTTAATTAATTATTTGCTTCTAATTGCCAACTGATAGTAAAATCCGAAAAATCAAAGCAAACTAATTTCAGAGACAGACCTTTGAGACCTCTCTGATGAAAAGTAGTAACTTCTCATTCATTCTCACAAAGCTGGCACTTGATTGCACTGGAGGCTGCCTGAGAACCAGGTGCTCCTTGTCCCTTTAGAATGTTTTCTTGTTCTGTTGTTTTCTTGATCCCTGTGATCAGTGAGATTGTAATATGAGAGTCCTGCAGCCCCTGTATCGAGGAATAGCTATCAGAAAAGCACTGTGCATACACACAGTTTATCAACAACTCATCTTAAAAGGGCTTGAAGTGCCAGGTTACTGTTCTGTTGTGAGAAAAGTTCAGTCAAACTGAGCTTGCTTAGACTCTGCCGAATCTCCTAGGTGGAAATGGTTTCCAGGGTTGGAAGATCCTTTCTGTGTAGGTGAACTTAACATGATGGGCTTTTATTCAAAAAAAGCCAAGCTTGAAGAAAGAAAAGCAGATCTGAGAGCTGAATGACTTTCTCACACACCAACACCTGTTATTAATAACAATGGTCAGAAATCATGCTTTGGCTTGTCTCATTTTAATCAACCTGTAAGAAACATGAAAAGACAAAACATCTGAGATTAGTTTTTAAACCAAATGTTCTTCTATAATCTGTAGTTGTTCGAGGTGGTGGTAATCTCTTACTTTTCAGCACAGTAGTAATTAGAAATCAGTGTATGTATTATATCCATGAAGTTTGTGTTGAATTTTCCGAAAGAAACCCCTTCTATCTTCACTATCTTTGTTTTTGTTACTGAATCTTTTTTAGCGGTATACTAGGTACTACATCCAGGCAGCTTTTGCAGTGAGTGGTAGCCCAAGAAAAATGTCTATTTACCCTATAACTTTTTAAATGAAGCAATTGTTTCAGTGCTTCAGAGCTACTAGGACAGAAGAAACTTGAGATCATGCTATGGTGATGATTCTTCCAAGCTATGTGAAGACCATGCCTTGTAAAGCAATATCATCTGCAAACAAACCACAAAGTGCAGGGATAGCAATTAATTATGTAGGTGGCACTCTGTAACTAAGACCAGCTGTTAAGCTATAAAAGTAAAGAGATACAGAGGACAACCCCTGGTTGGCTAAATTTGGTTTTCTCTTTTATTTATTATGGTAGAGCAGTAGTTAGTACCAAGACTCAAGCAAGGTACAAGGACTGTTCCTAGTCTATTTTTGTGTTCACTTGAAAACCAAAGCATTCTTTGAGATTTATAGGATCCTTTCCCACCTCAGGGAAGATGTAGAAATCAAGAAAATGCCCTTGTGAGGGCAGATAGTTTATGATGTCAAAGTATTACTCACAGTTCTGTGCCTCATATTTGATGTTACACTAAGGACCTGTAAAGCTCCTTGTAAATTGTGCTTTATAGAATTGAGAATATTAGCTATTTAACATTCAGAATAAAATCTTCTTTCAATCTTGAACGGTGAGTTCAGCGATAAAGATATACTTTTTTATGGCTGAGCCTTACTTGAAAAAATTTTCTGTGTCATGTCTCATTGGGATTCAACTTCTTTCTTGTAACTGCTCTGGCAGATAGACTGCTGTCTATAGGCAAGACTGTTGTCTGTGCCTCTTTGCCTTTTCCATAGAACTAGCATATAGTCAGGAGAAATCATTAGCATGGGGACCTTGTGTCACCTTTCTAATGCAATATGACACATCTTGTCCTTTTGTTCCTACATTGATTACTCAATACACTTTCTTCCAGATATTAAGCACATAAAATGAAATGTAAAAATCACTCAAATAAATAGGAGTGACCATATATCTCACTCATCTATGTCTTTATGGTTATGGAGTGGTAGCTGAAGTCATGTGCGACCTTTGTTAGTGAAGGCAGTCAGAGCTGCCTTTTGGGCACAATCTGTTACTGACTTCAAGGAATGTAATAATTTGGCTGGAATTCAAGAAACTGCTGATTGACGCACAGCCTCTCCAAGTTGCCTGCTGTCTACTTTCTCTCATTATAACTTAATAGAAAGTCAGCTATGAGCATTCATCAGATTCCTTTGCCTGCTCTCAGGGTCTTGGGTGTTGACTTTTCAGGCCAGGATATATAATAACATATCAAATCTGAAATGCTCGCACCTACACTGATGTATTGGGTTTGCATGTCAAAGTGTTGGTAGTGGGGGGTGCTACAGAAGTGACTTCTGTGGGAAGCTGCCAGAAGCTTTCTCCATGTCTGGCAGAGCCAATCCCTGGCAGCTCCAAAGATGGATGTACTGCTGGTCAAGATTGGGCCAATTAGAAATGGTGGTAAAGCCTCTGTGATGGCATTTTTAAGAAGAAAAAAAGTTATCATGTAGTTGTAATTGCGGCCAAAGAGTAGAGTGAGAATATGTGAGAGGAACAACTCTGCAGACACCAAGGTCAGAGAAGAAGGAGGAGAGGAGGTGCTCCAGGTGCCAGAGCTGAGATTCCTCTGCGGCCCGTGGTGAAGGCCATGGTGAAGCAGCTGTGCCCCTGCAGCCCATGGAGGTCCATGAGGCTAGAGTGATCCACCTGCAGCCTGTGGAAGAGACCCACGCTGGAGCAGATGGATACCTGAGAGGAGGCTATGAACCATAGGATGCCCATGCTGGAGCAGGCTCCTGGCAGAGAGCTGCAGACTCACGGAGAGAGGAGTCCACTCTGGAGCAGGTTTCCTGGTAGGGCTTGTGGCCCTGTGGGGAACCCATGCTGGAGCAACTTGTCCTTGAGGAACTGCACTCTGTGGAAGAGTGATCCACACTGCAGCAGTTTGGGGAGGACTGTTTCCTCTGGGATGGACTCACATTGCAGCAGTTCGCGGAGAGCTGTTGCTTGTGAGATGGACTCATGTTGGAGAAGTTCCTGGAGAACTGTCTCCCATGGGGAGGGACCCCACAATGGAGCAGGGAAAGTCCTCCTCTCCCTGAGCAGCGGGAGAAACAACATGTGAAAAACTGATCATAACCCCCATTCTCTGTCTCCTTGCACCTCTGAGGTAGGAGGTAGAGCTGGAAAGAAGGGAAGGGGAAGGAGTGGAAGGTATTTTTTAAGTCTTATTTTACTTCTCATTATGCTGCTCTGATTTTGTTGGTAGTAGGCATTCTGCATGGACCCTGACGTGTTTTCATAAGTCTCAAAAAATGATAAGATAAAGAATTGTGCTTTGAAACAGCAGCATTTTGTGACAGTTATTAATACCTTAATTAGGAAGCAACAGATTACTCCTACAGTATGAACAAATCTTGAGTATTAATAATATTTTGGTCTTACAAGTCCTCAAGTTTGGTTATTTTTGCTCTTTGCAAACTTTTTCTAGCATTGTCACTTTTCCTCCCATCAGTGGTAATAGGTGACAGATCTTGCTCTTTAGCTTATTCTCCATCTCTCAGCACTTCTACTTGTCTTGGTTTAGCTCTCAGCGGTTGTTTTCTGCCCATGAGCTCTGGCAGGCTTCTGGTAAGCGTGGGAGATATCTGGTCCATAAGAACAGGACATTGCTTCTGGTCTTCTGTATTGTTTTACTTTCTCCCCCTCATGCTCGAGCAATGATCTCAGTTTCTCTTAGCTGTTTAAAATGTTCTGAAAGCCTCCTTCCTCTTCAGACAGATTAATTAGGTGATCTAAACAGTTCTCAAACCGCTGGTAGCAAATGAATATCTTTTCACCCACCAAGAAGGAAAAAAGAGTGACTTTTACCACACAAGTGTTGGAGGATCTGTTATTTGTAGTATTGTATGGGTTTGGCTCTCTCTGATAGGATGTCTGGATATGTATTTCACCTTGGTACTCTTCCATTGAGCCCCTGGCTCACTGGGGATGGAGAAATACTGGCTTTGCTTCGTGATTTCTGACCATGAAGTAGAATGCATTGTGTAACATTGCTGCTGCTTTGTAAAGTTCTGCTGTTCTAATTGGGTGAAGTAGTCTTGATACAGATGGTTTTTGGTTCAGAATACATTGGGAAAACAGGAGGGGAAAAATATCTTCCCATTCCAAAAATAGTGTTACCTATTTCACCAGCAAACCCCATCTTTTCTAAACAATGGTTTTCTAGATTGTTCATTACAGCTTCCAGTGAGAGAGATACTTTGGAGTCCTGTGCAGAGCTGAAGGTCTATATTGGGTGTTTTAGAACGAGTGTTTTACTTGTCTTCTGGCGGTGATGGGGTGGTGATGTGAGTTTATTTTGAGTTTCGGGGTTTTGGGGGAGCAACATGGTAAGTCTGAAAGTGCTTACATTCTGTCTGCTGCCTTGATGAGAAGTTAGTGTTTGAGCCCAGATCTGGTTGAATTGAAAGCATTTAATTTCCTGGAGTTGCTGGTATTCCACAGCTAAAAAATAATAAGTTGAGACAAGTTTGTGTTCAGTTCTTTATATAATTAAGCTATTTCAAATACACTCTTTTTCTTGTTGCTTTGTGATTATTTTTCCTTCCCGCCTTAACCATTTGTTCTTGGAAAATACCTACTTTAATTTGCCAGTACTAAATCACCACTTTCTTTAGAAATGTGAAAAGAAGGTCATCTTATAGCTTTAGATAATATTAGCTTAAATATGGCTGTAAAATGACAGCAGATAGCTGTGCAAAATGGAAGAATTAATGATCAGTGCTAGGGAAGGCTGGATAAAGAGAAATCTGTCATAGCTTGAGATTCCTCATAGCAGAATTGACATCTAACCAGCAGTTCCCTGTTCTGTATTTTTGTAGTTTGTTAATTCTGAGAATTTTCTATTTGTCCACATTTATTGTATTCTCTTATATTACTTTTTTTGCAGACCGCGTCTCCAATTTGGCATCACTGGTTATTCTAATGAAATACAACACTTTATACATTTCAGAGCTGTTAGTTCACGGTCTCTACAAACTCTGCCATCACCGTGCTAATTTGCACAAACCTTACGTTTTCCTAGAAACCCCTGAGGGTCAGGAGTAACACTTTTTTTCTTTTTTTTTTCCTCCCCTTATTTTTAAATGACAGCTTGTATTATGAAGTACAGATTGTCCTGGAAAAAAGGGATCATTTATCTGATGCCGTTGGCACTGTTCAGAATTTTGCAAATATTTGAAGAGGCAACATAAAGTTATTTCAAGGTGTTCCCAGAGGGCAGTAGTCATAGAGAGCCACAGAAAAATTCTTTGTTAAGGAGTTGGCAGATTAAATACAGGACAGTAAGAGACCTCTCTCTCCTTTTATAGTTAGAACAGAAATACTTGAATCCTACAGTGCCGAAGTCTTACCCTTTCATAGAACATCACATCAAAGTACATTATAACTTGTATTCTTACCCAGTTCCTGAAGTTATTTGAATAATATTAGCAGCAAACTCAAAGAGCACTAAGGAGAAACTGCCCCCTTTTCCTTTTTTGTAAATTGAAAAAAAATGGAGAAAATTTGTCTTAAGCAGTATTAAAAATCAAGGATGGGTTTTGAGTAACTTACTGCTTAATGCTTTGATTTTTGACAAAGTGATTATAGATAAGATAAAGATGAAAGTGCTTGTAATGCTTTGGGTGGGGTTTTTTTCCATTAAAACCCAGTGTTTTGTGGAAAGCAGAACTTTAAATAGGGAACTGTGTTTATCTAACATGCTACAAGAGAATAATTTGAGTAAGAAAATCATTGGCCAAAATATCACTGGTACAGAATTATCTTCTGGTGTGCATCACTAACATTGTGTGTTTGAATTGCACACCCTTGCACACAGGATTATATGTGCAAGTACTATCGACTGAAGTCAATACTAGTGTCATCTTCACTGTTTCTTCATATTCGTGCTGTACTTCAGGTCTATATTTAAATTTTTTTGTAGGATGTGACTGTGAAAATGCAGTAGGCTACATCTCATGTTCACTGAAATGGGAATAACTTCCTAGTTTTCTGACTTCCATGAGAAAGCACTGGTTCTCTTGATTTATCTGCATAGGTTATGGAGGAATAAATTTGCAGCATATGTAAATAACCATAAAGACACGTAAAGTTTAGTCTCGAGAGGAGTTAAATTTGATACAAGAATCTCCAAGGGAAATTGAGTTTTACTTTATAGACAAAATCCACAGATTTTTAAATATTTCCATCTGAAAACTGCATGTAATTTTCCCTTTTTTTAATAGAGAACCTGGTTGAATATTAGACATATTAGAAATGATGCCTTCAGGGTTGAACTACTGGGAGTTGAAATTCATTAATTTGTTAAATATTTGTCGTTGTCCACCAATATGATGTTGCCAAGGATGGAAATTTTGCAGTTCTATTTATATATTTATGTGAATTTGGATAATGACTTATTACTTTATTTTCATTGTAGTTATTTGAACTGCTAGGCCCTGAAGGTTTTGAACTCATAGAGAAACTCCTACAGAACAGGTCACTGATTCTGGAAAGATCTTTGACTTGTCCAAATGATAACAGGTTCCAGGCTTTGCAAGGTAAGTGACTACAAATACAGATTGCATATATTTATTTACTTTTCAGCTGGCTACAGGTATGTGCAAAGTTTGAATGTATTAACAGTTGCACTTTTCCTGTTTTAATGGATTACTCTGGAAATAACCTGATCTTCCATTAGACCTCATTTGCTTTCCTGCTTCCTTTCTACTTTGTACTGTCATCTAACATAGGCCTCAGGGAAGAAAAGTACAGTAACAACCACTTTCTGAAAATAGTAAAGTCAAGCTTAAGAATGAATAAGTAAAAGAGGACAGAAAAGGGAATCAGGTTTTGTACTGTGATTTTTGCTTTTATAAGATAATTTGTTCACATTGAGTAATTATTTTAAAATACGTTTTAAGATTGCTGTTTTAAAACAAGACTTATTACTTTCTTCTCTGATAAAAATAAATCTGATTGCAAAAGGTTGTGATTTGGGATAAATCTTACATGGACATAGCATCATGCAGCCCATTCCATGTTCACAGCATATGGAGTTAGAAAAATGTGAATAGAATTAGTAATGGTGGACTTACATGTCTTCACAATAATTTTAAGATGCAAATGACTTCTTTTTAATGTTTGTCTTCAATGAAATGTTATATAAACAAGTGTTTAGAAGTTAAGCTCTTACTGTGCTGATGGTTAGTCTAAACTCATCGGAACAACTGTTTCACCTGTTCATGATTTCAAAGTGGAATGTCTTGCTGTAAACAAGGCTTTGTGTCCTGGTACTTTTCCCTTCTCAAATAATCAAATAATAAAAAGTTAAAAATACATTCAGTAGAAATTGAATGATTGTATTTTTCTCCTATATACAGATTTTAGTTATGTATGTATGTACTACTAGAAGTAGTATTTTGGGAGCTTTTATGAAATTATTCTTCATTACGCCATCAGAAAAATCTATCACAGTAATCTCTGCTAGAATGTGGAGGAAGAATATTTTCAGTGTTATGCTTTTGAGGCAATAGGAAAGTCTCACTGATTGTATGCTTTTTTCACTGATGAGAGAACCCTTCTTTCACTCTGGAAGAGAAGTCGATGATGTTTGGGTATCTCCTCTGAGATTGAAGATGCTCTGCCCCGAGTTCAGTCTATTAATTTTAATAAGCCTTTTTTTTTTCTTCTTAAGTTGATCTAAATGGTATTTTTAGTGGGGATTGAAGTCTTATCTTTCTAAAATTTCATTTGAGGAAGGGAATAATTTCTGTCTGCAGAAATTTCGTCAACTTCGAGTAATTTGTGCCTTGAGAAAATAAGCTCAAGTCAAGAAACTGTACATGTACTGCATTTTTGTACCATGCTGTTTTGTACCATTTGACTGTTTCTTATGTAATTTACTTCCATGACAAGAAAGGTGATTATTGTGCACATCAGACAAATCAAGTAACATTTCTTTGCCCTGGTGTGTTCAGTCTGAAGTAAATATAGTCAGGAAATTGCAACCATTGTTGTCCCCTTTTAATAAGAGAGAGTTAAAACTACAGACATGATGGTATTAATGTGGACATTTTGACAGTTTATTAGAATTTTTTCAATGCTTTTTAACAAGGTATTGTCACCTTATCCAGTATGCATGCTGTGAGATGTAGGAGTTTCACTGTTGCTGTAGGTGAAAACTAAGCAGCACAAATTGTTCAAAACGTCAGTCAAGAGAGTTTACTTGATTAAAAAATGGTTTTCAAGTTTTCAGCCTCAGAGTTTGGCTGCAAAAGTACATATGAAGCATAACTGAGCTAAGTATTTAATATTCATTCAAACCTACATAAACTAATAATCTGTTTGAAGAATTTTGAAGACTGACTTTTAAAACCACCGATATAGTTCAAAAAAACCCAAAACAAATATTTCCAACCTGTTGTATGTAAAATACTTGGTTATGTCTTTGATTTGGACAGTACTGGTCTAAGAAGGGTGAATATGACTGTGCTTTTTCAGGTTCCCTGCTACCCTAGATTTAATTTTTACTGTAGTTCGTGGTTCTGGTTCTTCTTGATTCAATCCTGCTGCTTATCGACATAAAATGAAGGCATCCTTGTAGTTGTATAGAATAGGATAGATTTTCTCACTTGTTTAGGGAAATTGCATTGTGAGTATGCTTTCAATGCAATCATGTTATCTAGAATATATACACTAATTGTTATGTGAAGAGGCTGTTTTAAAAAAAAAATCACCCTGTTTAATCTGTTTTTACACCATCCTACTTATCGGTGTATATATGTAAGAGGAGCGATAAGTGGCAAAGTGCCATTTCTACTGTTGAAGTTATCATGAATACAGAAAAGAAAAAAAGACCTTATTTTTGCTACTAACCCATCCCCGTGCTTTGGGATGAAGAAGTGTTTTTTATTTTAAATAAAAGTGGTACACAAGCTGGTGGTACTTTTAGATTTCTTGAGGCCAGCTGCTGCACAGTCTACATAAAACTCAACTGTTTTTAAACAGACAATACACATAATCACAGAAAAAGCCCCCGAAACTAGCATGAAACCTCAACGAAACATCACAACCCAAACCTTTAGAATAAAACTGGTGAAAAAAGATGGAATCCAGTACTTACAGAGATGCATGCCTGTTATCATATTGCAGAACAGTGCAAGAAGTTTATAGGAGAAAATGCTAAGCCAAATTATGGTTGTCAAGTTACAATTCAGTCTGAACAAGAAAAGTTGTTAATGAAACAATATCGTCGGGAAGAAAAACGAAATGCCAGAAAAGAAAAACAAGCTGGGGAAGATGGAGAAGCTTCTGGAGAAGGACAAATGTGCTTTGATCCCAAAGAGCTGCGGATGCAAAGGTAATAAATCCCAAAAGTTGAGAAATGCTTCTGTTGTAATTGGTACTTCAACATATCATAATAGTTTATTTTCTTTTAGTTTGCTTTGGTGATTAGGTGATTCTGACTTCAAGTCACGTTTTATTACAAGCGTAGAATTTTTTTTAATATGAAAACCTAATTTTCAGGAAAGAAAGCAGTGATTTGCTTAATGAGAATCTTCTTGATCTCATCTGTGTGGGCTGGAATTGCAGATTAGTGGGGTAGGCTATCTTTCTTAGTTTCTGTACGCACACTACTTGCTTAGGATTTATGAAGTCTGTGCTAAATCTATCAGAACTATCTTTCTTTTTTTCTCTCAAGATTAATGGGTACTATTTTCCAAGTTGTCAGCTAGAAGGTAGTGGGAGGAGTAGAGGAGGGAGAGGATAAGGAGCAAATAAGCTGTTGTATTTTGTATTGAGAAAAATATAGTGAGACTGCTATCTAACTATGAAATCATGTTGCTGTATTGCTTAAAAAGAGGCAAAACTGCTTTTAGGAAATCCTTGCACTTACTGAATTATGCTTCTGAATTTTATCTAAACAGTGTGTTACGAGGATTTGGTCTAACTGGTGCCAGAAAATAACACTGTAAAATTTTTTTTCTTACATTTCCACAACTCTTGCTGACTTTAGTATACCATGTTCAGTTTTTGTGATGGCAGCCTAAAATGGGCAGATTATTGCAGGTATTTTTCTGCCCACAGAGAACTAGCACTTCTGAATGCTCGAAGTATGCCAGTCCTAGGTAGACAGAGAGAGATGAGCTTCGAAAAAATTCATTATCCACATGTCTATGATTCTCGAGCTGAAGCTATGAAAACATCGGCATTCATTGGGGGTGCGAAGGTACGTGTTTGGCGTGTGACCCTTCTTGAATAGTACATCTTTCTCAATGAGCAATGTGCAGCAGGGTTCCCTTTGTTTCCTTAGTCTTCTCCTCAGAACCCAGTATGTGAAGCAGTGTTTCTTTGCAGAGGGTTTTAAACACTTTGATATATTCTGTTTTTATTTTTGACTCTGGAAGAAATAATCTCATTCTCAACATTTTTGCTTTTATTTCTAGCGTCACTTAAATTCTTAAAATACTATTTTTGTATCTTTTGGATACCTCTGAATTGACTTTTAACAGAATGAATGCTTTATTAAATTCTAGACCTAATGGATTCTAAAATTTAATAAAACAGAGTTATCTTTTGAAGGGTTTGGGGACTATCTTCGGAGTAGTAAAACTGATTATTTTCCATTTGGGGGTTCAGTGCTATCTATAAAATGAATGAGTGAGATATGCTTTTGGTTTGGATTCATTTTTTGAAGGAAAGTGATAAAGCATTGTTCAAAGTGAGTATACATAATGACACTTTCTGTTTTCATACTTCCAATTAATATTCCTGTAATACTATTTTAGGTCTTCTTACCAGAGTCAGTTCAGAGAGAAAACAATAAAATGTATGAAGAGGTGAAGATCCCCCATAGTGAACCAATGCCTGTTGGTATTGAAGAGAAAATTGTGTATATTAAAGACTTAGATGAGGTGAGTATACCATAAATTATTTTTTACATTATATTTACAGAATTTAACTGGAAATATTACCAGTCTTTCCAGTGATATGTGATATGTAAATGCAGCCATTTAATTTCTTCACATAGTTCAGTGATATAATCCCTTTCATGTTGACTCAGATGCAAGGAATTCCTGGTCTGATCTACTCGTTCATGAGTTACAGTTCTTAATTCCTTTGGCATTACGTTTTCAGTTATTTATGGTTTTGAGCTGTGATCTGAATCACTAAAATGAAATGAAAGTATTGCAGTAATTCTGTTCTCTTCTGAAGATCACAGGAAGAAGTGAGCCTGTGCTTCTGTATCTTGACAGTACAGGTTGGCTTCTGGCTGCACAGCACTGTTCTGCAATATTCTTGCAGTCTGATGCAGTTCAGGGCTGTTGAACATGGTGTTAAAGACTGTGTGGGTTGCAAAGTCATCTCGAATGGTGCTTTGATGATAGAAGGTAAAGAGCCGAGAGGAAAAATGCAAGTAAAACAAACATTTAACATTTTAACTTTTACTGATTTAAAGTGGTGAAAAAGCTGAGGTAAGGGAACTAAATTTCTTGTTATTTACAGTCTAAAACTTGCAGTACTCCATCACATGTACCTCTTTACTCCTCATTGTGTGTGTCAAATCTGTTGAAAAATGGAAGATTTGTTCTTGATTTAAACAGAGACATAAAGAGCAAGCTATATTTACATATGAAGAAGATTTTTGTTTCTTAGTTCTTCAGCATATAATGTGGATAAATATAATATGGATAAATTTTTTCCATCTTTTTCTCTCTGGGAAAGTAGGAAATGAGAATATACCAAGAGCACTTGATTGGTATTCTGAGTAAAGATTGTCTTACATAAAGATTTAACTCTTTCAAAGCAGAAGACTATTTAATGTTAAAATCTGAATCTATTATGTTCTAATTAGGTGACAGTACCTAATGTTGTGCTTATGAATTGACTGACAGCTTAACCAGATAGAAAAATGGAGCCACTGTAGCTATTGTCATTTTATATGAGAATATTCAGCATGACAGCTTTTTGCAATGAAATGTCTTTCTCCTAAGCTAAATAATACCTACTGATCTGTAAATTTTTTGCAAGTACCAATATTTCAATAGGCAGTAACTGGTTCCAGAAAAAGTATGGTTCAGACAGAAAAATATCTGTTGAAAATTAATAGTTTGCAGATTTTTACACATACAATTTTTACACATATAATGTTTAAAATAAATGTTAAAAAATGCATCAGTTGTACAAATTTCACAAGTAATTCTTCTTTGTAGATTATCATCAAGAGGTATGATTTTCAATTTTACAGTGAAATGTTGAAATAGAAACAATCTTCTTCAGAAGTTTACTCTTTGATATGATTCTTATTACATGAGATCAAATACGAGTGTCTATAACAAATACAATTTTGAGTGTTTGAGCACTCAGGTATGTAATTCCTGCCCCCAAGTATAGTATCCATTTGCAACAACAGATGCCAAATTTATGAAGTTTGTCCAGCTGCAGGTTGTATCAGCTTCCTGATTCCATTAGTGAATCATCGATCTGAAACTTCTTGAATAGAACTTTTTTATCAATGAGCTAAAAGAGGCTGAAACTGCCTATGCGTAAATTTAAGATATACCTGGTCAAGACATAAGTATCTTGGTTAGGGCAAAATTCTTTTCTTCTGTATTCTCTGCATGGCTGTTTTAAACCTTTAAGCTCAGAAACACCTTGGTTGGTGTTTTAAATTTTTGCCAATTAACTGGAGTCATTTTAGAGAGCATGATGATTTTCTGTCAAGACACTTTATTTTTGGTTAACTAGTGTAAGCAAAAGCAGCAAAATAATGTTTTTCAGCTGTTGCCCTAGCATGTATATGTGCTCATAAAATAGCTCTATTATATCTCTGTATGGATATGTTTGCAGGATTATCTAAAATACAAGCAGGTGAGCAAGGACTAGAGATGCCAGTAAATACAATTGTAGAGAGTTCATAACTGGGAACTTCTAAAGACATCATGAGGAATTTGAGAGTTCTGCTACTGTTGACTACTGTGAGGTGCCATTATGAGGTAGGGTTTGGATGTAAGGCACTGAGTTAGTCTAGACATAGAGGTTAAGGTACTCATTCTGTTTAACAAGTCAGTATACCTGAAACCCGTAATCCACAGGAAAAAAAAGACATAGAACAACCAAGCCATTTATTGTTGCAGGGTTTTTGAGTATTATATATTGAGCTCTCTAGGCACTTGCTATTCTATGAGGAAAGCCTGATGGTGATAAATTATAAATATTCTTCTTCCTTTTCTTTTTAGTCTGTGTGTTTTCATTTGCACAAAAATAATTTCAAGAACTCTGTTTCTCATGAACTATGTGATTTTGTCAGCAGTTTGGGGAGTATTTGATTGTGTAACATGTGTATTGCAGAATACCCCAATAAGTTTAATCTTCAAAGCTCCTAAGGTCAGAACTGAGTTCATAAGGAATTCATTTATGTTTTGAACTCTTAGCCAAAAGTTAAACCTCTGGATCATGTAAGTTGAAGTAATCTTGCATTTTAAATGTTCTAAAGTATTAGTTAAGATTTAGATTTTCTCATTTCCTTAACTTGATGTAAACACACAGGTTGAGAAAAGATGAGAGAAATGTATTCCTCTAGACACTAATTCTAACAGACCAAATTTTAACCACATTTAAATGTGTATAGGCTTACTTTTTTAATGGTTTCTTATGTAGAAGTGTAAGTCAAAATGACAAAACCTCTCAAAGGCAGCAGCAATACCTTAAACTGGCACAGATATTAACACAGGGTTCTTATTTATAGGGTTGTCAATGTAGCCAGTATGCATCTGCCACTGCATTCCAGAGTAAAGAAATAGCATGTTTATAGTTTTGTCTGAAATCTTGTGTCTGGTGTTTTCAAAGTAAGTATTTAGTTTTGTTAGAGCCTCCTTGCAAAGGGTCAGAGCTTTCCTAAAGAGCTTAAGTTAATGATTAGTGAAATCACTGCCTGAAAGAACACAGACGCTAAGATGAAACTCACATAAACTGACAAAGATTCAAATTTTTGTAGCTACCATTTATACTTCATCCCCTTATGCTCTTCAAATATGAGATGAGGAGCAGCCATGTAATAAACAGCTGGCATTAGCTCTCTCCTTCCTCCTGTGTTGTTCCTTTTTCTGCTTTGTCACCACTACCTTTCTCCATTATGATCTGAACTCCTGCCGCAGTCTCACTCCACCTATGTCATCCTGTATTCTTTATTTCCTAGCTGGGTTGAGTTGGGAGCAGGAGCTGGTGGCATGGAGGATGCTGTGCTGCTGCTCGGGAACATCTCTGGTGTGTCCCATGGAAAGAGTTGAAAAGGGGAAGGGTTCTTACCTTACTGCAAGGCAACAAATCCCATCTCCAACCCCCTTTGCAGATAGCTATTTTTCTTGACATTTATTGTTTTTTGGAGAATTTTGTTTTTACCACAGTTCAAGCACAGGTGGTTCATAAGTAGCTGATTGGTCACCACACCAATTTAATCTGAAGTATTATGGTTCTACTATTTGTAAAAGTGACATGCCAGCTAGGTTGTTTCAATAATGAGAATTTAAAAAATGGAGTAAGTGCAAGCTTAGATTTATTATCTTTGCTCACTTGACATGCAGCTTGATCATTAGTGAAATATATTTTTTGTACTTACTATAAAGGTGGTTTTGTGCCAGACTTTTTGCCAAATAAATGTACCTTTAAAGTCATAAACTCAGGTCAGGGAAAGTTACTCTTCAAGACTGTGAAAACAGGTTTTATCTAGCAAATTGCTGATGGTGAAAAATTACCTTAGCTTCTTATCTAAAGTGAGTGTTCAGGGTAGGATTTATTTCTTTTTTTCATGTTATTTCCATTTCCTTTTACTAGAACTGCTTAATGATCTAAACAAGAAAGGTATTTTTTTTCTCTGCATTATGTGAAGGAATTATTACAAAATCAATATTCTCTCTTTTCCTGTAATGTTTTCTTGTTTTTAGAATTGTACAAGGTAGGTCTATTGAATAGAAGTATATATGTTATTGGATAAGTTACATTTTTCACATCCAGAGTATTGGATCATTAATTTCAAAGTTGATCTTAGTGCATATTTCAGTTGCATATTTTCCAAACAGCAATTGACAGTTGAACCATATGGAATAATTTTTTAAAATATTTTTCATTATATTGAAATCTTGTCTTTTATCCAATGAATTGTGCTCAGAAATTGCTCTGAGGAAAGTTTACAAGTTCTGTAATCGTTAGTCCCAGCTGAAGACAAGGAAAACCTTGTAGGTCAAGTTACAATTGTTTTCATGACTGGTAGTGTATATTAGGGATTGCAATCTGTCTTCATATTTTGGGGGGAAGAGGTCCAAAGAAGGTCAAATATGTGCAGTAACAGGTGAACAAAAATATTGGAGTTAAGATTCAACACTGATGACAATCTTAAAGCCTGCAAGTTCTGGCTTAATTTTCTTCAATATGTGAGTTAACGGTATTCTATCCTTATTCTAGATTCCAGGTGCAATATGCAATATCCTGCATCAAATTGTTTGATCATCTCACCCTTAAGCTGAGGCTTTTAGGCATTGTTTCATTAAAATTCTAGGAATAAATACTACTACTTTGGCTAAAAGCAAGCAAAACCACATGCTTCTTGCCAAACCAGCAGTTTATTGTCCATGTTGTATAAAATTATCGTCTTTTCCAATAATAAAATCCTGTTTCTTAGTGGAAAGAATTCATTAACTCTTCGTCAAAAAGATCTTTTGCTATGATGTTCAAGCTGTAAAGTGGTATTCTGCTTTTAAAATTTATCTGTAATCCCATGTTATAGAAATTCAAACAGGTGCTCTGTGGCTGGCTCCTAATTCATCTTTGGAAGATACTTGCTGTACTTGAATATAATTCATTGAACAAATATTTTTAAACGTGCACCTCACTTGACTGCAGCTTTCATTGCAGATAGATATGATTTCCTGAATGCTAAGAAGTTATTTTTTCTTTCAGCAATGGAGAACATCTTCCCGTTATGATAAATCAAAAGTATTTTGAAAAAAATCTCTATTTATATAGCCTTTAATACTACAAATGGTACCATAACATTTTTCTGGATTCATTAAACCTTTCTATTATTCTAATATTCCTTTGCCAGTAAGATACTTTTCTTAGTTCAAGAGAATCACTGATTTTACTGCATGCCAGATTACTAACCTAATTTATTTTGGGTAACACCTTTAAAACAAAACCCATGAATATATAATATTTATAAACTCAAAATTTATCTACATTATTTAGAGAAATATACATATCTAAATTATTAGAGATCTATCTAATATCTAAAATATTTAGAGAAAAAGAAGCTTGATATAGTAATGTCAAATAGATTTGATATGGTGTTTGAAATACAGTAACACTGCAGTGATAGCAAGGTTTTATGAATGTTATAGTACAACTTCGAATTAATTCCCTGATGAAATGTGAAAGTCTGAAATGCTTAATTTAACATGGCCCATAGATGTCCCAGCTCCAGTGAGGCAGAGTTCTTAGGAGCACACCTTGGGAGGATCAGCAATTATGACCACCCTCCAATAACCAGCAGTTTGAGAAGTTGAAAACTTAACACCAACAGAGAAGATTAGTAATGAAGTAGGTAGATATAAAGGAATAAATATGTGATAAAGAAATACTTCACAGATGGATAATTTTGTCCAATAATCTGAGATTATTGTTCCAAATATGGTTTCATCAATATCTATCTTCTCTTCATAGGAGGGTATTTTTGTATCTCTGAAGTCTGTATCAAAAGTAGGTTTCCTAGAACATCAGAATAAGAGCTTAGTGCTGAAATGAGAGAGAAAAGAATGAACTACCTTGAAAGAGTCATACTGAGGGTACAGATTTCCTCTTTTAAGGTAGTGATAGTAAAAGACAAAAGGAAGTGGGATATTTTTATACTTTTTATAGGTATTATTTTAAAATAATATTTTGAAATGCAGTGGTACTTGGCAGTAAGGATTGTAGTTTACCCTTAGAATTTGAAAACTGTGATTTTTGACTCAGCAAAAAGATATTTGATACTATTATAGTCTTTGAGAGGATTATCTCTTAACACAGAATGAGAAATTGAAACTATTTTCTCTGAAGCATCTCTGTGTTAGGCAGGTGTGGCTTCTCTGGAGTCTTTGCCTTATCTGTTCTCAGTCCAAGATTATCACAGACTTAAAAAAGACAGTAATATATACATTTTAGTTAAAAATATCTTTATAAAATATGTTTATCTATGTAGAACACATATATACAACATGTATATGGGGTATGTGTATATATATATTTCCTACTAATGCAGAGTTGATTTTTAAAGTAACAGAGGCTTTTTAATAGCCCACTATTTTATATATCCTCCTCTTTGCCTCCCTCAGCTTGACAGATTTTTACTATTTTATTTTTAAACAAAAAAAAAAAAAGAGAAAGATCTGTATGCAAAAAGACAGGCCAATCGATGTCTCTTATATAGATGTATGTAGGATGCAAAAAAGAGGGGATGATAATGAATAACTGGAGGTAGATGAGAACTGAAGCATTACCTTATGTCAGATGCTATGAGGAGCAAAAGGCAGCTTTCACTGAGCAGCAGCCTGCACGTCCTGACACAATATGTGTCAGTCCACCATTGTGGAAGTAATGCCACAGGTCTCCCCTTTTGGGATGGGGAGGAATGAAGGTAAAGGAACCAAATACATGACATCTCACATGAGTTTTGGAGCCAGGCATTATGTAATTGATCAGATGTAAACCTGTATTTGCCCAAACTACATCCTCCTTGGTCTATTTATATGATGTGGCTTTTATTCTTGGTATGGTGTTGTGAATTGAATAGCTGTAATGTGGCCATTTAAAATCATATTTTTTATGTATAAGTCAGAGGAATATTCACCCCGAAAGTATAATGAAAACAGGCATTTATTATTGTCCTGTAAGAATGGGGAAGTATTGCAGATATTTTCTTAAAATTTTGCTTTACCAGGATAATTGGAGAAATTGATGGATGACCACTTGCACCCACAAGACTTTCCAGATTGTGTCCCTGATTTTAAAAAGTGACCAGCATAGCAGTTTGCAATGTAACTTTTTTCTTTTTCCAAAATAGTGTTCTCTCTCTACCTGTGTCATAACTATGTCTTTTGGTAGGCTGACAGCAGGTTTATTTTCTTTGGTTTGACACTGGGCAAGTTGCATCCTTTACAGTATCAGACTGAATGAAGGTTTCCTTTGCAGCACGTGCTGCCTTAGCTCATCTGCACAAATTTTTCAGATGACTTTTCGCAAAGGTGAAACCAATAGGCTTCTCCTTGCTTTTCATCTCTAACATAATGCCCTTATCTATCCTGTAGTGTCTTAAAATTTAGTGCTTACAATACAAGGTCACTTTGGGCAAAACTGTTACTTCCTTGCCAAGTCTTCCAGGTGTAACCCTTTCATCCCCACAAATACGCTATAGATTTTTCTTTTTGGTGTTAGCTTATTTATTTGCATGCTCATAATAAGACCCTTTTAACATCTTGTAAGTTTGATGGTTGTGTTGCATGAACAAATCACATTTAAGACACTGGAGATGTTGAGAGTGGCAAGGATGCTATGAAAAGATGGTAAATATGCTCTTTGTTGTGTCAGTCTGGGCTGGTTTTATGCACATCTTTATTTTCAAGGCCTTGATATTAATGACAACAGGCAAAAGCCACTAATAAATGTAGATAATGCAAGAAAAAATCATTGTGAATATAACATAATGTCCTTTCATTAGTGAGGTTGTAATTGATCAGATCTCATTTAGAGAGACTTCGTTTATTCTAAGTACTAGTAATATAAAACCTTTCTTTTTATTGAAAAGAGCTCTGTAAAATCTTGAGTTATCTCTTCTTGGGCAGTGTAACTTTAAAGAGAAGAACAATTAATTGATAATATGGGTCAAACTCTAATAGTAACATCTGTACTGCTGAATATAGAGAACTTAGTTTCTTTTAGTCTGTTCTTTAAACTAGCATGGTTGTGTAGGATATACTAAGCAAAAATTGCTTTAAAATATTTAGTAGATACTGTCATGTAAGAGTTACATATTCTTATAGTTGTTTAGGTTGCTCCTTTTCATGGAAGTAGTAAATATGAATAGGGAAATGGACTTTTTAATATTAACATGAGATAAAATTGACTGCATCTGATTTGAATAAAATGTTCGGCCTGTTTCATTTTCTACACAGCTGCCAAGTGTGTGTATACTGTGTCTCTGAAATGGTTGAAAATCTGATGGGAACACTTACAAAGGCAAACCAGTAAAGGGCACCAGCTGCTGAAAAACACCTGCTGAGCCACTATGGGAGTAGATGCATCTGCCTGTACCTAGAAATAATCTAACAAAGTACCTGCTACTACCTGTTAGGATTTTAATTTATATAAAGATTAATCCAATGAAATTAGTTCTGAATACTTAAAGAAAGGAAAAAAAAAGGGCTGGTTTGTTTGGGGTTTTTTTTTTGTGCAGAAGAACACCACTTTTGAGCAACTTTCACATTCTTATAACTAGTTTAGGCTTTTCTTTTAATGAAATACAAACCCAGATAAGGTAGCCAGAAGTCTCAGCTATACTGTATGCGTAGTGTGTTACTAAAGGATGCAGCCAGCCTGGAAAAGATTTTAATACCAAACAGCAGGTTTTCAATATTTGTTTGTCTTAGTTTGAGAGATGGATCTCAGGGGGTTTTGTGAGAGTATATGTTTCCTTTTACATTGCAGCATATTTGATTCATTGTTGATGGTAATGCACAACCAAAAATAAGCTTTACAATCAGAAGTAATTAGGCAAATACTCCAAATAGCCTTTAAAACTGTTGTACTTTTTGTCTTTCGGTACTTAAACTTTTATTGTTCCCATATGTTGGTGAGCCTACCACACAAGGTCATCATCCCTCACCTACCTTTTATTTTCCAGCGGTAGGAAAACTTCTGTGAATGCTGCTAGTTTAGCTGAGATTTGTGAGAACAAAATAGCTGTGTTCTTGTAGAGAAAAATACTGACTGTGCTTGTAGCCTTTTCTTGTAAAATTTAGGAAAAAGTCATCAATATATTGTAAAACAGGAGTGCCCTCTTGGGTGGTAGAAGTGAAATTAACTGAAATAGTGAAGTCAATTCAGCTGTAGAAAGATTATGACAGCAATAGTTATTCCTCTGGGGATATTCTTCTGTTTGCCATTCTTTCATTTTTACTTGATGTGTTAAAATTATTACTAATTTCAACTATAATTACCTTTCAGAGTGTTCTGATAGTTTTTCTGGTTTTTATTAGGTTTTGTAGGAAGAAGTAGTTTGTCATGTTAAGGTAAGCTAAAGTAAACAGTTTGAAAACATTATCCTGAAGTAGCTTCTATGTTAACAGATTAAATAATTGTTTCTACAAGAGCAGTTAGAACTAATGCCTTTGTGTGCATAAAGTAGTATAGAATTTATTAGGGATCATTTAAAAATAAAGTACTGAAAGATATCTGTGCTTCAAAACTATACAGTAATATGAGATGTTATTACCCTGCTCTTAAAAACAGGTTTAAGTTTGCTTTGAAAGAAGCTAATATTTAGCCTCCAAGTTATGAAGTTCAGCTAACTGTAAATTGGATGACTTTTATGTATTAAATTTTGTAGAGTAAACCCAGTGACCAATAAAAATCCAAGAAGCATTTCAGGTAGACATGTTCTTCCACAGTGCAGCTGCCTGTACCTCAAAAGATATCCAGCTTTCTGGTTCACAGCTTTCTTTTCCGCTTGTACTTAATCACTGTGATATTTGAAATCCAGTTATATCTACCTGGTGACTTTGCAGCTGTTGTGTTTTTTTGGCCTCATTAAATGATCATAAGTGAAATATTTAAATTGAGAAAGCAACTTAAGTGTTAATTTTTCATTCTTTATGGGGTTCCATGTATGTCATTGACATGAATATAGACTTTAGTATAACTCACATGCAGAAATCTATAAGGTTTTTAATGAAAACAACTCAAAGTCATTTTAGTTGTTTTGATAATTAAGACTGGGGAATGAACAATGTGCTTCTGCTGCATCCTGTTTAGGGAATAGCCATTTCTCAGTGAGATTTCATAGTATGAGTGTGGAAGAATGCAGTAGTGTGCTGTACTCTGACAGCATCCCTGTAGGCAAACTCTTATTCTTAGGAGTAGTCTTCATTTAAAGTGAAATACAGGATGGTATTTTAAATTCTAAGTCAAATTTTACTGAAGACCAAAATTGTTTTTAATTCTTAAGAAATGTAGTCTCAAAGCGAGAATTTTCAAAGAGAAGTACATGCTAGTTCTGAAATGCTGTAACATTTAAAAGATTAACTTTCACTCAAAATATTTTAGACAAATTATAGTTTGTACGATTTTAATGTTTGTCTTTAATTAGCACAAGTTTCAGTATGCTTCATGACATGAATCTCTGACCTTAGATAAGAATGTTCTGTGTCTTTCAGTGATAGAAATTGCACTGAGATGGTTCATCAAGGGATTCATTTAGAAATCACCAAATAATTTTAAATGTTTTTAAAAGATTTTGGGATAGACAAGCTATATGACTGAAAGATTGACTTTTTGACTTACAGGCTGTTCAGCTCAGACTTGCAGTTTCCATTAACCTCAAGATCACGCAGTAAATGCAAATACAGTGAAACTTTTAAACTTTTTGAAGATGTGGTTCTGCAGACGCAAACACCTCAAGAAGCAAAAAATAATGTAAAGTCTCTTACAGCAGGAAACAGATTTTGTGTGTGTGTTTTGTATCTTATTACAGCAAAATAATTTTTCTGAACTGTAATTTGAAAATTGAAATTATCCTACCACTTAATCTTTCAGTTACAATATTGGAACTGGACACATCAAATAAGAGTGGAGTATTTTTAGTTTACGTATTAATAAATAAGTATGCCTTATATAATAACAGCTTGTTGGGAATTAATCAGGAGAGGGGAACTAAAAACTTTTCATTTGCCGTAAACAAAATATAGAGGAAGATAATTTTATTTAGTCAGTCATAGGAATTACTTACCATAAAATGTAATGTAATGAAGGAAACTTACTTGCAAATATTCCTTCTTCTCTGCTGTGTACTCTGAATCTGAAAAGGATGGACATTTTTTTTCTGAATCATCTGAGACTTTGTTGGAGGTAATTTTCTGTGTTCCTGATTCTTCTGCACCTTGCTTTTGACCTCTGTCCTTCTGGACCTGTAAGTGTGAGACTGTCTTCCTGTCATGCATATGCTTTAGATAGAGATTTTCTGGTTGTCACATGTATCATTTAGGTTAAATAAGAATACCTGTCTCACATTTTTCATCAATAGTTTGACTTCATCACAAAAAAAAAAAAGACTTTTGCTTATTAATAGCTACTACAGCAGCAGAACTCTAGAGACAACTGAGAGGGGACCTCATCAATGTCTATCAGTATCTGAAGGGAGGTGCCGAGAGGATGGAGCCAGGCTCTGCTCAGTGATGCCAAACAACAGAACAGGAGGCAATGGGTAGAAATTGAGGGACAAGTAGTTCCACTTGAACATGAGGGAGAGCTTTACTGTGTGGGTGACTGAGCACTGGAACAGGCAGCCCAGAGAGGTTGTGGAGTCTCCCTCACTGGAGCTTCTCAAGAACTGCCTGGACACAATCCTGTGCCATGCACTCTAGGATGACCCTACTTGAGCAGGGAGGCGGGACCAGGTGACCCACTGTGGTCGCTTTCAACCTGACCTGTTCTGTGATTCTGTGAAAACAAAATACCTGGTCCAGGTGTAACCTGCAGCACTTTTCAAAGTACGTGTGAAAGCTTTGT
The DNA here is from genome assembly GCA_013400975.1 of Atrichornis clamosus. NCBI lineage: Eukaryota > Metazoa > Chordata > Aves > Passeriformes > Menuridae > Atrichornis > Atrichornis clamosus. Next base: position 201,598 of record WBMZ01007999.1, on the reverse strand, counting down.
TAAATCTATAGTTTGTTTGTTTGCTGTTTGCAAAGGAGGAACTATCTTCTTCAGCAACTTTTCAGTTTTTGTGAATCTGTAGTTTTCAGTGTATTAATTTTCCATTGACCCTGAGATTATTAATTCCTGAGAATTGCTTAATGCAAATGCCCAGATGCAGTCCTTCAGAAAGTTTTGTGTCTTTATCCTGGCCCATATCTCAGTCATTCACATAAGTCTGTGTGCAATGGGAGGGTTAGGACTTCAATCCCTTTTGTCTGATATCTTGTCTCTTCCTCATTGTCTCTACTTTTGAGGTTTGGCCAAAAGCTATCTGCTGTTTTCTGTCAGTGTTCTCCATCTCTATTAAATTTTCCAGTTATCTGTGTAGTCTAGTTGGAGTAGCCACACCTTTTTGGAGATGAATGTATGCCCTCATCAACGCAACTTCCTGCTTAGAATTTAGGGGTTTATAGGTTGGTCGTGGCATATTCTTTCAAAATTGCAACAAGAATATGGAATAAAAGGAATTAAATTTATCTTGATACGGTGCAGTTGTTTCAAAATTCTTCCAACTAGTTCAGGCATGACAATTCAGAAAAGAATTCAACTTTCAAAAAGTAGTTTTTCTGTAGTTTCATGTCATATCATAATCTCTTTACTTGGGAAAAGTTAGCTGAAACCATTTTATATTGGTTAGAAAATAGGACTTCAGTTTTCAGGTTGTATGCTAGTAGCCTAACTTTTTTTATACCATTGGCCAGAACACACGTAGTTGCTTTCTCAATGCCCTTGTTGTCTTTCCTTGTAACTTGTTGGGTTTCTTCATTTGTCTTGCAGTGTCTATTTTCTTAAACAGCTGGGAAAGGTTTTTCTGTATTAACTCTTTGATTGCAGTTACTTTTGTGTCAGTGTGCATCTAACAGAGATGTTTTTTCCTCTTGGAGACGCTCTGTGTTTTCCCAGGGGAATAAATTATGACAGAAATATGCCATCAGCAGAGTTAGAAGCCTCTTTTAGCTGTATACAAATGTAAGAAATTATAGAGTGTTTTCTGAATTGGAAAAAAAACCCATAACAACAAAACCTGAAGACTAGACTGTGGCATATAAATGTCATCAGTTTCCTCATTACTCCATCTAGAAAAGTTGGGAAGATAGTGATAGTGGAGATGTCACTACATAGCAGTCCAGGACATTTAAAATGTTTTTTAAAAATTTGTAGATATTTTTGTGTTTCACTCTCTCATAGTCTTAGCTTTGCACAGCATTAAGATATTTTTAAATTTTATGAGGAAAATCCCCTTTTTTGGTTACATTTAACATGGATGAAATGTGATCAAATTAAATCCAAATTCTTCTATCCTCATAAGATTTTAACTTCTGAGGTTATTAGGAAATGCCACAACTGTTGCCAATTTTCCTTCAGCTTCATTAGTTCAAGGTAATTTTTGTGTGTAATTCACAAGTGGCATCAGAAAGCTCTAAGAGGAGACTGTGTTCTGATCTCCATTTCATTGCTATAATCTGGAATAATTCTCTTGACATCTAATACTTTCGAGTTTCCAGCAGTGTCACTGAAATCAGAATCTCTCCTGTGTGTCTGTTTGAATGCCAAAATTTATCTACATTTGCTGTAGAAATAGTTGGTTTTATGGAAAAATCTTTCTGAAACACTTTGTAATATGTTTCCTCAAGTCAAATCACCAGAGGGTATAATCACTCTGTCTATAATGTTTTGTCACATTGTAACTAGGTTGATGAACACAACACAATTGTCCCAGTGAGGGGAGGAGAACCCCCAAGCTGTTTCAGTGTTTTAACTCAGAGCAGTGAAAGCTTTATAGTGCTATAGTGCTGTCCTGTTATTTCCTTCAAAATGATTTGGGTATATACATGCAGAAGTCTTTGGGTTTAATCTGTACATGAAACCAAAAAATATTTCTCAATGTTGTATTTTTAATACAGGAGTAAGTGGTTGAATAATTCAGAATTTATATAGAGATGGTATGACTGCTGCAGTTGTTTGTGTAGTGTCGTTCATCAAGAGAATAGTTTATATATAAAGCTGGTGACAATGTAACTCTAGACTTACAAGTATTTTTGTTGAAATTGCTTCAGGCATGTAAACTCTTAGCTGTCATATATGAAGGTAAATATTTTCCCTAAGAAGTCTTGATCTTGAATTGATCTTTCTTATTTCAAGAGAGCAGGACTGATGATTTAAAAAAAAAAAAAAAGAAATCAAACAAAAAAAACCCCAAGAGATGGAGGCTTTTTATTCTTTGATTTTTTTGTTTTCCACTGACTGTTTTTTTCCAAGGAGGACCTATGTTTCCACAGTTGATAGGAGACTGTTATACTAATAAATTTTGCTGCAATTTGTTTTTTAATGGAACTGTTCTGGACTTCTCTGGATGGAATCTGGTTCTTCTTTAAGGAAAGTCTGTTTGTTGAAGAGCACTCACTGTTATGAGCTGTCCAGAATTCTGACATTTCTGAAAACTGAGTGGTTAAGTAAAATAACTCTCAGTGTTTTGGCAAACGTGAAGTCTGAAAGTCTGGAGAGTAAATGTTTAATTGGGATTTAGAAGCAGCATTCCAGATTAAGCAAAACCATAATAATTTTTATAGTTTTTGTGTTATGGTGACTTTGAGCAGAGGTGATCCCTTAATATATAATGAATATATATTTTTTTTATTTTTTCATCTCAGGATACTTTTTTTACTCTAGTGAACTCTGTCAGAATTCAGGAGAGTTTTGCAGTGTTTGTTTTGAGTTTAATGACACTAATCTAATTTGAAATTACGGAAATTTTCCTCCTTTCTCATGGCTAATCCTACTTAAATACCAGTGCATGTGGTGATAATTTAATAATAAAAGACTATAGTTTTCTAAAAGCTGATGTTTAATTCAAATTAAGAATATATTCAAAGTCTTATATGGGCTGTGATTCTGTGTTCTAGAAGATGTCAGAGTATCATTTTACCCTTATGGTTCATTATTTGTCATTTCTAGGAATTATTCTGACTTCTTAATCCAGTTAAGAGACTGGAGCATCTTTCATGTGAGGAGAGTGTGAGAGAGCTGGAGAAGAGAAGGCTCAGGGGGAATCTGACAAGTGTATATAAATACCTGATGTGAGCATGATTAAGAAAGAGGGAACCAGACTCTCGTCAGTGGTGCCCAGTGGAAACGGGCACAAATCAAGAATTTTCATCTGCACAAAGGAGAGTAATCTTTTACTGTGAGGTGGTGGTCAATCACCAGTACACCTTGCCGAGAGAGGGTTGTGGAGTCTCCCTCCTTGTTGATGGTTGAAACACAATTACATAGGTGTAAGTGATCCTGCCTTGAGCAGAGGGGCTGAACGAGATGATTTCCAAGCTAAGCGATTCTGTGATCTGTGATTGCCACTAATAGTGACCTGGATAGCCCATACCATGCAAGAATTGCTTGTACTTCTAGACTAGTCACTTGTAGCATGTACTGTGTTGAAACAAGCTGCTGTTTCTCTGCTGCCTTTTGTTATTTGCTTCTGTCTAACATGTTTTACTTCAAGCTTCCTTTATAGCACATAACTCTTCAGGTACTACACTTTGGGTGAGATATAATTTGTACTTACTTGAAGAAATTGTAATGCTGATTATGGCCCAAAGTCAATCGTAAGCTCTATTTGGTACGCTTGTATAATTTTCATATCTCTGTGTATGCTACTTGTTCCTGCAAAAATTGTTCCCCTAAGTCCAATGAAATCTCACTGATACGATTTGGTGCTAAATGGAGCAGATCCAAACATCATGCAGTTTTTCTTTTACGTGTTATGAGCCCTTGCTTAAAATGTACATGCTCACTTTGAAAGACAACATTTCAGTCTTTGGGGCAGGTAGGAAATTATATTCTCAAATAGTGCTCCTAAGATAATATAAGAAGAATTTTACCTTTATGCTATTTATATAGTTATATTTTTATTTATTTTTGTTCCTAAATCTCATGAGCTACCACTTTTTCATGGAAATAGCAGAATATGAAAAGTGCCATCAGGAGAGGGAAGCTGTGGAAGTCCCCAGGTATAACATCTATATTTATTTCTGAGTGTACCTTCAGTAACAAAATAGGATTTAACCTGGCACAAAAGTGCTTTAAACTTATAGTTCCATAATTAGAAAGCAGGGGGTCTACTAAATGTTCATACTTTAGAAAGATAGTGGGAATGTTTTTATTAAAATGTGTATGTGTATGTACATACATATAAAAACATATGTTTGTATGTGTAAATGAGTATGTGTGCGTAGATATGTGTTTTAACCAACAACATTCCAAAGAATGGCAAAGGGGAAAGATGACCTAGAGATTATTTATGTGTCAGGACAAGGGACATCAGAGCTTTGCCTCTTGAATTTCATGGGTTTTATGTAAAAAAGCATGGATTAGTCATACTTTTACTAGTTAGATCAATTATCTTTTTAACTGAAAGTGCAGTAGAACAGCTGACTGCAGAATGGGATTTGTTGCACCTGAGATATATAAGGTACTTCGAATAAAATATATCTACATTAAAATTAAGCCAATGAGTAGGGGAAATGCTGAAAGTTCAACCTTGGTTTATGAGTGCAATGGATTATTTCTAAGATAAATGAGTAGTAATCTTATTACTTTGTTATACTATGACGGAAGAAGTCATCATTATAGAACATTTCCACAAGGTCTTGGTAATGAATTGCATGACTAAAACTCTGTCTAAAGTGTTGTGGTATTTAGAGCAGACACTGCCACTACTGTCTTGCCAAAGCAGTTGTGTTTCTGAGCTGCAGCTTGCCTGCAGTCTGAACTGTATGGACTCATTCATGAATATTACTTCAGTGACTTAAACAAATTTGTCTGATTTTTAAATTGCTGTTAGAGCACCAACACACCAATATATTTTTGATGAAATTTCTGATTTAGAATATCTTGATTAGGTGTGATCTCATTTATTCATAAATGCATTAGTTGTAACAATAAATTCTTTGGGAAAGACTTGGAAAGCTTACTGAGTAAAATCCGGGGGTTTATGGATTTACGTCACAGCTGCCTTGAGTATCATCTGGTTTGTGGAAAGAGTTGCTTCTCGGTCTCTTTTCACATTGATTCGTGCTTATGTAAAAATGGCATCATCAGGCTTGAAATCCTGTTAGTTGAGAATAGCATTCAGATTGTATTCTGCTTAAACTTCCTATGGTTTATGTTGAATTCTAGGGATAAATCCGCTGTGGAATAGAAGGTTAAAGAATGTTGCATTTCATTCATTTACAGTAAAAAATACCTTCTGCCATCCAGTGGCTACCAATCCTTTAAGCAAGAAGGGATTTCACTGAAAGGAATTAGCCTGTAGAAGTCTTGGCAGATGTTAATGTGCCAGAGGGGAGAAAAATACTGTTTTCCATTTTAAAAATTTGTAGTTTGTGCAAATGACAAATTAAAAAACCAAATCTTCTAGTACCTTTGTCAAACTGTGGACTTTTGTGCATGCTGTTGCATTTCTGTCTTCTGATTACTTGTTTTATAAGGGCAAAACTATTGGATTGTGCACTTGTACTTAAATTTAGAGGAAAGATATTCTTTAATATTTTTTCAACAGATAGGGAGTTGGTTTGAAGAAGTCTTAGAGTAATGTTTTTCTCCAGAATTCCTTGTAGTTTTTTTAATCCTTAGTATTTCTACAGAGTCAACTTTTAAAGAATATTATTCATTGACTGTATTGTGATTCTGAACATTGTATAGTTAGTTAGTTAGTGCCAGCTTGAAAACTAATTAGTGTGTTGAATGAAAAGCTAGGTTCTAGTCAGAATATAATAATTCTTTAAAAGTACTTCTAGTTCTTAACTAGGCTTATATGGGTTTTATTTTTTTAATTAATCTTCATTCTGCTCTTAATGTTCCTGTTTCAGTAGGCTTAGCATCTTTCCAGAAAACAAGCTGAAGTTAATTCTTCTAACTAGTTACACAGCTTTCTCTGTCCTTTCTGGAACATCTGTTTGTTTATTGCCACTTACCAAGTCAGTCTTAATCTGTGGTGTTACTATTTTCCAATAGGAAAAGAGACAGGATTTTAAAAAAAAAATATTTATTTTTCTTCGCTTACAATTGCATGTCGTAGGGCTGTTTGTAGTTTCTGCCAAAAATAAAAGAAAAAGATGTTTTACACTGCACACTTGAGGTTTAAGAGAATATGGAACATTATATTCTTACAAGCAGTAGTTTAAGATAATTTAAGGACATATTTAAGGGTTTTAACAATCACACAACTGTGAGGTGACCTGTATGTGTAAAGCCACACATGTTCAACTATGTGACTGAAAAATTCCTGTCATTCAATTCTGAGGATGCTTGGGCTGGGCTTCATTTAGACAGCAATGTTCCTACTTTTGTTTAAAAACTGCTTCTTTAAATAATATGCACATTGTGTAATGTAGAGTTTTGTCAGTTCAATTCTGTAATCACCAGTTGTATTTGTGAGTTTCTGTCCACAGATGCTTTATTATAAATGTTGTAAATGGTGTTTATCTGTGCGAACTTTATACAGTGTTTATAATAGCTTCTAAAAGCAACTTGATGGAATGGGAGGGAAAAGGAAAAATATAACCAATTACAAAGACCTGTCAAGAAATCTCAAAATGAAGTAACAGGAAAATTAGAAACCTAAAATGACTGAGGAGGCCATAAAAATAGCTAATTGAACCCTGATAGCACCAACATAATCAGCAGGTCTCCAGGAAAACCATTAACACTTTATAAGTCTCATTCATGAAGATGAAGTGAATTTTGAAGATGACACACCAAGTACACATTATGTGTACAAAACTTGGTACAAAACGAATAAGCTTTCCTCCTTCAGCGTTGCAAGCAGAATAAACTGTGCAAGAACAGTAACAATGAAAACTGTTGTAATGCTGACATTCAGCCACTAAAAAGTTGAGGAAACTTGATGAAAAGTGCATGAAGTACTTCTGTTAGATACTTTTTCTTGTCCTCATCAAAGACACTTAATAGTTTAAAATAGGTATGTGGATATATTTGAGATTTGTCAATCCTATAAATACAAATGCAATTCATGATTTGAATAGTGCTTGCTTTTTCAGTGTGGCACAAGAACTTTTCAATCCAAAAGCTTTACTAAGACAAAGGTACTGTTAATTTGAAAAGCACATCTTTCAAAAGGAAATAGTGTGTTGATTGCAAAGCATTTTCATTGACTTCTATATCAATGAATATTGTTTTTTCATGTTCAAAGTCATCTAGAATAAAACTACAGTTGGCTAGTCCTTAAGTACATCATGCCTATAGATTTAAGAGTAGAGCATTTTCTAGTATTGTGATGGTGTATTTATCTAAATTTGTAATTTCTTAGCCCCTCACATGAGGCTACTACAAGGAAGCTGCAGCAAAATGATAGATTTAGTGTTGTTTGATGCAAAATTAAATAAAGTATTTGATGTAAATAGCTGATAAAATCCTCATTCCTAAGCTTGCATTACTTGAGGTAGTAAGAAATTGAGTCCTGCTCAAATAATTTGCTTAGAATTGCAATGAATTGGAAAGAATGTTTGGTATTGGAGAGGCTTTTACCATAGAAAATCACTGTAAATTAATTAAAGCACCCAGAATAATGGAAAAGGAGATCTTCAGAAGATGCTTTCAGGCCTGTTCTTTACTGTACTTTTGTTGTTTCTTTCTAGTAAAGTAAAAATTACAATCTTCAAAAACATCATTAGGATACTTTTCATTTTTTGTATTAAAAGCAGTGCAGGTAATTAAATCTGTAGAAAGGAAATAATTATGTGTTCTATATGCAACCTATTTTAAACATCTGTGAAGAGTAACGAACAGAAGGTAAGTTTATTAGAAAATTAATTTTATATTTTAAGAGTCTGTTCTTCAGCTGCAAAGGTTTTATAATATTCAAATGCAGAAATTGCAACTATGTGCAATGGTTATATCCTGCTGAAAATATCACTTTTCAGACAGACCAAGAGTAGCAAAGCATTTTTATAATTGATTATTTCTACTTTTTGACATTTAAACATGTGTTAAACTATAATAACCATAATTTCTGGTATGAACTATATAATTTAATTTTTTAAACATTCACAAAGCTTGTTTGGGACTACATATACAAGTTTTTTGTTCCTTTTGGTGGCTGCAGCTTGTTTTAAATATTGTTGTAGAAAGGTCTGAATATGAACAATTGCAAGATGGAGATTTCCCTAGAAGCTAGAGAAAGTTGTTATTGAATTTGTGTGTCTATATTTGCAAAATTGCACTTTGAGTTCCTGTGTATTGCTGCCTCTTCTTCCAATAGAGTAGTCATAGTTTGTCATCTTAGATTTTAGGATGTATATTGTTCTTATTAATGCTGTTTTATTAACATTATTAACATTATTAATGCTGATGTTTAATTACTTAAAGGTCAATATTTTACTGCATATTAGTTTTGGTCAGACTCTTGAGTAAAAAAAATTAAATGGTGAAATAGTATGAAACCGAAGATCTTGAATAATTTTGAATAATTTCAGGAGATGTTATCCTGCTATATTTTGTTTTCTTTATGGATTCGCTACTTGAAGGTTCAGTAGAAGTGATTGCCTTGGAATGAAAAAACTTGGAATAATAAATATGTTCTGACAGGTATTCTAAGGTTTATTTCCATGTGTTCTTTTTCCTATGATTAATATATGTATAGATACATACACACACATACAAACATATATGAAAAATCCAAGATATGCCTGTTGTTTGTTTTAACAGATTGGACAACTTGCTTTTAAAGGCATGAAAAGGCTAAACCGAATCCAGTCTATAGTTTTCGAGACTGCCTACAACACAAATGAGAACATGCTAATCTGTGCCCCCACTGGAGCTGGGAAGACTAACATTGCCATGCTGACAATCCTCCATGAAATTCGCCAGCATGTCCAGCATGGTGTTATCAAAAAGGATGAGTTTAAGGTAGGAGTTTAATGAACCAAATAACAGCTTTTTAACTTCTAAGGTAAAACCTATTATGTGTTTTACATGGAATATGAAATCAGGAAGTTTTCAAGGATATTAGACTTTTCCAAGTTAAAGATAAGGCTAGTTTTGATTTCATTATTCTTAAAGGTATTCTTACTTGTGTTCTAAAAATCTTATTATGTGAGTAAAAAACTATGAAAATGCATTTAGCTTGGATGCAGAACCAATTTTCAAAGTGATGAGGCTGTATAAAAAAAATCCATTGTCCTTTAAACAGCTGCACACTTATCCAACAAAGATAACAACTTTTCATATATCACTATTAAGATTTTTCACTGTGAGTGCCTGGCATCATATTTCACAATAAAGTGTGATTTGTAATGGTTGCCATGAAGCAAACGACGTTGTGAGGTTTGCCCATTTATCAAGTGAGTGTTCTTTTGGTGCAGATTGTGTATGTTGCTCCTATGAAGGCTTTGGCAGCCGAAATGACAAATTACTTCAGCAAGCGTCTGGAACCACTAGGCATTACTGTGAAAGAGTTGACTGGTGATATGCAACTGTCAAAAGGTGAAATTCTGCGAACACAGGTATGCTTAATATTTTAAAATACTGTTCTGTGTGCATATTCATACCTCTGCATAGGTCTGAAGACTGGCAGGTCTTCAAACTCATTGTAACACTATTGGTGAAGCAGCTGAAACATTATTACTAAGGCTGTACTTACACCAATTATGTTCCAAAATGTGTCTTTTGATTCAAAGCAGATGAAAATAATACAGCTGAAATATCTTAAACAATAGGGTAATTAAACTTTTTGGTTTCTCCCATTTAGTCTTATAGTAACTACTATGGTGCCCCAATTCTTTAAAACCTTTGTGTAAAATCTTACCTGATTTCTAGATTGTGAACCTTGATGTGTTGTGTCCCAACCCTGTTGGGATTTTACACCAAGTGTTCATAACCCAGGTAATTGTATGTGTGTGTGTTTGCAAGAACCTAACATTGATAACAAGTTAAGAATTCTTCAGTAACATCCATCTTCGAAAAGTTTATAGCTTGTTCTGCAAATGGTAAGTTCCAGATACATTTGAAATGCTGTAACAACATTGTTGCATATATATCAAAATAATACTTGCTTTCTTTTTTATTAGAAAAACTCAAAAAACTGTAGGTTCCTGTTAATGGCTGATCTTATTTTTCCTCATTTGTCCTTAAAAAGTAGAAGACATCACTAGGCTCAACATTTGAACATTCAGAAATGAATAAAATTTGTGGATTTAGCCTCTTAAACAGAGTTGCATAAACGGAGATTATTCTGTTTTAGCAGACATTTTTGTCATATTTACTTCAGGCCAATGCTGTTTGTGTCAGTGAAATACCATTTTTCCAAAATCCTAAGATACTTTTATATCTGTCCATGCATACAGTTGATGTAATTACCCTTTCCCCTTCTGCCTGGTCCAAGAAACAGAAAAAAAAACTTGGTTGTATTATCAATATGAACATTTATAAGTGTAACTTGTAGTAATTGTTGATTCAGATGAGTTATATTTTGGGAGTCTTAGCTTTGATGTATTTTACATTTTTATGGTAAGTGAAGAGAACTCTTCACATGACAATACATGTCTATATGTAACTAATAATTAGGAGAACCACTGCAGCAGCAATCCAGTATGAAGTTGTGAACAGCAATTAGAAGATGTGTAGGCATACATATGGACACATGGAATCACAATACTGTGGTAACCCATAAATAGCAAACCAATATCAGTGAGTGACAGTAATGTCACTGGTACTTTATCAGAGTGGCTTTGCAACCACCTACCTAAAATTAGATTTTACAAAATAAAAACCTTCTTGGTAGGAACTTTTAGTAATTGAAATTACTTACATACACCAAATTACCATTTTAAATTGCTTCCTGTTTTCACAGTAGTTTTCAGCTAGGGCACATAATCAAGTAGATCATGATTTTAATAGAGAGGGAGATAATGTGTAATCACTGCTGAAACTGAAAGTGACAGTGGAAAAGCATGCTCTGAATGTAAGTACAAAGCTGGGTGAACAGAATGTAGAATGGAAAAGTGCTGTTTTCTCTTGCTCTTCTAGTTTGCAGTATAATTCGTAAAATCTCACCTCATTACTAAAACTCTGCTTACATCCAGTAAAAAAGTAAGGAAAGAAAAGAAACAAAAAGTATTTCGGGCTTTTAAAAAAAAAGTGTAAGGATAAAAATCATTTACAAAGCTAATATTTTATTTGTTTAGTAATGGGAAACTATAAATGTATACAAAGTATTAATTTAGAGCAACATAGTAACTTAAGTGGAAGAAGACTGTTTGCTTTATCATGCTCTTTTATTTCAGTCCAAAATACCACTACTAGGATGATTCTTCATTTTTTTGTGGGGAAGAGGCTAAAGCAGATTGATGTATAAAAATCAAGAAGAAATAAAAAGGGGAGGACCTGGGTGAATTTTTTTTTTTTCTTTCCTACCGTGGACTCATCTCATTGGTTTGAAATTAAGGGGTTTTATCTGAATCTTACCTTCAAGATATTTCTGCAATTTCCTATGTATGTAATAGTATGGAAAAACTAATCTGAATGTAGTGTACTTGTAGTTTCAAAACTTTCGGGGAGAGTGGAGGTGGAAGAAAAATGGTCTCCCAAGGAGGAAAAATTTGGAAACCATTATATTTGTAACTCAAAACTTAGTTCCTGTGTTTTCAAAGGAACTATAGTTAAAGTGTTGATTAATTTTAGTTTTGCTTTTGCTCAGTTTTGTGTCTTTACTCTTCAAAATTTTGGGAAGATTAAAAAGAAAATAAAAAAAGGCCAAAAATTCTGGGACAGTGAAATAATACTTTTTTGTTTCCTCTTGTTTGTTGTAGGTAGTCAGTCTTATGATTAGTCAGAATTGTAGAAGATGAGGATGAGAGATGATGCCAGTCCAAGAGTTACAAGTGTAATTGCTGCTACTGTTTTGCAGATTCTGGAGCCCAGCAGTGTGCAGTGTTTTATTGCTGCACATGAAAGTGCACAGAAAATATGCAGCCTTATTATAAACTGAAGAAGGGGCACTTGCTTGTGCTGGATATTGCTTATTACTCTGTATATATTGCTTTCTATGAAAACTCATGAGCTTTCTTTGCTCAACTAGACACTTAAAACCACTTCATCCAAGCAGATTTCTTTCACTGCTTTTTACCTTATATTAAATTGATTCTTGCTTCAAAACTTCATTTTACATGTCAGCCTCTCTAATGTGTACATCTCTCAGACAGCAATACCCTGAAAGATGTTGCTGCTTTATTTATAGTTTCTGAGTTGCTTTGCCAGTCATTGCTCTGTTTTCTAGCCTTTAGAAGTGTAAGTAATGAAGCACCTTTGTTTAACAGAAAAGCAGTTTTTCCTGTAAGAATTAATGGAACAGCAGGCAGGTGTATGCGCTCAATTTATATACACATGTACGGTTTATATCATATGGGGGAATAAAAGGCAGAGAGTAGGATCATCAACTGTAGTAGATGCTAGCATTTCAGGTTGGATCACTGTTTCTAAAGATCTCAGCTGATTCTTCTGGGCAACTGAAGCCCTGATATATATCTTCTGTGGCAGTTGTCTTCTGCCTCTCTTCTGAGCAGTTACATTTTCACCATCTTTATTTTTGTTGTCGGGTGAATCAAATCAGTCACAATGAAAGATGTGAAAATAAGGTGATTGTCAGGTATTAGTTAGAAGTAACATGTCAGTGACAATCCTGATATTTTCTGCTTGCTTTCCATCCTCCTTGCTTCATCATTCACACTTTACCTCTGTGTATTTAAGATGTGTCTTTTGTATGTGATTACACATATCTGTTGCATTTATTCTGATGAGGGAAAAATTGCTTTATCTGACAAATTGGTAACTGTCTCCCTTCTCAGGAATGCACCCTTAATGTACAGTGGGAGCTACCTTTATTATTCCTTCTACAAATATTTTTAAAATATATAAATGCTAGCCAAAAAAAAGGCAACAATGAATTTAAATTTTCATTCTTTTTATGGTGAAATAAAATCTTTTAAATGTTTTTGAATGATGTTCCAATTAAAAAGGTCTATATCACATTTTTTCAGCAATAACTCTTTGTGCTTTCCATTCTGTCATTTGTACTCATCCAGAAAGCATCCATGTGTCTTGCTACACCATATTTTTATGGTATTATACATGATAGGATTTTACTTCCATGTTATTGAATATTCATTAACATTACTATGGTTCCAAAACACATCAGAAGCCAAGCTTTTAAAATAAGTTTTTTCTGATTTTACCAATAATGAAATTGTCTGAGAAAGAAAAATGAAAATAGTTTTTATTGATTCTTCAGTCAGTCTTCTAACCTGCTCCCAATATCTTATGCAGTGAAAGCTACAGTTTAGGTACTACATACTTAAGTTTAACATGTGGGGTGTGTGTTAAAACTGTGACAATTTCTCATCATAAAATCATAGAAACATAGAATTGTTTGGGTTGAAAGGGTCCTTACAGATCATCTAGTTCCAACGCCCCTGCCATGGGCAGGAGTGCCACTAACTAGATCAGGTTGCTCAGGGCCCCATCCAACCTGGATTTCAACACTTCCTGGGATGGGGCATCTAATCTAAACCTGCACTCTTTTAGTTTAAAACCATTGGCCCTTGTCCTGAAACTATCTGCCCATATAAAAAGTCCCTCTTCCTCCTTTATATTAGACCCATTAAGGTTCTGGAACACCCCACAGTGAGGTCTCCCCAAAGCCTTTTCTTCTCCAGGCTGAACAACCGCACACCTCTCAGCCTGTCTTTGTAGCAGAGGTGCTCCAGTCCTCTCATCATGTTCGTAGCTCTGCTCTGGACTGTCTCTAAGAGGTTCATATCTTTCTTGTGCTCATGTTTTTGTGAAAAGGAGTATGTGCAAGTGTTTGTAACATGTTGCTTTAATGTTTCAGACAGAGTAGATGCAGGGTCTGTTACCAAATAATTTGTGTGTAAGTAAGTGCTTCACTGTACTCGGGAGCAGAAGAAAATAAACTTGTTACAAAAATAAATAACCCTAGCTATTATACTGGTTCTCTATAAAGGAGTTTACCTTACTTTATTAAAGCTTCTTTCATAGTCTAAATAAAGATTGATTAACTTTTCACTTTCTTTTCCTTGTTAAAAAGAATTCAAAGAAGTTTCTTTCCCTACAGTTGATATTTTTCCTATCCACTCTAGTCTAAGCATGTTTGTATACTGACCTACTATGATCTAAGCATGTTCATGTACTGACATACACCTTATAACACCTTATACTTCGACATCACTTGAACCACAATGATACTGGGCATACTTTAGCCATAATCTGTCGTTTGGTAGATTGGTTTTGGTATGTTCATGTTTAAATGGAAAATATTCATAAGTAATAACTCGTGTATTTTGCTGGATAGCATTCAGGATAACATGAAGAGTTTTGTTGGAAGGCAGTGGATTGAACTTTCTTGAGTGTGCAGGTATAGCAGTACTGAGTGTTTGCTTTACACAGTCTAGAAAATGATATAACAGAATTCCAAATCAACTTGTGGGCTTTCAGTTATCTTTGACCTTGGATTTGCAACAAATACAGTGTAGTTACAGTTATCTTTTGAAAGTTTGGAGAATGCAACTGGGATTGGAGCAGTGTAGGTTTATAAGGTGATCACCAAGTCTGAAAGCAGTGCCCTGCCCTGGGCAGAGTGTATTGTAAGCTGATGGGTGAGTGGCATGAAGCCTTAACTCGTGCAAAACAGTGGTAGCCTCTGCAGAGTGCAGAAGTAAATGCCTTCTGGCCTTAACACAAAGTTGGTGGGCTTCAAAAAACTGTATAGAAGATAGTAAAATTATGTAGAAGATAATTTCTTTTTAATGTTTTATACATACATAACATGAAACAAAATTAAGATCTTTGGCATAACATAGTAAAAACTTAACAAAATTTTTGCCACCTGTATAAACTTTAAAAACAGTTGTAAAAAATTATCCTGTTAAATATATTTCATTTTCTTTTTAAGGAAAGTTATTCTGCTGTTCTATTGCATCTTCAGATAGTGTGAATATTTCTCACCCTTAAACTAGTATCTAAGCAGTTTTGTATTAGATGCATTTTGGTATAATCATAAACAACCTGCCTTCTAGTTCAAATAAGTACATATAAGACTAACACTCTAAAGTTGGAATAAGTTTTCTATAATGTTTTTGCTTTATTTTGTTCCTCACACATGCCATTGTAAGGGAAACTACTTTAACTGGTCTTAGATCTCTTCCTTTGCCTTGAGGACTGTCAGACTGTTATGAGCCTTTCTTGGTACAGATATGTTTTGGTGCTAAAACCAGATTATAAGTGCTTTCTGTGTTGCTAAAATTATGTAGTAGTTGTAAACAAATCTGCTCAGATTTTGAAAGCAGACTAATTTCCCCAACCTATAAACCTCTACATATCTCTGGTCCTTCATTCTCATATTCTTGGAGTTAAAGGGATTCAGAGAGCAGGAAAAGGAAATTTATTGTCTTTTAAAGAAATATTATGAGAAAATGAATCAAACTATAATTGCATGAATGGTCCTGATGAATTCTGCCACTTCTGAACTATTGAATATTTTCATTTTTAACTCTCTAGGAATATAGATTTTTTTTTTTAAAGGAAAGCATTTCTATTTTTGTTATTGTTCTTCTTGGTCAAAAAATTAATTATACAGAAAGCAAGGTTATTAATTTTAAACATATAATGGGATTTTCTGTAATGTTTACATAGTACTCAAGTACGTCAAGGCCCACAGAAAGAGTTGTATACATTTACTGAACTACAAGGCTGTGCCTGTCAACATGGGCCTGACAGACATCACAGGAACAGACATTTCCAAAACCTATAGGTTTCTACGGCCCTCATCATATCTCTGTCTCTTTTCTGTCATGGATTTGATAAAAATTAATTTCATGTTCAGTTAAAGAGAGGGGTATCAGAAGCAAACGCTGTATCTGACCTTAGTCTGCTTTCAACCTAATGCACTTCTAAACATTCCTCATTAATGAAGGCAGGAAGTGGGAAACCTATAGTAGCAATTAAAAAGAAAACCTAAAAAATACCAAACAAAAAACTCCAAGCAAAACAAAAAACTCCTTCTTTATGAGCTCTAAAAAATTCCAAGATATTTAAATAAATCAAATTCAAAGCTTAATTTTTTTTTTGTCATGTACTGGATGATGAAGAAAGTCCTGCTAAACCTGTCTTGCACTGTCATTTGGAAAACAGGCAGCTGACTGTCATATTTGTTCTCTGCTCATTAACCTGTATAAACTAAAATCACGTTGCTTTCAGAGTTGGTTCTTAACATTGCTCACTCAACATATTGCTAAGAAACGATCCTTCAAAGGTTGAAGGTTTCTTTTGCCAAGTGCTGAACATGTTGAGCAGCTTAAAGATGCAAATGATTTCCAGGCACCCCGGCCAGAGCAGAAGGAGGGGAGGAGGTGCTCCAGGCCCTGGAGCAGAGATTCCCTCACAGCGCATTGAAGAGGCCATTGTGGAGCTGATGTCCACACCATGGCTCTGGGAGGACCACGCACTGCAGCAGGTGGATGGTGCCCTGAAGGAAAAGGTGACCCATGGAGAGCTCATGTAGAAACAGGCTCCTGGCAGGAATTGTGCCCATGGAAAGGATCCATGTTGGAGAGTTTGTGAAAGTCTATCCTGTGGTAAGGTCCCACACTGGAGTAGGGAAAAAGTATGAGGAAGGAATGGCTGAGATGAAGTTCAAGGCTGACTATAACCCCCATCCCTGAGATGTAGAGGACTTGGGAACAAAGCAGTGAAAGTTGAGCCTGGGGAGAAGAGGGACTAGCAGGAAGAGGTTTTCAGGATTTGTCTTTGTTTCCTCACTATTGTATTCCATTTTTAATTTGCAAAAACTCTAGTTAATTTTCCCCAAGTCAAATCTGTTTTGCCAATGACAGTAATTGGTACATGACCTCCCAGTCTTTTATCTTGACCAGTAAGCTTTCCCATCTTACTTTTTCACCCTGTCCAGGGAATGAGGGGAGGTGAGAGAGTGGTTGGGTGGGCATCTGCCAGCCACTAAGGTTGACCTACCACAGTTAGTTTTAGCTCAGTTAGTTTTAGTTTGGGATTTTTTTTTGAATGAAGTTGCTGCTTTCATTGATGTTTTACTTTCGGTATTTAAAATCCAAGAGAATTTCATGAGTTTATTGCAAATTTTATTAGCTGGTTATTTTTCTGTTTAACTTTATCTGGCTGTTTATACTTGAAATAAGAGTAGTTTAGAACAAAAGGGCAATTCTTATTGAAGAGCATGAGTAATACAACTGTACTGATGGTGTTTTTGTAAACAGTAGTGTTGTAAATGAAAAGAGAATTTCTGTAAGCTGCATTTGCATTGGCGAATACATTTGTCTGATTACTGAAAAGAATGCTTTTCTTGATGAGAGGAAATAGCCTGAAGGACCGAATGTATTTTGACATCTCAAAAATTAGCTGATTAATTGTACTTGTGATGGCAAGACAGAAGCAAGAAGTGAAGCAGAGACCACAAAAGCTTCAGAGCTGAGTAGGGCAAGTAGTTCTGAGTACGACAAATGGCATTGGGACCTCTGAGTAGTATGGATGATAACTCTGATAGATTCTGTCAGCCGATAGACTCTGATATTAGGTCATGAAGGCTTTATTCCCTATTGGAATCTGACACTAATAAAATGGAATAATGCTTTTTTCTCAAGTTCTTAACTGCAATATAAAACTAATCAAGTCCAAAACTATTTGAAGCAAAAGAGAGCTATAAAGTTGAGGTGCCTGCTGTTTCATCTACAGCTTTTTCTCATACACTGTTTCTCATTTCCTGCACTTTAATAGGGTATAAAGATGCTTCTAAGTAAAAGCAAATAGTGAGGTTGGTTCCTGCTACTTTTCCAGTGAAAACTTTATTAAATTTTAGAGCATTATTTTCTATGATATTCAGCTATGTAGGTGCTTCCCATTTCATGCATATGCAAAGCCCACTATTAGAGGCTGAATATGCATATATAGTGGCTTTTCTTATGCATGTAGTAAGTACATGAGAGAGTGATTCTGTGCAGTCATAAAGACGATGTCATCTTGCCAAGCATATCACCACACTCAGACAAAAATGTTTCAATACGTGACCAAGAATTATGAATGTTTTAAATTCAGAATATTGACAGCTCTTTTCCCTTAATAGTAATTCACAGGCTATTGTATTGTACTGCATTTTAACAGAAATCAACTGTAGAACACTTTTTTTTTAAAGGTTGGTTTTGTCAATTGTTACTCCATTTGTATTACTACAGCATTTTGTGAAAATTACATGAAGAACTTACACTGAAAAACTGCATAGAATATACAATCTAAAGTGCCTTTGAAGCAAGATAGCACTATTTTATTTTCCTGTCTCTTGGTGCTTTGTCACTGTCTAATCTCCTTTTTATTATCCAGTATATTTTGTCCATCCATATAAGCACTTACTCTGATGTTAGTCTTCTCGAAGTGGCCTTCATCTCCCGTTACATGCCATTGGTTTTTCACTTGCAGTTGTTGTGAACACCTGTGTTACTGTTGAGTTTAGAAGCCAGTCTGTTTCCTTCCTGGAACAAAGTGGTGCTTTGGATGTGTTAGATGCAATAAAATCTACAAATCTCTTTTCGTACGAGGAGTTAAACTTTCATGAAGTGGCCTTCAGAAGTGATCCAGAGATTATAAAGCTCACAGATACAGAAAAGTCCTCCTCTTTTCAAGTTGTGTATTTCAAAAACAGAATTGAACCTGGTTACTATTCCCTCTTCCAGCATGCCTAGATTGTAAAGTAGTGCTGGATTCTATGCACACCCATGGTTGCAAGAGCAGAATATCCTCTTTTGATCAACGTTTGGACTGGGACAGGATGATATCAAAATCTAATTAAAAAAAAAAAAGAAGAAGGGATATGCCTCTTTTTGAGAGAACATCCTGAATATTCCTCAGCAGTACAACCTTGCTGAAAGAGAACTTCCTTTCTTCTGAATTTTCAAAGTTATGTACTATCTAAAATAGGAGTCTTTCTTCCTTTAAATGAGGTTAAAACTTTACCTTTCAAATGAGGGAAATATACTAAAATATTTAGAACAGAAATCCTTGCTAAAGTGGATGTCTGAGTCAAGAGAGATCAAAATATTTTTATACAGTAGGATTTCTGTATCCCAAAGTCATCTCCACTTCGCACTGTTGTTTCCATATATATATTTCCTTTGTTTCAGAAGTTCTCACAGTGTGAAAAATTAAATGTTGTTACCTGCATCATTGTTCATGCAATCTTTAGGAAAAACAGTGTGTGAAAAATCCACTGTTCAGGATCTCTTCTAGGCAATGAGCCTTTATGGCACACCACAAGGTGATGACTGTTATATATTTTTTCTGTCTTTTTAATCTTTTTTTCCTGTAAATGTTGAGTGTATTTCTTAATCAGTGTTTAGTTATGAAAGCAAGATCATTAAAATAAAGTCAGAATGTATGTGTCTTTGTACATACGCAAGATTTGAAATACTGGGGTTTTTCTTAAGGTTGTGATCTCTGCAGTCTTTTCACCAGTGAGCAGTGTACACTCCCAGTTGATAGTAGGTGTGTGACCAGTAACACTCAAGGCCACAGCTGGGATAAATTCATTCTCTTCGACTCTTGGAGGGAGAAAGTGAAATCCTGGAAGTGTTTTAATGGATGAGCAGAAGGAAGAAAAGCTAGTCATTTTTCTAAGGTTACTTTCTGCAGAGATCCAAAATAGGGAATAACAAAAGGGAAATGAAGACATAATCTGGATTAGGTGAATCTGCACTGACTAGAATCTGAAACTGGAGAAAGTACTTACATTTGAAGCCCATTTCCTTCCAGATTGGGCTCATTTCTCTAATGTTGGTATGCCCATCTAGCTCACCTTAGGAACAAGTTTTCAATTTTTTAGCGCTGCAGTGGTATTTTCTGAGCCTTTATAGACAAGGAAGGAATTTTTCTATGGGTGCCATTTTTATGAAGCCTATGGTTTTCCCAAAATTTTCTTACTTGCTTACGCCAACTTGAGGAAATGGTAAAGCAGATGAAAAAAAATCGTTAAACAGCAGAGAGGTAACTTGGGGCCTGTGATGTTAATTCTTCAACTGAACTCTTTAACCCTCAGAAATAAAGGCTATCAATTCTGTGACATCACATGTAGGAATTTTGTTTGTCTCTGATGACGACAACTGTTAAGAAACAAATGAAGTTTGGCTTGTATAAGAGATTTCTGGATATTTTTCCAGTGAGTTCAGTTAATAAGCTTGTTGCTTAGTTGAAATGTTGTCTGCATTGTTTCTGTTGTTTTTGTTGCTGGAACAAATACTTTGCTTTCTCAGGCTGATGTTATCATTCTGTGCTTTCAGCATTGTACTTCCTTTTTTTTGGCATCAGTCTTCTAATACCCTAGTGAAATTGTTGGACGCCTTTCTGATTTATGGCTCTTCCATTAATATATGTGCCTAAGATTTTGCCAGGGGGGCAAACTACATCATCAAACAGTAGCAGTTTGAATAAGAAACAGTATTCCTTTATAAGGAACTGAAGATGCTGTCTGTGACCTAAATTATTTCTAGATTTATGACAGATTTTACTAAAATCAGTCTTCCACACTTCAGAAATTAGAATCACCACTCTTTAGACATTCATTTACTTTTTATTTGAAATAATTTATTTTTGAAATAGACAGATATAGTTGTTTATTTTACAAACATGCCTACTTCCTTGCTGTAATTGCATGATCTGTAGAATTTTGGTGCAGGCTTTGAGTAACCTATTTTGTGATTAATAATCAAATGTCACATACTGTGATGAAATGTGTAATTGACTGGCATTCTTTGCTATGACTCACTTGGCTAAAATCTCTATTTAGATTGAGTGGGAAGGTGGGAGTTAATTTTTGGTTTAGCAGTAAAAACCTAGTTGAAATGATGCCAGATAAAATTACAGACATTTTGAACAATAAGAAAAAATTTGTTCTATGTATTCTGTAGTTGAAGGATATAGGGTGAGGTTTTTTTTGTAATTGCATTCTTGGTAGTGTGTTCCCTTTTATTGAAAGTAATTATGTTCACACCTGACTTGGCTGCTAGAAGTTTTTTCTAAACGGTTTTAAAACCAAAAGTTTTGTGTGTTTTTCTTTTTTTTTCTCTGTAAATGATGAACTATTTGGCATTGTACTTCAGCAGTTAAATGAACAAATACAAATATGCAATTTGGATGAAGAGCCCTTGCTATAAGTATATACTCTTGGTTTTTTTTCCTTTTTCCTCTCCAGTGGGCACAATGTTTTTCATTTACTTTAGGCTTTGATACATCTGTACTATATGCAGTTACATAACTCACTGTTTCTGCAGACGTTTGATACTAAAATGTGTGCTGGTTTTGGCTGGGATAGAGTTAACTTTCTTCAGAGTAGTGAGTACGGGCTGTGTTTTGGATCTGTGCTGGAATCAGTGTTAATGACACGGGGGTTTTGTTACTGCTGAGCAGCTCTTTCAGAGTCAAGGCCTTTTCTGCCTCTCACCCCACGCCACAGGCGAGGGGACTGCGGTTCACAGGGCTTTGGGAGGGGACACAGCTGGGACAGGTGGCCCCAGGTGACCACAGGGGTATCCCATACCACAGGGTGTCATGCTCAGCATGTAGAGCTGGAGGAAGAAGGAAGAGGGGGACGTCCAGAGAGACCATTTGTATTCCCAAGTCACTCTTACGCATGATGGGTCCCTTTTTTCCTAGGGATGGCCGAGCACTGGCTGCCCATGGGAAGTGGTGAATGAGTTGCTTGTTCTGCTTTGAATTCCTTGTGTGCACAGCTTTTGCTTTACCTATTAAACTTCCTTTATCTCAACCCACGAGTTTCCTCACTTTTACCCCATCCCAGCAGAGGGGACGGCGCAAGTGGCTGTGTGGGGTTTAGTTGCCGGCTGGAATTAAACCACAACACAATGGAAGTTAAAAGTACTAGTGTAAAAATAATAAAAACAAAAGAAAAAAGATTTGTGGTTTGGAAACACCATTGTTCCAGACTGCAAAAATGTTTTTGCTCGTTGGTTGTATGGCTAAGACCAACAGTGTCACCTACAGGTGAATCAAGTAGATTTCTTACTTTTTCAAGTGGAAATATTAGGCACACAAGGTAAGTTATTTATTGATAATGGGAAGATCTGATTCACTAACTTTCCAGTGGATATCTTAAATCAATTTTGCTGCTTATTCTTGTTATAAAATTAAGTGCAAATATGTAATTCAAAATACTTTTGTAAGAAATGCTAGCTAAAAAAGGTTTGAAATAATTTTTAATGTGTATAAATGATGTTTATTGATAATATTCTGCCTATTTACTATTTAAAATCAAGTTTCACTGAAAATGCATGTGATTTATGACATTAAAATACATTTACTGTTTATGTTTTTATAGAGGTCAAAATTCATTGTCAATGATTCATCTCAATTTATTATGGCAGAATGTTGCAGAAGTTAATATGAAGTAAAATGTTAAAAATACTGCATTAAAAATCAAATTAGTAAGCATTTTTTAAATTTTTGTGTGCAAAAGATTCCTCTTAGATTATTGCATTTGTTACTTCAATACAAGAGATATTAATGATGCGAAGTTTTTCTGAAAGTAGAATAACATATATGTTGAGAGAGGGCTGTTGTTCTTTAGCCTTTTTTTGAGTCTTCAGCATCTTCCTTTCTCTGTTGCCAGGTTTGTAATTAAATTATTACTTTTTGAAAGGCACTTAGTTCTTCACTTTCGCATGACTGGGACTAAGTTGAATCAAATTCTGTCTTGACATGAAGAATTTTTAGTTGTATTTTTACAGTGATGTGACTATCCAGTGGCAACTGAATCACATAAGTTGCAAAGTACTTTTAATGTTTTCAACTAGATTGTGAATACTAGTGACATTAACAGAGAGGCTGATGTGTGATTGTGCGAGGAAGAAGGCCTGGTTGGAGCTGCTAAGTTGCTTCTGTTTCTGTAACAGAATGATGAAACTCCTATGGAAGCTGCCTTTGAGCTTTCTATTCCTTTTATGTCACTCAAGTGGGATATAGATATATATATAGATAAATATATATATCACAGTCTTACAGATTCTGATCTTAGAGAGATTTGAATATCTTTGTGTAGACTACCATGTGTTGACTAGTCAGCTATTGTATTTAGAGACCTCAGTAGTAAGTAGTTACCTTACGTAAGATTCAGTAGTAGATTTGAGCCTGTTTCTTGTGCCTTCATAGGCACCACTTTAGATTTGTGTTGGTTTTAGTGTTGTTTTTTGTCATTTAAGAAAATACCTAAGACAGTGACATTTAAAACCAAATGTTACTTCTTCATGTCAAAGGCAGTGATAAGCACAAGATCTCTTTGCTGCTCTTTCCATTTATTTGATCTTACTTTACTGTGTTTCAGACAGTCCATCTTACTTAGTTGTATACTTGCCAAGTTGTATTTGCTGCTGCATCTCTCAAAACAGATAAATGTATTGAGGTGGGGGAGAGAGGGGAGAGTTCCTAGTGTAGTAGAAAGTTTCAGACTTTTAATTCAGTTGTGTGTTAATTTACAAAAATTATAGATCCAGTATTATAGCTGTACTATGTTCAGTTAGCTTGCTGCATTTGTGTCATGCAGCATGACTCTGAGTTTTAATCTTTTATGCAGAAGTTAGTCTCCACTTAATGTCCTTCAGAAACTGCATTGTGTGCAAGGGTATTATATGTAGGATTATGTAGCAGTGGTCTTGTGTCGAAAACCGATCAAATAGCATGTTACATCAATATTTTCTACACTCCCTTTGTAAATCACTTAGCAAGTGATACTAAGGAGTGCAAAAGGCTACTTCAGTATTTTTTAATCTAGATGGCAACTCAAAGTCTTTCAAACTTTAAGAGTCTCCAGCAATCCCTTGCACTTCTTATTCCTACTCAATGCCTCCAAACTCAGGAGTGGTTCATCTGGATGATCAGCAAGTCAGACAAGAGTGTCAGGAGACCTGCAGGATGAAAACCAAACATAAAAAGGTAGCATGCAAGAGGTGGGTGCAGGAACAGGTGACGTGGAAGGATTGTAGTTGCTGTTTGAGCACAAAGGGACAGGATTAGGTGAGACAAAACCAAGGAGCATATGTGAAGGACAACAAGAAAGGCTTATATGGGTGTATAGCCAAAGGAAGACTGGAGAAAACCTCTGCCAAATGGAATAGGGTACCTGATGACAAAGGACACGTAAAAGGATGAGGTACTTAATGCTTTCTTTGCTGATGAGATTTGCCCGTGAGTCCTGAGGGACCTGGTAGAAATTATCGTGAGGTCATTTGTGATTGCCTTTGAAAGGTCATGGTGATCCTCTGTCATGACACAAAGTGTAGCCTCAGCAAGTTTGCAGATGGGACAAAACCTGGAGGAGTGGTTGACTCAGATGGTTGCACAATTGTTCAGAGTGACTTTTACAGGGTGAAGAAATGGGCCAACAGAGATCTCACTAAGTTCCAGAGTCCACACCATGTCCTACACAGGAGAGGGGGAATAATTCTATGAACCTGTCCAGGCTGGGGGCCAATCAGCTGGAAAGCAGCTTCCCAGGGAAGATAGTGGATATTCTGGTGGACAACAAGTTGAATAATAGCCAACAATGTCCCCTTCAATCTGGGCTGCATTTCAGAAGGATGTTGCCAGCAGCTCAAAGGAGGTCGTCCTCTCTGCTCAGCCCTGGTGAGACATCCGTGGTTGCGGGCCAAGTTCTGGGCTCCCCATTATAAGAGGAACAGGGACATACTAGAGCAAGTCTGGCAAAAAGACATGAAGGTGATTAAGGGATAGAACATCTGGCACCTGAGGAGAGGCAAAGCAAGCTGGGGTCATTCAGTCAGAGACAGATGTGATCAATGTGTATGAGTACATCGTGTATTCACGTGTAAAGAAGACTGAGCTGGACCTCAGCAGTGTCCAGAGAGTGCAAAAGAGGCAGTGGGCACAAACTGTAATACAGGAAATTCTCTGTAAACATGAGACTTTATTTTTTATTCCTGTGAGGGTGATCGGACAGTGAAAGTTTGTCTAGATGAGTTGTGGAGTCTTCAAAGACTTTGAGTATCACCTGAGAGATACTCCATACCTGTCTGCATGCAGTTTTGAGCAGACTCCTCTAGGTGACCCTGTTTTGAGCAGTGGATTGGATTGGTAGTCTCCAAAGGTGACTTCCGACCATATGCGGGCGTGCTTCTGTGAAAATCAAAACTAGTCTATTTTGATGGAATTGCCTGTCTGATATTTACTGCATGTATCAGTACAAGATGAGCAAGGAACATTTTAGACCCCTTTTTGCCTGTTACAGTGTTCCTGTGTAATGATTAAAGATGACATTTTGTCAAACAAATTTCAGATTTTCTTTTCTAATGATGGAAAGCTAATAAGCAGTTTGCTTTTCATATTTTTCTATTTAAAATTAAGACTAAAATTCCTTAAAACACATTGTCTGAATGTTAAATTCTGAAATACAATGAATCTCAACAAGTAACAACAAAGAATGCTCAACTGCAGTTCTTAAACTAATATCAGAGAATCTGAAATTGTAGTACTGCATGGTATGAACTAACTGCTCATCTGCAAATGAATAACTAATGAATTTATTAAAAACACCAAATGAAATATTATAGGTTTTGTCTCTGAGGACTTTTTGGAACTGAGGATGTAATCTTCAGTAAAACTTGGAGGAATGTAGTTTTCAGGAGCCTCTATTACCATTTTATCTATGAAGAACTTAGAAGAATTATTTACTTCTGTTTGCTTTAATGGTCTTTTATAACTGAAAAGGTTCTGTGCCAAAGGTGTCCACATGTCTTCAAAATTACTTACTAGCTGTTTCGCACTTCCAAATACTTTTTTAAGCACAGTAAATTTTACAGGATGAAAATGCGGTCTTTTATACTCAATGCAAATGATGCATTAAGTTAGACCCTTCTCCCAGAGTACAATTTAAATGTACTCAGAAGTCCAATTATCTTTGATTTAGATGTAAAGATTGCAGAATAACAGCTGTGCCTGCTGAGTGAATATTCCTCTGCAAAAAGACAGCTTATTTGAGCAGAGTTGAAGACAGGTTGCTCAGGGAATGTTTCATCTTTTGGATCTTTTTCAAATTTAACTGCTTCTGGTCAGTTAAAAATGCAAGTAAATTACAAAATATCATCAGGGCAATTTAGAGTTTATATCCTCTAAGTTGTCATTTTACACATTACAGAACCTCTTAGGTTCTCTAGCATTTATTGTAAGTATTTGTGGAACAAACCTGGAACAAACCCCCACATTATGCTTCAAATTAATACTTACAAATATTGCAGATAATCATGCTAAATTTGATGGCATTTAGAGTACAGCTTTTTCTATACTACATCAAAAAAAAAATTTAAAGCACTTCTGACACAGAAGAATCACTGTACATGCAATAACTATATTGAAATATGCTCTAAATTAGAATACAGTATATGTAACATCAGTATAAAGTATTATAATAATAATGAAGACCATTTTGTTTTCATAAAATGACTAATGGTTTATATTATAGCATGCAGCCCTAGCAGAGTCTTTATTAGTAGCATATTAAGTTACTAATACGGAGTAGAATATATTGTCTAGGCTATATGTAATACATATTTATTTATAATTGAAACTTAAAAGGTGATTTTTAATTGGAGTTTTGAAGATGGTTGCTTTGTAAGCTGATCTTATAACTGTACAAAATAGTATGAGAATTCATCTAATTTGTCCTTCTGAGAAAATAGATGTAATAGATATATTCCACTGTTGATAAGTATTGCTCTAATTTCATTTTACAACACTCTGATCCTGGAGGTTTCCAAAACTTCCTGGTAAATTTCCTTCATGGCTTACCTGTCTTCACTGTTAGAAGATTTTTTTTTTTTAATAGAAACCTATTTTCAACCTAAATCCTAATCATGTTTTATTACCACTTTCCTTATCTGAGTGTCTGTCTTCCTCAGTCACCGCTATTTGCTTGTTGAAGACTCTTGCAGTTGTAGTTATCTCTGTTCAGTCACGTTTATTTAGCCTAAGCATCAATTTATTTAAACTTTTCGTAAAGGTCATGCTTCATTTATGTTTAATCACTCTCATTTTTCACTTCTGGACTCTCAGTTGGTTTGTGCTTCTTGAAGTAAGTTGCCCAGAACATAATGTATTGCCCTGAGATCATACTGCTGCTGAGCAGAGCGGAAGGTTTATTTAGCATGTCCAAATAACAGCATTTCTATTCCAAGGTTTCAATTTTTGCAACAGCAGAGCATTTTTGGTTCATGTGCAGATTGATCTGCTCTTTCTCTTTTAGCTGTCCAGCTACTGTCTTGCCAGTTGTTTTACATCCTGCATTTGTTGAGATAATTATTCCTAAGGGTCAGATTAATCTATTTTGGCTTTAGCCATGTAAAAGTTAGGCAGCTAGTCTAAACTGCACAGATTCATAGGGAGAACGCAATCAAGAAAAGACTTCTAAGATGGATGAAATGAACCAGCTAGAGGTAGCCTAGACATCTAGTTTTGAGGGTGATGTTGTAAATTAACAGGTAAAATAGGCAAGATAAATCCTATCTTCAATGTCGAATCCTGAAATTGTATTACTGACTCATGCATTAATGCATCTGTTCTTTAACTTATTAAGGCATTTAAAAATTCTTACTCCATCCTCCAGTGTGTTTACAGCTCTGTACAGCATAAAACCAATTTAATGTTTAGTGTGTATAATCTTTAGTCTATTACTAGGATTACTCACGGAAATACGCAATAGTATTGGAGTGGATAGACTCCTGTGGAACTTGGTGTGATTTGATCCTTTTATTACAACAGCAAACTGTTGATATTTCCTCTTGGTGCGTAAAGAATCCTGCTGAAATCCAAAGTGTATGCTAGTTTTTAGTTCATGGAGCTGGAGAATATAAATCTGACAATCATACCATAGGTCTGTTACAATCACCTTCAACACTGGTTATCATTAATATTAGCATGCATAATTTTCTCTGGAGTGTAGACTTGAAAGGAAAATTTGGTGAACAGGTGTCACAAAATTGACTTTTAATGCAGTAACTGTTTAATATCAGCATCTCAGCTGAAACAATAAATTTTTCTTCATCTTACACTTAGTATGCCTCCATATCAGTTGTTTGCATTGATTCTTGGAAAAACCTGATTTGAGACAAAAACATGAACTTGCTCCCTCTTGAATATAGATCTGTGATAGAAGACAAAAATGTTGAGTAAAAATGTGTGAAAAATGAAATTTGGAACAAAATGTGACTGTTTCACTTTGGTCTTTTTTCACATAATGTTGGGTTAATCCACGTCTTGGGGTAAGGCTTGGCAGGAGCAAAACAGGGGAAAAAACTGGATAATCTTAAAATAGAAATAAATAAATCAAATACTATCATTATGTCAATAAAAGTTATTCCGAACCTTTTAATATTTCAAGTTGATGAGACATGGAGGAACACTGTGATGAGTCTTAAAAGTGTACCAGTATAACTAAGTTGAAAAAACTGGGAGCTGAGGTAGTCTTTTGTCTCCTGAAGTTGTGCAACCCAAGCCTAAAGTTTCCTTCTAGAACAGAGGAGTAATGACTTTGAAACCTTTTCCTTGCAGCTATGAAAGAAAAATAGAAAAAGGAGAAAAAAACCCAAAGAAACCCACAACTATCAAGAAAAACCCCCACCAAGCAAGCAACAATATTCTCAGGATTTCTCAGAAACTTCAGTGTATTTCCAAAAAATCTTCTTGTTCTTACTTTTTACTTGTAAATTGTTAAACAACCTATTAATCTTAGCCCAAGTATTGCTATAATGATATGTGAAAACATACACAAATATATTCTACAGTCATGTTCTGTTGTTATTCAATTGTATCTCTGTTAGATATGAAAAAGGGGCTGGGGGAGAAGGAAATGCAAAATAACCCTGGGAAGGTTTGAAAACAAGCAGGCTGGATGCAGTGTCTCAAGGGACAGGCAGTTGCTGAAAGTTGTCAGATTTGATTAAGAGAGCTTCTGGCATCAATCAGACCTGACAGTGGTATATCAGAGGTTAGTAAAACTCTAATTGGTGAACTGATTAACAGCAAAGAGGAAAAGAGGGTAATGTTTTGGATCAAACTCCTTTAAAACATTTAGATCATTACTTAAACTTGAAGTCTGAGTAGCTTATTATATATTTTATAAAAGAGACGAGTTTTACAACGCATGCAAGCTGTTCTTTCTCGCTGTAGTTTTTTAAATAAGGTTTGTACTTCCTTTAAACAGACTGTTTTATCATGGGGAAAAAGAATACAGAGAGCAGGTGCTCATATCCTACTACTTCTCAGTACAGCTATTGTGATCCCAATGTTTATTGTTTTCCATAGTTTCTTCTCAGATTAATGTAACTACTCCATGTGGAACGCTTTATATTCTTTTAGTAAGACTATTAAAGACTTAAGGACTTTCACAATAGCAACAAAAAGGAGTTACTGGTTTTACTGGATTTTTCCCG
The DNA here is from genome assembly GCA_013400975.1 of Atrichornis clamosus. Classification (NCBI taxonomy): domain Eukaryota; kingdom Metazoa; phylum Chordata; class Aves; order Passeriformes; family Menuridae; genus Atrichornis; species Atrichornis clamosus. The sequence goes on along the minus strand of WBMZ01007999.1, from coordinate 172,001 downwards.
TTTATTTTGACTGTGTCAGAGTCTGTTGTATTGAGGCCGAAAAGGAGTACTGGAACTGGAGTTAAAGTCGAACTGGAGCAATAGTGAAAAAAATCAGTTCAGCAGAATGTGTCAGATGTAGCCTAAGTGTCTTGCTCTGCTAGGGGAGTGTGCTGATACATTGTCAGTCCATTGCCGTTTCATTAGCTCAAATATCTGGGTTCTGTACAGGAACTAAATCACTGCGCATTCCTAGGACTAAGTTATAACATAAAACCTGCTGAACAGAGTTATATTTCTTCAGTTAGGAAGTCATTTGCCATTTTAATGGCGCTGAGTGGCAGCTGCTACAATTTTTTATTGTTCCCTTGTTGACTTCTGTTGTTGATTGATTATTGGTGTTAGCTTTGGTTACTTACTAATTACTGAGTATGCATCAATATAATGCACCTCTGTCTTCTAACATGATAAACTCAGTCTCTTATGTAGATACCTCTTGTAAGTGTAGACTTATTAATGAATGTTTCTAAGATGCATATATGTAGATGTATGCATCTTAGAATGTATGTATGTATGTTTGTGTATGTGATCTTGAATTGACATTACTTTAGAGCACAAATACATGTTAAGATCTGTTACAACATCATCTGTTCACCTAAACAGGCATATTGCTCATCTGCATATCTCTGTATGGTAAGGAATCAGCTTTACTGGAAACATAATTCTGTTTTAACTGTGTTAAACACAGCATCAGATGGTTGTTTCTCATCTATGAAGAACAAAATACTTGCATTCATTATTTATTACTTCCTACCTCAGATTCTTGTTTTGAATTGCTGCCCTCTGTTTTATTTTCTGTATGTTTATTCCACTCCCTGCCTGAGCTCCAGCTCACATGAGGTTTTTTGAAATGCTTGAATAAATCACACAGAGTAAGGGTGTAATAAAAAGAGGAATAAAAACAGCATTATGAAAGTGACTTGCAGGTTGCTGCTCTTGTAACATGTTTTGATGGAGTTTTACCTCAGAGAGTGCCAAAGTAGTAAAATGTCTCTCATGAGGTGTGATATCAGCTATCTAATATTAAAATTTGTGAGAAGCTCCAAAGTATCACTGATTAGAAGGGAAATATTTTCAAATCATATGAAGCCCCAGCATAGCAGCTCTGCCTACAGAATTGCAGAATGTGCTGCATTCCAATGAGAGCCTGCTCTGGGTGGATGTCTGTAGTTGTGTGCAGTTTTCTGTGTCTCCATTTTTGCAGAAGTTAAGATCTGGCAGTGAATTTGCTGCCAGAACAAAGCACCAAGATAAACAGTTACAGCATGAATAGAGTAAACTGTGTAGGTTGCCCATGCCCCTTTGCCAAAAAGCTGTCAGAAGATGAGGAGTGCTGGCTGTGACTGAGCAAAGCTTCCTCTAGGATGTGGTAAGGGGAAGTTGTAGATGTGTGTAAAGGAGAAGGAGAGTAAAGAAGACCAGTAGCAAGGTGAAAACAATAAAAGACAAGGAAGTTCTATTAACTGAAATCTACAGAGGTAGATCTGTGGGAGAGTGTCTTTGAATATTAACCTTAAAGCAGCAGTGGCTAGACCAGAATTATTTATTACTATCCATTCATGGTGAATCAGTGTGGTGGAGACAAATTTGCTACAGCAAACATAGAAAGGGGCTGGTTCCATGCCTTCCAAAGCTATTAGATCCTTACAGCTTGTACTTTGTATATATATTATGGTTGGGTTTTTTTAACTGTATATACAAATGAATTGGGCCTTAAAATTGTTTCTTCTCCAGCATCATTGAGGCACTTCAGAAAATACTGCTTTTTGTAAGTTTACTGAATTCTGAACTATATCAAATGATGCTTGATTTCATCACATTTAATTTTAGTAAAAGGATTATTTCTCATCTGCAAATGATAAAATTCTTTCCACTCGTACCTAATCATTGGTTTATGTTGTTAAAAGGCAAATTTCTGAAATACCTAACATGCATTTTCCAGTGTGTAATATATATTTCAGTTAATTCCAGGTTATATTTTAGCTGTTTCTGTCTCTTCTCCTCTGCCTAGTTTTGGCTGTGGTATCTTCAATGAGACTTTTTGGTGCTAAGAACAAAGTGAGTAACTCCAGCATCATTGGTCATTGAGCAGGAGGAGCAGGGTCTAGCCTTTAGAGAAGAGAAGCTCACATAGCCTCAGGCGTCAGGGGTTTCTTTTTAATAATAAGATTTAATTTTCTTTTTTCTTTCCTAAGGATGCTGATATATTAAGAGTTACATAATAGAAAGTGGGAAAGGTACAAAGAAATGTTAATACAAAATGAAAAAGAAGTGGCTGTTAAGAGGATAATGCAAACAAAGAACGAGATTACAGTAGAAATGTGTATTTCTTGTTGATTTAATCATGCTCTGAGAAGCAATATTGTGAACTTCACAGAGAAATATAACATAAATGGAGTATTTGCTGTTTATCTATCCTATTTCTAATGGTTTCAAAGAGGAAGTAGTGCTTTTATATAGGTATGTTAAATATGAAAATATCTCTATTGTGCTGCAGGTGTGCAATGACATATGGTTACTACATATTTCTGGATCTTGAGCTGGAAAGATAATTTCATTTTGGAAACTTCCCATAATGTACAACCTTTATTGTTGTAATCATTTGACATGCACAATATTTTCCTTTGGATTTTTTCATTATAACCTTGAGTTTATTGTACAGTTTCTTTCTAGAAAGAATTATCGATGCTAGTGCTCAGCATGTACAATAGTATGAATTCAAGCTTACAGGTCAAATGTTTGAACATATGGGTGTGTACCATTGTATGTGTTTTCACAATTTTGATAAAACAAAGGAACACATATTTACATCTTGTGCTAAGTAAAGACATTGTACTGCTGCTGCTCTGTTTTCAGTATGACAGTGTGCAGGCTTATTTCTGGAATAGTGCTGATACTCAGAATATCAACACTATCCAGTCTCAGTACAAGGTACTTTTCTACTTTTTATGTAACCACATATTAAAATACTACGTGCTCAAGCACAGGGCTTGGATCTAAACAAATGATAGAGAATATTAATATGCTTTACTAGAAAGGACTTGCATCCTGCATTTATCAGTGCAACATAAGAACCTTGTAGTAAGGTTCTTTTAGCCCTAAAATTATGACTGTGGTGAGGTGTAGGTATGTTGTAGTAGAAAAATTCTGTGTACCATACTTGTTCCTGCCTAGAGGAGAACAAATCTGTTGCTGTGGTTGGTTCTTTTGATTAATGGTCGTGGCTAAATTAGAATTAAAATTGACCACTGTTGATGTTTGTTACTCCTGATGACAGGTATTTGCTGCTTCTCTGAAAAATTTCCAAAAAGATGTTTTCCCCATGTATGAAAAATTCTACATACAGTTGCACACCAGCTTACCATTTCTAACAGTTCTTAGCATAATGTTTGCACAGGTCCACTTAAAAGAAAAAAAAAAATCAAACATTTTAAAAGCAAGATTCTGGGAAAGACTCTACATAAAGAGTTCTCATAACTCATTTGTGAACACAGTAGCAGGAAAATTAAATGTATAAGTGAATTCTAAGCTGAAGTGTTTGGGAGGTGGAGCAACTGCTTTATTTGTGCAGTTGTAAGAGATTTTTCTCCAAAAAAATTTTTGTTTGCGCATCGTCTTTGGTCGGTCAGAATTTTGTACACCTTTTGCCAACTTTATTACTTTTCAATTCAGAGCTTTTAATTTATTAATTCAATTCAGGTTAGTCCTCTAGGATTGCTTTATTGGCTAATTCTAGTGCATGTAAGATTGACAGTTCTTTATTTGGACTTAAAATCTAATGGTTGATACTATTTTTGTAATTCTGAAAAAGCCTTTACATATTACTTTTGCAAAAATTATTTAATTGAAGAGCTCACTGTTAGCAAAATCTACTTTCTGAATGCAGTTGCTTACAGCAGACTCTTCCTACTGTTTGTTGGGAATGTTCCATTTTTATTCTCAGGAGTATCCATAAAATCTCTCCTGTAAGAAATTTAACAATGTCTTTCCATTGTAGTAATTTCACCAATTCATTCAAAAGTCTTGTATTTATCTAATAGTTGAATTCTGTTTATCATATGCATCAAGAAGAACTTATAAAAAAACCTGTTCGAAGAGAAATTGCCAATGACATGATTTGACTTATTGTAGGATGTTTATTCAATCACAGTAGGAAAACTTATATAAACTCATTGTCAGTCTCAAAATTTAGGTTGTTATCACGTCTGACAAAACAAAACCTTTAAATGAGAACACGCTTAAAATCTGCCATGCATGTCTGCTTGACTATTGATGCCCTGCCTTCCAGGAAGGTTTGAACAGAAGGAAGGTAGACTATTTTGAGAATTCACTTTTAAGCTAATGGGGCAGGGAGGATTTATTTTACTTACCTGATTATTTACTAGCAACTGTTCTTCTTCTTTTTTGTAGTCAGAATGGTATGTTATCTAAAACAAATGGAACACCAGTCCCTTTTTCTTATCATCCTAGTGTTTAAGCTGAGATCTGAGTCAACCAGTTCTTTATACCTGGTTTGATGATGTCTGGTACACAGGAAGAATGACCCAGGTCTTCTCTGATTATTTAGTGGTAATTATAGCAGTTCGAAAGTTGGGGGTGAGGTAGGGTGTGTGTCTGAATTTGAATTTGTTGTTGTGTGTATAAAAGGGACAACAAGTCCGATGAGTGACAGACATACTTGAAGGCTGAAGCGGCTAAAGGGAGAAAAACTGTTCTCAAAAATGGTCTTGAAAAACTTAAAAGCAGTGAGTTTTGTAGTATGGCATGTTATACCTAAGTATTTTATGTAGTTTGTTCTGAAATATTTTCATATGTGGTTTGGACCTTTGGGAGTATAAATTTGAGGGGATTACCATAGTTTTTCTAGCCTCAGAGTGTGTACTAATTATTCAAGCAGAAATCAGATACTCGTTGTGTGCAAGATGTGTTTGGGAGAACTTAAAAGTAGCAAAAAGATTCAAAAGATTGAAAGTGAGCTACTGAAAAGGTAAACCTTCAAGGCCATGCCAACTGCTGGAAATGAATGTTGGCCTCTTGCAAATTAATGAAAGATCATTTGATTTTAGTAAGACAATAAGCCTTTTCAGATTAAGAAAACCCCCAAAGAACAACAAACCCCAGCATTTTTCAACACATTGATCTTCTGAAACTGTGGTGAAAATGTAACTTCCTTTTACCATGAAACCTGGCTTCAAAGGTGACTGAAGAGAACCTGACAAAAATAATTAACAAATCATGCAATTATAGAAAAATGCATTTTCACAGTCTCTTGAAGTTTTGTAAGTTGGTGTTATGAGTAATCAGCTAGTGTTGTCCCTTTTGACATAATTTTTCAAAGTGAAATAATTAAATGTTTTTGTTGGAGTTTTTACCTAATCATTAAGTAAAACAATGTAGGGATATGTTAAATAACCCCAAAGCTAAATGACATAATTTTGAGTTGAAATACATGGAACTTTTTTTTTTTTTTTAACTGTTAACTCTTTTGGTGTAATAGTGAAATTGAGTGGCAGTGCTCACCTCAGACAGAAGACTTTGTGAAAAGCCCATGTTTTCCCCAACAAAAAAAGTCAGTGTGGAGTAACGAATGATAATCAAAAAAACACTGGAAAAGAGAAGTGTGTGTAGAGAAACTTAAATTGACGGAAAAAATATTGACAGTTAACCCATTTCTATTCAGCCATACCCTAATACAAAAACCAGATTGAAATATCTTGCATGAGTTGCAGTTCATTAAGCAAATGTGACACTTTATTTTCTAGCTATTTCAATACCGAAAGGGGTGAAGTGGTGAAATGGAAGTATAAATGAACACAGTTTTCAGTGTGCTGAGAACAAAAGTCAATGTAAAAGAAGAAAATATTAAAAAGATGTTTCAATATTTGTTACTGTGTCCTTCTCTTGCCCCCAAACAGAAAGCAGAATCCTTCTGCTGAATCTAAGTTTTGATTTTAAAATTCTGAGGATAAAATATGTTGTCTCTGAAAATTAATTATGAAAAGAAATGCCACTACTGCATTTAAGACTAATAATGAGATGGCTTTTAATGCTGTTTGATTTATTATTTTAATTGAAAAAAAATCCCCTTTGTAGCCTTTGCTGATAGTCAGCATTTTCTTTTAGCTGATATTTTTTAATAGCATTTTCTATATTTGAATTCAATTTGTAATTTGCAGCTACAAACCTGATTTGTTAGGGTGCATTTTTTGAGAATTTTTTTCCCCAACTGTAATTTCTATATGAAAAATAAATGTAAGAACCAGTCATATTCTCTAGCAAAACATTCTCTAGAGATCTCTTTTCTTACATGATGTACTGTCTCATTTATTATAGCTTTTAATTCAGGTCATTGCTTTGAGAACATTGCTATTTTAAAATAAGATCAAAGTAAAAGACTGTTATAACGGATATTTAGTAATCACGCAGAAACAGAAGAATTAATGATACCATTTTAAATATACATCCTGATAACATGACTGACATTAAAAAAAAGCTGTGATCTGAATGTTGCCAATTTAGATTTAGCAAATTAGTTAAGTAGCTTGCATTTGTGGTATTTCACACCTTAAAGCCTTAATATGCATTGCTAAATATATTTCCTCACTGTTTGCTAATTAATGTTCTGTGGAAGTACAGCTGCTAATATTTTGTGGTTGATATGGCTCATTTTAAAGTGCTAACAGCTGCATCTGTAGTAGTGTTACAATTCAGTTCGTAAATTATGGACATGCATTTTACACCTACTATTTTGTACAAGCGTTTGAAAAATCCATATTTGCTAACAAAATTCACCCAGTAATATTTAAACAAACCATGGAAATACCCTCCAAATACAATCATTCTCTATGATATTAGTGACTCAGTGAGTCTTTCATGTGTAAAGTTTTAATTATTGCAGGACATGAGCATCTTTTTCTGTAATATCACAGAGTCTCTTCAGGAGTCATTCTTAGTAATTAGTAAAGACTGATATATTCTGATGGTAAAATAATTGGACTGGAACAATATTGTGAGGCAGTGCAGGGAAAAATCTCTGAGGAGAATAAATAAATACTGTCAGGATAGATCTTGTGGAGATCAAGTGAAGAAAAAAGTATTCATAAATGCATATTTTTGTAAGAACCTCATTTTTCTAATATTTTGAAAGAAATTCAACAGAACAAGCCATCCGGGAGGATCCTGGAGTGTGCAGGTGAGAACTTCCTCGTAGGTAGAGAGGACATGAAGGAGAGGTGCTTTGCTGTATCTCAAACAAGGAGGAGCTTGTTTGGGATGTGGAGATTGAAGGCACACTTGACCATAGTGACAATGAGATGTTATGGTTCAGCATCCTGAGGAGAGGAACAGATCAAAAAGCAAGCTCACAACCCTGGACTTCACGAGGGCAGACTTAGGCCTCCTCAGAGATCTGCTTGGAAGAGTCCCATGTGATAAGGTCCTAGAGGGAAGAGAGAGTTCATGGAATCAAGAAAGCTGGTTAATATTCAAGGATCACCTCTTCCAAGTTCAAGAGTGGTCCATCCCAGAGAACAGGAACTTGGGTAAAAATGGCAGGAGGCCTGCATGAATGAACAAGTTGCTTCTGTTCATACACAAAAGAGAAGCATACAGAGGGTGGAAGCAAGGACATGCAATCTGGGCAGAATACAGAGACATTTCTGACTGTCCAGGGTTGAAGTTAGGAAAGCTGAATTGAATGTATTCAGGATTATCACAGAAAACAAAATAGGCAAAAAAAGGAAGCCTAAGGACCATATGGGCCCATTGCTGAATGAGATGGGGGTCCTGGTTACACAGGACATGGGAAAGGCTGAGGTTCTGAATGCCTCCTTTGTCTCAGCCTTTACTATTAGCAAGACTGGCCTTCAGGAATCCCAGGTTTCAGCAACTGGGGGAAAGTCTGGAGCAAGTAAAGTGTACCCTTGGTGGAAGAGGAAGTACTTAAGAGAACAGGAGACAAATATGTCCATAATCTGATTGATTTACATCCACAAATGCTGAGGAAGCTGGCTCATGTCACTGCAGTGTAACTCTTGATAATCTTTGATTAAGCATTGTAACTGGGAGAGGTGACCAAAGACTAGGGAAAAGCAAATGTCAATCCTGGCTTCAACAAAGGCAAGAAGTAGGACCCAGGGAATGCCAGGCTGGTCAGCCTCGTATGGGAAGGTGGTCCTAAAAACTAATCCTAAAAACAGTTTCCAGGCACATGAAAGACAAGAAAATAGTATTCTGAGTAGTCAGCTTGGCTTCACCAAGGAGAAGTCATTGTTGGCCAGTTTGATAAATTTCTATCATGACATGACTGGCCAGGCAGATGTGGGAAAAGCAGTGGATGTTGTCTACCTAGTTTTTAGTAAAGCCTTCCATAATGTTTTCCATAAGATCCTCATAAAGAAGCTGTTGATGTAGGGGTTGACTGAGCAGACAGTGAGGAGTGGCTGATAGACGAGATGATAGTGCTGTCATCCAGAGGGACATCATCAGGCTGGAGAAATGGCCTGACATATCTACATGGAACAATGAAGTTTGGAAGTTACCTTATCCAGGACTGTTGGAATTTGTTCAATCTGTTTTGCCAGTGCAAGGATCAAGATATCAAAATGTACAACTTGAAAGTATGCCTTAGGGAGAAAGCATTTCATAGGGAACTGGGAACTATCAGATCAAGCTTAGGAGGGGGAGAGTGTCTTAGTGTTTAGTGTGCTGTAATGAAGGTTAGAAATATTTTATCACAGATTATTTTAGTGGAACACAAACATTAAATTATTATATGAGTAGTTGATTCTGGATAGCTGCTTAAGTGTTTTCATGTGGAAAATGTATACAAATGGTGCACAGTAGCTTGAAGTAATTAGTTGATATTTCCATAGCGTTTTCCTTACTGAACCCTACTAAAGGCCATCAAACACATGTAGATGCAGCAAACTGTGTCTGCCTCATATAAAGTAGGTAAAACTTAAGATAACTGTAAGTTCTATATTACATTTACTCTTCTGTATGTTAAATTACTGTGTCGTTATAAATTTGTATCTGCATTTTAATGGGTAAATGCTTAATATTTCTTCTTCCTTTTTTTTTTCCCATCTACCAGATGCTTGTGACTACTCCAGAGAAATGGGATGTAGTGACAAGAAAAAGTGTTGGTGATGTAGCCCTCTCTCAGCTGGTAAAACTCTTGATTCTTGATGAAGTCCATCTGCTGCATGAAGACAGAGGACCAGTACTTGAAAGTATAGTAGCACGTACTTTACGACAGGTAAGAGGGAAAAAAATCTTCAAAATAATTTTATTTTGGTCAAGAATAGATAGATATCAGTGTAAAGGGTAACATGCTTACACAATTAAGTAGAAATGCTTAAGCAGTTTACAATGTATTTTACAGCTATTCTGTTTTAAAGTTATGTACTAAGAAGGAGGAAAGATGTTTGTCTTCTGCCTTCCCTTCTGTATTATATCAACTATGAGATTTCTAAGATGCACAATGTATTACAGTGCTGTTTCTTATTATTTATTTGCTTAATTTACTCCACTGTACATGTAAGGGGAAAACTAAGCATTTTTAATAAAATAAAATTAGGCTAATGTTTTAACACAACCAAAATTGAAATTATTTTCTTACCAGGAATGCTCATTTTCAATTAGCAGTTTTCCTAGGAGAATTTTGTTTTTGTTTTAATTACGAGCGCTGTCTTAAATCTCGGTAAAACTTTCAGCACTACTAGAAAAATACTACATAATTTTTACTCTAGCATAAATAGTCCTTTTGGTTTTCCCCATGATTTAGTGGTATTTTTTAAATACCAAGATTTGAAATGGCAAACAGAGAAAAGGGGTTTTTTTCTTGAATCTTGTACAAAAGAAGGATTCAGAGTTAGGCAATAAATAAGATTGGTCTCAATGGTGAGATGTGCATTTACGAGTAAAGTAAAACATGGAATTTGGGGATATATAAAAAGGAGGGATTTAGGATAAATAAGTAATGGTAAGGTGGAGGATAGAGTGCAATTATAATTTTTTTTGGTCATGCAGAGCAAAAGTATATCAATACAAGTAACCTGTAACGAATTAAAAATAAAGTTATTTTTATGGTTCTATTTATAGCATGTTAAATGTTTAAAGCCTTTTAGCCTTCAAGATGCCTTTTTTTTCTTGGTAAGGCTACACTAACCTTGTTAAGGCTTTTTGAATCATCAGATTCCAACTCTGCTACGAACAGAATAAAATGGATGTCTGCTGTAATCCAGTACAGAAGTGTAAAGTTCATGTATAAAGAACAACATAAGTAATAACTCTTCAGAAGAAGCTAAGTTTAGACTATCTCAAAGGCATTAAAGCTTAACTGTTTGATATTGTATTTTCTTTCTTAAATGATTTTGATAACCTTATTTTCCTTAGGTATCTTTAAAGTAAAGCATCTCAGCTTTTAGCAGTGACCATGATAATAATTTTCTTCATGTCAGATTGCAAGACTCATTCATTTCTTACTGTGAAATTTTGAGACTTGTAAGATAGGCTTCAGCTGTCCAAAATAGATGTCAAGAGCCATTTTATCTGTCCTACATTATTCAGCTTGGCATTCTGTTTCTGCTTCATTTGGACACAAATCTCACATAGATCCTTCCCTTTTGTGTCTTGTCAAGCCTGTGCAGGTAACTTAAGGAATACAAATCTGAGGCAATTATGTCTTGGGTACTGAATCCTCTTATTAGTGCATTTATTGTAATATAGCAGGATCTTGTTCAGCACTCATTTAAAAGAATTGCTCTAAAGGGTGTTTTAATCTCCTAGGATTTCAAGGTTTGTTTTGCCTACCAAGTTGGAATTTAATTCATCTGGATTTGAAGCTACTCAGTTGTAACCCTTCCTTAAGTGAAACAGTTGGGAAGTAAAACAATACACAACTCTTGAAATCGACCATCTCACCACTTTTCTGAAGATGTTATTTATTCTAATTTGATAAGAAAGGCAGTAATGGAGATCCCTATGAATCTTTACAAGAAGGTAGTTAAAAAGAGGGAAGATTTACAGTCTAAAAGTACACTAAAAAAAACCCCACAGTTGGAAAGAAAACAAAACTACTTGTAGAATTTTTTAGAATTGCCTGTAGAAAACCGTTGCTGACAAAAATATTTCAAATTGCAAGGCTCTCAGAGAGCTTGGGGACAAAGAAACAGGAGATGTTTTGTACAATTGTTTTACTTTTTTAATATGAAAGCAAATAATAAGAGGATTACTTTTTAAAATTACACTGAAATGTTATACTTCAGCATCTGAGCTTGCAGGCATAGTTCTATGAAGTTTGCAGTATACATCCATAACTATAAAGTTGCTGGAACTTTTACTCAGTCAATAAAAAAAGATAACATTATGTTTCTGATTTCAGGAGAATTTCACTGGAGTTTAGTGAAAATATTATTATGGATGTTCTAAGTGTAAAGAAATCGCATGTAATGTTTTAATATTACTTTGTGAAAGAAAAATATATTGTTGCATTGCTTTGGTTTTGTTCCCTGCTCATAGTTCTGTTTTATACATTTTGATACAAATTCATAAATGTCCCTGGAGCAGTAACTAAAGCCAAGATATTCAACCCATCCCTGGAGAATGTCTTTTGTATTTGATGACTTGAAGCTCCTCTCCAGCCCTTCTGAAAGTAGTTCTAGAACTTATTTTTCATTGGTATCTATAGAAATATCATACTCATTCAATATTCATGTAAACAGAAGGTAAGAATAATTGTTCAGTTCAGTTCTTGAAAAACAAAAAAAACCTCAAGGAGAATATTAATCTGAAATATCCTTATGCCAATTACACCACTGCAGTCATTGCTGAAATCAATTACCTGATTTGTATATAGGTTTAAGATATCTGAAATATTGACTATTTTTTTTCTGATTTGTAGTGGAGGTACAAGTGTACAAGGCACAAGGTACAAGGAAAGTGTTTAGACATGTAATTGAAACAAAAATCCATTGCAGAGTAATAGTCACTGGATCAGACTGGAGGCTGTGGTAACTGGGAGCTGTTTTGGTAAATATCATTGACATTTTCCCACTTCTTGTACTGTCCCTTTTGGCTCCTGCAGGAGACAGTGCATTCATGTAGTGTAATTTTTGATGTGACCTGGAACAGTCATTTCTTGTATCACTTCTAGAACAGAACTGTGACAAATTAGTAGTGACTCTAATAATGGCATGTACCTGTAGTTTCATCTGGATCATACTTCCCTAGCTTGTATATGAGACTATTTTACGAAACAATGTCATGATTCCTGTGCAGGTCAGGATGTATAGTGTAGTGCCTTTTACATTTTGTGGGGTTTGTTATCCTCTCGTAGAGGAAAAGCATCTCTCTTCTTTTGTTGGAGGTGTTAGGGTTGTTTTCTTCAGATGGTAGATAATAGAAAAACATAGACAATGGAATTTTTTTTTTGTCTTTTTAAGAGTTAGTATTCAACTAGCTACTTGGGCCTACAACTGTGCCAGAAAAGAATGTTTTGAGATGTCTATAGATAGAGGTAAAAATACAGCTATCCAAACACAGTCTTAAAGCAGGAATATCCTGATGCGTTAGCAGGTCTGTCCTAATTTATACCTCAAAATACTTGAATGATTGATGTACTTTCCCCCAGATGAACACTGAGTCACTCCACTTACTGTAAGACTTTAACATGCTCATTTTAACTTATGGCATCTTTTAGAATTAGGTTTTATTTAAACCTGGAAGGAGCATATATATTGGAATTGCTGACAGTTTTACTCATAGCAAAATGAAGAGCATATTTGTGCATGTTTGCACTTTTCAAATTTTAGAGAATGTTTTTGCAAGTGATTTAAATTGACTTTGCTAAACATTTTGGTGGGAAAATTGCTTTGAGCTCTGTTATATACTGTAGGTATAACATCAAACAACTTATTTGAATTCAATTTATAGCTTTGATGTTTAAAGTTTTAGTCCAGAGCATAATGCAGATGTAGAACTGAAATGCTTAAACTTTTTAATCAAACTTTCCACACTACTGTAATATACTAAGCTTATTAGCTTGAAAGAAAAAAAATTGACCACTTTTAAAGGCCACTGAATTATTTTGTTACAATTTTTCAGAGATTTTGATTACTTCCTTGCTGCTTATGGGTATTTTTTCACAAAAAGCTTACTGAATACTATACTTGAGGGATACATGAGTTTTATAACTTCTCTCAAGTACGTGAATGATAAATTAATTAAAAGACAAGCCATATTAAAAGCTTTCTCAGATTTTGGGGTACCAAAGCACCCATCTTAGACACACAAATATTGTTCTCAGCACTGTCTCATTCTTCAAGTTTAGGTTTCAGTTGATTTATGTTTTTGTATTAGATCAACAAAGTTGCCAGATAAGTACAGCAGTACAAGGAATCCAGGAGATTCCTGGAATACAGTAATGAGAAATGCCTCCTCCAGGCGATAGAGGAGCCAACAAGGAGAGGTGCTGTGCTGTACCTTGTACTCATCAAGAAAGGAGGAGCTTGTTGAGGAAGTCAGGATCAAAGGCAGCTTTGGCTGCTGTGACCATCAGATGTTGGAGTTCTTCTCTTTCCCCTGGAAATTCTTACGTTTCCTTTCTGAGCTTTCTTCCCTCTTGACACCTTATTTAAGAAGCACTTCCTCTCAGCTGTTATGTAGTTTTCTTTGCTCTAGATGCATCTTCAATGTCTTTAGTGCCTTATTATCTCCTCTACCTCTTTTTTTTCTGTCCCTTTGGTTCCCTCTTTTACCCCTTACTAGAAATCGCAAGCAAACAAATTCAGATGTTTCTCACCCAGAGCCAAATGTCTAATTGTTATCAAATTAGATTTTTTATGTGCTTGGAATCCCATTCTTGATTGTGATAATTTGATCAGTTTAAAAAGAAAAATAGTCAAGACATGGATCTTGTGTCTAATGGTAGCCCACTGTAGTTCCTCTGTGGATCTTTTGGGACTAGAAGGGCACTGGTATTTCATTTTGTTTTTCAGTTCTCATCTTGAGTGACTGCTATTAGTCTTTTGTCTCTCTGATACTCCTTATGTAGGCTAATCAAGTTTCTCGGAATCTTTTATTAAAGGATAAAGAAGGTTACTGAAGCCTTTTCAATATTTTTTCAATTTTAAATAATAGTGTTTTCTCACTGAACTTTCTTATATTCATGATTGTATTTATAAAACATGTCAACAAAACTGGGTGTAGAACTTTTCTGTTAGTTTTGGTTGTGGCATATACAGATGTAGAGTGCTTCCCTTCAATTATGCAGTTCTATCCCTTTTATACCTTTAAGAATTGCATGTACTTAATTTGCTAATACATCTTCGGAGCTTGCATTCAGAGCTTGTTTGTTAAATCCTCTAACAAACCTTTTTATAGTTGCTGCAGGATTAACTCATTGCTATAAGAATGTTTCCTGAGAATAGTGTCTCATTTTGCAGCTGTGGCTTGTCCCAGAATGAGCTAAATGAAAAGACATTTAGTTTGAATGGTACTATCAACCTAGATTTATCTGTATGGCTGACATACACATCAGTTATATTAATTCTGCCAATCACCTGCGCTTCTTGTCACTAGTTATTTTTTTTACTGTGTATTATCAATAAAATTATTGAATAGAGTTGGGCTTAGAAAGCAATTAGAGGAATCCCTTTTTAATTGCTGTTTTTCAATTATACGTTCGTTTAAAATCTGTCAGTTCATCAGCTAGTGATAAATTTAATACATGTTTTCTTGCTACTCTGAGATGTTATTTTTAGGCAGTAGGTTGTGCATCCATATGTCTAACGAGTCTTACATGAGTCTAGATCAATCTTGTTATCTTGTGCACAACCTTCTAGTTGTGTAAAAATGACTTTTTAAGAAACAAACGACTTTTTAAAAATAAAACCCAATCTCTGTTGTTTGGAAAATGTTATGTATCAGACATTTAAGTTACTCTTCAGAAGCTTTCCTCTTACTTTGCATGGAAGTGATGTCAGGAAGTCATTCTGCACCTCATTTTTTATTATTGATGTGTGACTGTTTTTCCATTTTAGTGGTATATCTGTGGAGTTTAAAAGGTAATAGTGATTGTCATACATTTTGTGTTCTTTCATATTCTGGTAAAGCGGTAAAACTAATTTGTAGAAGGGTTCATAGGTATTTTAGTTTCTTAGTTTGGGAACAAAATAATGAACATAGCATGAAAAGGCATTCTGTCAGTCAGGAAAAACTGACATGGCACTGTGCCAGGCATAGGAATATCTTAACAGATATATGCAAAATGTCATTTCTTAAGACAAAGTAATGCATACCTAATATTTAGCTGAGGAAAAATACTATGGCTTCTAATAGTCCTTTCTGCATGGTTACATTTTTTCAGTACCTCTAGATTTTTAAATATATTCTAAATGGAGGACTGAGATCACAGTATTTTCAGGGTTCATTGGATGCAAAGTAAAACTAATAAAATTACTTAACTAGATGGTTGCCTAGTAACAAATGCATTCTGTGCAGAGTGAGTTGTAGATAACGTCCTATATAGAATCTTCAAAACAGTATTAGTAATTGCATTTTTGCTACGTACTTTGGTTTTGCAATTTCACTTTTTTTTCTGTTTTTGTTCCTAAAACTAGAAAACTGGCACCTGTGTGGACTGACAACTTAACTCTTTCATTGCTAGTAAACAATGTAGCAATAAACAAGTAAACACTGCACTGGTCAAGCATGACTCGATTCTTTTTCCTTTTCTGTTTCTCCTTTTTTTTTTGGATAATGTAAATAACATAGATCCTGTGAGAGGGTGAGACACAGATAGTGTAGGATAGTGTCCAGCTAATAACTGATGTGAATCCCCATATGTGATATTTCATTCTTACTACCGTTGAACAGGGCACTCAGGAACCTAAGTTAAGAATTCACCTTTTTGCACACGTGGACTAAAATCTAAGAAACACTTGTGTCTGATTTTCTGAGCATCTTGTCCTTAGTGTACATCTGAAGGGCATACAGACTGACTGTAGAGGGCATGTTGGATTGATAGTGGGTCATCTGAATATGAGATTAATTTCTAACCAGCAGACAATTCTTCAAAGATTATAATGTGTAAACTTGTCTGCTTCACTTAATTCTGTGCTCAAGTTGAACAATCAGAGATATGCTTTCCAGCTTGATTGTAATTCATTCTGTGAATGTGGTATTTTAATACATGGAAATGGGAAGGCTGCCAAGATCACAAAGTTCAGGAAGAACTTCAGAAGTCAGATAAAAGAGTTTCTCATGCACGCTCTGTATGCTCTCAAGTGGCGGCTGTAATGTAACGAGATGATATGCAAATCTTAAAACCTATTAGGAAGAAAATGATCCTGCTGTGATCAATTGACAATCCAGAGAGGCACTTCCCATACCTGATCCTTTATCATTTACAGTGTAAACACAGATGATGCTTGAGTGTGGAAATCGATACTGGATAGCTATCTTCTGATTATTTTTTCTGTATACATGCAATTTCATGGTGTGGTAATTGTGTTCTGTGGGCGTGTCTGGTGGACATGCTTCAATTCTCCACATGCCATCATGAATGTTTCTGAATTAGATATACTAATTAGATGTGTCAATTAAATACAGCTTTAAATACAGCTATGGCAATTTTATTTTTTACTTCAGTGTAACATCAAATCAATAAAACATAGTAAGGCTTTTAAAGAACATGATGTGAAATACTGTGTCAGTTCAGATTTTCAAAGAAAGCCTTGTAAGTTTCAGATAGTGTTTATTTTTTTACTGGGATAATTAAACAGATGTGAAAAACGAAATGTTAGAGATTGTGTTCCAATAGTGAAGAAAAGGCACTTAGCTGCCTACCACCAGCCACCGAGAGGAAGTGTTAACAGAAAACTTTGTCATCCAAAATTTCTTTTCAGTAATTTTACTACAATTTCAGAAAAAGACTATGGGTTCTTGATGTTCATGATGACTATGAGGGCATAATCTCTAGTTGGGACTTCTAGGACCAAATAATAACTGATCCAGTACTTGAAAATTACTAATTTTTGAATGGGCTTTGTATTTAGAAGAGGCATCTGCACACTTTCAAGGCTTACTGCTTCTTTAGAAAGCATCTGCTAGCAAAAGATGTTAATGCTTACTCTTCAAGGGGAAGTGAGAAAAGTAGTTGAAAAAGGTATGCAGAGAACTCTCATATAAATGTGTTAGAATTCTAAAAACTTACAAAAAATCAAGTTTCTATAGTGCTTGGATTGATTAATAATAGATAAATAGCTGAAACTGAATTATAATCACAGAGAAAATGCAAAAATAAATCATGTGGTATGGTTGCATATTCAGGTAGTCTTGTTTTTTAAATTTTAAAGTTTAGCACAGTTGTAGTCACTGCTGCTTGTATAGTACCATGTACAATTAAAACAATAAAAGCCCCTTGTTCTTTATAAGCATGTGATGATGTGCAGACACATAGGCATTTAGTTTACACTTTGAATTTGATCTGAACATAAAATAATTGGAAGGATTGCTATGAATCACTTTGTCCTTTAGGGTAAGTGTACCAATTTTGCATCTTGATTACTTTATATATACATATATAAATTATTTATACTTTTGTTGAGCAAATATAAAAGTAGATTGTAAAAAAAATAAAGATTTTTTTTGTTTGGATGGCCTTGAAAGAAGTTAATGAAATTGATTACATTATTTAGAGTCTTAATAATCTTTAAGACAATTAGAGGGATGAAGCACCTTCCCTGTGAGGAAAGGCTGAGAGAATTGGGAGTGTTCAGCCTGGAGAAATGAAGGCACTGGGGTCTTCTTACTGCCTTTCAGCACCTGAAGGACACTTACAAGAAATCTGGAGAGGAACTTATAGTGATAAGTTATCACTTATAGTGATAAGACAAGGGAGAATGGCTTTACACTGAAAGAGAGTAGCTTTAGGTTAGATATTAGGAAGACATTCTTGACCGTGCAGGTGGTGAGGCATTGGAATAGGTTGCCCAAAGTTGTGGATGCCCCCTGAACAACTTGGTCTAGTGGAAGGTGTTTAAAAATGTGCTGTACATATTAGTAATCTTAATTACTTGTTTGTGTTAACTCTCTGCTGCAGTTGTCATGTGGAGCATTATTTCAGGGTTCTCAATCAATTCCTTAACTCCAGGGTCAACTGCCAGGTCAGTGACATTAAGTGGCTTCTTTGTTTTACTAAGGTTTTGAAAGTGTCAACTCTCAGTAAACTGTAACTGTTCCGTAGGCACTGTTTTTATTTTTATAGAAATCTTTGAACAAACATCTTACATTTGATAAAAATACATATGTCCATGGTTATTAAGCAGAGTTCTTGTTAATTGTTTAAATACTTGAAATGCTTTCCTTCTTTCAGATGGAACTGAGCACACTTTTAAACTAGTGCTTTCAGGCTCTTAGGAGAGTTACTAAGTTGTTACTGAACTTAGCAAAATCAAGTAATGTTTTCTAGATGGGAGCTCAGTTACACTTTCTGATGGTTGTGCTTGTTGTCAGGTGACTGTGAACAAACTACGGGATAGCTATATCAGCAAGTGCTGATATATCAACTGTGCTTACACACTGAAGCTCGAAAAATAAAAAGAAGTGTATAAACATGAAGTAGATTAAAGTTTTGCACCACAGATGCCCAGGTGCTGGCTGTGGGGACTGCAATGTCGCCTTGGTGAGGGATGGCTGTGGCTGCCCCGTGCCCAATTACAGTGGGCTCTGTCCAGCTCAGCACAGAGCATGGCTGGGCTGCACGGAGAAGGTGGTGCCACCTCTGCTATAGTGTTTAAGAAGGGTTAAAAACACTATGGAGCAGTTGGGAGGGAAAAAGTGTGAGAAACCGCCCTGCAGACACTGAGGTCAGTGCAGAAGGATGTGGTGCTCCAGGGGACTGAGCCAAAAAAAAAAAGAAAACCAGATAAAAAAGGAAATTATCCACTCCACACACCTTGCCCACCTCTCAAAAAAAGCCCAAATCTCAAACACCTCCAAACTGTGTGCTTGACTATGACTGTAACCCTTAGGTTATCACATAATCCAGCTATAAAAAGACATGTAAGAAGTGATAAAGCTTCTTTGAGCTCTTGAACGCTGCTTTTGTTCCCTGTAGATGGAAGACTTCTGAAAGTGAAATCTCTCATTTGACCCAGTTTACATTTATGTATTAGATTTTGTTGTACATGGGGCTTTCCTTTGGAAAACTGCTCTTGTGAAAGTACAGAAGAGTCAGTCTGCAGGTTTTCTATGTCATTTAATTGTTTGCATCCACAGTTTGAGCATCCAGATTTTTACCATGGACCATGTCTATTTTCAGGCAATGTGGTGGTTTACTTCGTCTGCCTGATGTCTGTGGAGTTTGGGGCAATGGTTCCTTCAGGGATTTAGTTTATTATTTTGGTGTGCTTCAGGTCTGTGTTATGGTGCGGTGTATTTTATCTTCCTTGAGAATGCTCTCCATTTACTTTTTAATCATCTTCTTTGAAAACTTTTAATTTATCTGTTTTAATTGCAATCCTTTAACTCAAAACACATGAGTAAATCAAAATCTATATTCTAAGTAAAAGAGTCACATTTTTTGAATAGTTCTTAGCCAGGTAGAATTTACCAGCCTTACTCGTCTTGAGACATTCACACATTTGAGACTAGCTGAGAACCTTATATATGGCTTCAGTTACAGTGTCTGAAAAGCATTTGTAATAAAATTACTGTGAACTCTAGTTCTAAATAATTATGCTAGTTATGAGCCAGCCTATGCAACTCTTAATATTCCAGAAGGAAATGGGAAAATTCTTGTGTACTTTCCTCATTAAGATCTTCTGTCCACTTTCATTCTTTTTGAAAATTGCCTGAAAATACTTACAATATTCAGGCTTTTGTATGGAACAGAACATTTAGTTGTAAAGCACCATTTCTGTCCCTTATTAAATGGGAAGGCATGTAAACCAAACATTTGAGGAATTAAAGATTTTTAAAAAGAAGAAAAAAGAAGGAAATGCCCATTACAGAGGACTAGAATATATTGTCTAAGAGAGTAGTAGAAGCCAATAACCCAAGACTGAGGAGTGACAAAAATTAGATTATTTTTTCTTTTCAGAATAGTGGTGTGATTTGGACAAAGGAAGAAAAGATACCAAATCACGTGTTACAGTTTTGCCTATAAATTGGACTATCCCTTCCTAACAAAGCCAGTTTTCTGCCATTGTTCCTCCATGTCAGTTAATGACTGCTGACTTTTTGGAGGGCAAAAGTACAATGAAGTAGAAAGATGAATAAGCAAGATTTTTCAGAATTGCAGAATGCACTCGTTTCTTCAATGCGGGATAATCACTAACCCACATCTATTGTTCACCTTTTGTAGAAAGTATTAACTTCTTCTTTCTCATTACTGTTTTATAAGGGATGTTTTAAAACTCTGTGCTTGATTCCTTGGCTTACAACACTTGGATAATTTAGAGGTTTTCTGCTTTTTTTAATAGGTCGAATCTACACAAAGCATGATTAGGATTTTGGGCCTTTCAGCTACATTACCCAATTATCTCGATGTTGCTACATTTCTCCACGTCAATCCCTTCATTGGATTATTCTACTTTGATGGCCGTTTCCGACCTGTACCTCTGGGGCAAACCTTTATAGGAATTAAGACAACCAATAAGGTAAAAAATCGTGAATGCCAAAGAAAGGGTTGCTGTTGGTTTGGGTCGTGCCTCATGTGTGTATGTGTATGGGGTAGTGGGTTATTATGCTGTAGGTGTTTCTTGAAGCATATTTTCTTTTGTATAATGATACATAACTGAAAGGTGCTTTAAGAATATTCCTTCCTCAGTTTACAGTACTTGTAAGTAGGCTTTATTGCAGTTGGATACAATGTTCTCTTGCTTTGCATTGCCTCTGCTTCACTATTAATTTTGCTTGATGAAGAAGAAATCATCACCCTCAACTGCAGAGTCACTGTAGCAGTTGATTATTCTGCGCCTCTCATTTCAGGTTTCCATATGGTGCTTCTTGTTGGGCTGTAAGGATGCATAAGGAATAAGAAAAATACTACTTTTTTTAATCTTGAGAGATATATAAACATATATATATATATAACATGATGATATATAAACATGATGTGCATTAATGCTAGTTGGATATAAGTTGCTGATAAAAACCTTAGCAGACTAAGCCATTAATTATAATATGTACATATTTGATAGAAACCATATTTAAAGTAGTCCCTGAGTAAGATTCTTTACTCTCTGCTCTTGCTCATTTTGGGAAGCATTAAGACAATAATATTCTTATTAAGAATCATAAGTGCAGTACCACTTGACATGTAAATTATAGTTCTTTAAATGCAGAAATTTATACGAACACTTTTCCATAGATTTCCCATGCATCTCATTAGCTGATAATTAAAGTTTATGTAGCTTAACTTTTAGAAAATCTTGTTCACCTATGATTTAAATTAACAGAATTCAAAACATGACCAATCAAAAGCTAACTTTGTAGCTTAATCAATCATAGGATATTTTTTGTTTTTTTTGCAAAAATGGACATTGCCTTTCTTACTAGGTTATTTAAGCAGTCATTCTATCTGCAGTGCAGGAAAGGAACTTATTTTACAACTGTAGGGAAATGTTTCAAATCTATACACACAAGAATAGTTTACCATATGGTGCTTGCCGTGATTTGCATATTTTAACCTTCATTAATTGTTTTAAGTACCTTCACTGTTACTTGCTGTTGCCTTTAATTAATCTTTCACTGCTGCTTGATTTTAATATTTAGTTTATTTCCACTGTATGGTAAGAAAAAAGAAAGTACTTCCTTTCTTCATACTCACTTTAGAATGCATTTGTGATTTAAAAAATTGAAAAAGTATATAAACAATCTTGTAAAATTTGAAATTATTAAAAAACCAGTAGCTTTCTAAAGAAGCATAAGGAGATGAGGAAATATTATGAGGTAGTAGTTATTCTGAAATATGAGTACTTGGCAGACTGTTTTGGTAATGCTATAGCCAGGAGTTCTTCTTTTGCTTGTCATTATAAAATTCCTAGAGCAAAATATATTTTTCAGTCAAGATAATACACTTTATAGCAAGCAAAAAGTAGAAGTATTAAGCCTCTTTGAGAAAGGATTCTATTCAGGATAATACTAAGCTGCCTAATTACTGGCAATATCAACATCCTTGTGGTCTTTGTGAGAGGAGGAAAGCAATGTAAGCAAACACAGGATCAAAAGCAGTTACTGCAGAACATCAGCAAATGCAGTCAGTGCTATGTCTATATACACACTAATTAGTTGCAAGGAGATAGAAGGTTGTTAGTTGCTCTAGGTAGATGATGCTTTGCCACAGTTTTCTGAAATCCTGAACCAAAAAAAAATTTGGAGCAGATTAGCAATTTACAGACTCACGTGCAAACTGTAGGCAAGCTTTCAAAGACAAGGACAGCATGATGTATTTATTATGCACAGAAGTTAGCCAGCAAAGCTCTTAAAACTCTGTATGTTGAAAGTCTTAGAGCATATGGGGCAAGACTAAAGTTTGGCTTCTTCAGTCTTGGTCTGTTAATGTCAGATATTTGTCTTTAATGTCAGTTGTTTTTCTTTATGCATGTTTATGTTTTTCTATTTAGTTGTGCAAAGAATATATAGAGTTACATTTCTAGAATGTGTGTGTGTATATATATATGTGTGTATATATATATGTCCATATGTCTTTATGCACTGCTCATGTATGTTTCTCCTTAATGATTTTCACTTGCTGGTATTTGAAAAAAAAGATTCATTAAAATGCTAACCTCTCATTTTAAGAATGATTAGACTGGCTGCTTGTCTCTTGCACACATGTCCTCGTTTTCTCATCTTTTTATTACTGTACTTCTAGAACTTCAAATACGAATGTTCTCTTTTTCCTCTAAAGCTGTTTTAAAGCTGTGTTTTTCAACCTTCAGCTGTTCTAGGTAACTCCAAGTATTAAATTTTCATTTACAAATTTTTACTTGCTTTGCTTTTGTAGAGCACTTTTTTGTGCCAAAACAATTTGGTTATGAGACATGAACACGCAAGTGAAGAATGAAGTGATTGCTCTTGTTTTGGGCCTCATTTATTTGTTTTGACTTGTCACAACCTTAATACTGAGGTGCATTCAAGTAGATACATGCTATTTATATTGTAATGCATTAAAGAAATAGAAAAAAAAATCTTTAGAGTAGGTTGAAGAGTACTCCATTTCAGCTGTAATCTTCGTTAAACATTTTATCTATAACTGGAAACTCTCTACATGGTACTCCTCATGTTCTCTGTGCATAACCCAACTATGAAGGAATGTCTGTTCTCTATGGCAAAAACACTCTCAGTAATTTCCTGGAGATAAAAATATATATGTGTGCAACATAAAAACTAGTTTTGTATACCAAATAGAAGGCCTCAGTGGTAGATAAGATATATTAATGGATATTTCCTCAGTATCTTTTAGAAGTAAGATTCCTTAATATGAAACAGATAAATTAAAGAACTGGATTACTTCTCTGTGGTCATTAAAAACCACTAGCAAAGTCACATAATAAATTTTCTATTAACTGCCCTTACTCATATTTTATCTATGTATTTTCATGTTCTATTTTAAGAATAGCAAAATGCTTTTATTGGGAATGGTAATCGATATATTGTAAATCTAATTCCATAATCAAATATTTCTTTCGTTGATCACTCTAAATTGCTTGAAATGTAGTAGATGACATGTAAAGATAGAGATTATTTTAATAGGGACTGTGATGTTTGTTTTTCAGGTGCAGCAGCTGAATCATATGGATGAAGTATGCTATGAAAATGTGCTGAAGCAAATAATGGCTGGACACCAGGTATTATTTTTTAGTTTTGTTTCCATTCAGAACATCTATAAACAAGGTAGTTTTAATCATTATAGTGATGGATTAAGTTGTTTTTTTGGTTTTTTTTACAATATGTCACTTCAGAGGTAACCTCTAACCCTGTGAGCACTTCATATAAACAGCATGCAAGAAAATTTAAACTGACTAGATAGTGTTAGCTTCTAACAGAGGTCAACATTCCTAGTACTTTATATATCCTTAAAGTAATTAATGTATATTTATGTCACTTTTTTTTAAATTAAAGGCAAAGTAGGTCAGTACTTTAGAGACCTTACAAGAGGTACACTTAAATATTTAAAAAATTGAAAATGCAGCTCTTAATTATTCTTAGCCTTTCCCATGTCTTTCAAATTCTAGTCTTTGCTGTTAGAGATGAGGGACGAGAATTATGCAGTATTCAAGACATGGTATGTAAGGACTCAGCATTAGTCATTTGAAATATCCTGGGGCTTGTGTTTTGTTTTCTATTTAAAGGAAGCAATCCTTCATTTTGCTTTACAATAGAGGTTTCTGCAGTGAATTTTCAAGTCTGACGTTCCCCTCTGCTAAGACTATGGGCCTAACTCATTTGTCTGAGTAGTTTATCATTCTGTTATTATTGTGGTCCTGAGTCACTCCCACACAATGTCTCATTTTTGTTAGAACTTTGCACATAAAGCAGGCATGGTGCCTGTTCAGAGCAGCAACAAATGCTAGTGCACTGTGATGCTTGAGGAGGCTTTTCAGTAAATAACTTATATATGTAAAGGGAAATTCTGTCCCGTACAGTCACACTAAGAATTGCACATTTTTCCCTTCTCACAAAAAATTAATTGTGTTTTTTGAAAGATAGTTTATGACTTGGGAAGGGAAAAATTACTTCAGCAACAAACTGCTAGTCCTTCGGCCTACCTGACCTGCTTTAACATCATACTTCCACTTATCTTCTTTTGTTGATATCAGTTACTGTTGTTGCATTCAGAAAATTTTCATGAAGATTACTTATGGAAACACTGTTAGTTTCCTGAGTGAAGACCATTAATGAAATGTTCAGTACCATTAATGAAATTGGCAGTACCAAGGGAACTTTAGTTTGTTCTCTCCTCATTGTCAATTATGCACATACATTACCAAATTCCTAGCACTGAAGTACATTTAGTGTCTTATCTTTCACTTCTTGTTGTGATTTTGTGTATTTTACTTGCTGTAGTGCAAGTAGCAGATTCTTTAAATCAGTAGTGCCTAAGTAATTTATCTTGGATTCCCAGCAGGAAGTCTGTGTGCTGTTTCGGTGTATTTACTGCATCTTTCTTCCCCTCTTTTCTTCACACTGAGGAAAAAACAGACTGCTGAGATATATAATTTTTTTGTTTTAAATTCAAGTACAGTAAATTGTTTAATTCTTGTAGGTGATGTTTTTGTAGCTTATCTTTAGAACAGTTTTAGTTCTTGTACTGGCAGCTGAATGCATGAGTGTTTTGTTCTAAGGCGTGAGCTACAGTTGTTAAGAGGTCAAGTGAAGAACCATAGTCTACTTAATGTTACAGTTTCAGCAGAGGACACTGTTGCTGATCTCAGTTTCTGAAAATTTTATTTCAAACCAACAATTTTATTTCAAACCAACAGCCATATGAGTCTCATTTTGGACAAAGCAGAAGTGTGGTTTCCCTTGCTATGTAAATGTTGATTTGATTTCAGAACACTGGTTAATTCGATTCAAATGATTGTAATTTTTTTTTTATTTGAAAATGTTCATTCTGCTATGTTGCAAAACTCTCTTAAGTACAGATCTAAGTAGCAACCGGTTACACTGGACTTTTCTTCAGAGTGTTTAATACATATTGGTCTTTATATTTATGAAACAAAAATTTATAATCTGAAATGAATGATATACAAATACTGGTATACAGGCTTTGACAATGCAGAATCAAGCATATCAGCTCATTGTCTAATTATAGTATGTGGTACTGTACCACATTAAAAATTAGAGAGTTTTCCTTTTAATGAGTGTTCTATGACAAATGATCTGTCTAATCATTAAACCAACTGCAGATGTTTAAAGAAGTGAAAAAAAAGAGGTCATGTAGATATATCTACATTAAGATGCCTGCCCCATAGT
Organism: Atrichornis clamosus; assembly: GCA_013400975.1. Lineage (NCBI taxonomy): Eukaryota > Metazoa > Chordata > Aves > Passeriformes > Menuridae > Atrichornis > Atrichornis clamosus. The sequence continues at coordinate 145,973 of WBMZ01007999.1, read as the reverse complement.
GGAACAGGAATATTATGAGTGAGTATGATTAATATTGTACTAGGAAGGTTTTCTTCTCTTGTCTTTTCACAATTTTGAGAATACCGTTTGATTTTCTGAAGTATCACCCTCTTCTGATTTTCTGAGTTTCTAGAAAGCTATTTCTTTGTGTCCACGTTCACCATAGTCTGTTACCATCATGCTCTGTTACCTTTCTTAGCTTGCGTTATCCATAAAACTTGTATTTATTAGCATTCTATGTATGCAGACTTCATATACTTTTTAACAAAGCTTTGGTTGTTTCCAAAGAGATTCCTTAAAAAGATGTATTCACCTCTTCCCCTCCAGTACTTACGAAAAAATTTCCACAGCTGTTGTGTATCTCTATGACATTCAGGACATGGTTGAGATTTTGTATCTATTCAGGCAGTAGTGTGTGACAGGCACAGATCTCATTAGCAGTGCTCCAGAGAGCCAAAAACCTCTCTGCTCTGTTTTATACTGAAGTGCAAGAAAGAAATACCAAAATCAGAGAAAAACACTTTCCCTCTTCTAAAGTTGAGTTATTGTAGACTTTCCTGTGGCCATCAAACTTTCAAATGTTGTCTCTTTTAAGATTCTTGACCAGAGTCTTTGGAATGTCTTAATGAATTAAATTCAACACTGTTTATCTACTCCTCTCTTAACTCATTCTCAAAGAATTCTACCATGCCAGAACAAAATAATGTACACTTATGGAAGTCATGCTGATGTGTCACTGTCATATTGTAGGTTACAGTGTGAGGCATGACTACAGCTGTATGTTCATGTGTTTTTATTAGATGTACATGTGTTTTCATATTTTAAGGGTAAGGCTGGTAGGAGGTAGTTGCATTTTACAGGCATGTGTTTTGACAGATGGAGAGAAGCTTTTTATGTTGATTTTTCAACATTCGTTCTCTGCAAGACTTCAAGCTCTTCCTGGCTACTGGGAAATTAAGTGTTAGTGATTCAGTCTTTTTGATCCATCTGCTCAAAGTAATGAGATATCTCATTTGTAGGCTTTATTTTGAATTACCAAATGCAACTGAACCAATAACATTTGTCTTATAGCACAATTCTTCTCTTGTTTAACTTGAGGAAATTTCATAGATGGCTTGCCCTACTGAGTTTTCTGGAGTTTTTGTTATAGAAATTTCTTATCGTCACTGAAGAAGATCAGAAAATGTCCCAAAGGTCTTCAAGTACCTTTTAAGTCAGTTTGCTCATTTTGTAGGACTGCTAATAATGTAGAAATCCATTAGAAGGTTTGGCTTTAAGTGAGAACCTCTAGTGCTGTTAAGTCTGCTTTCCTGGGACTGATCTTCCATGCTTGATATTGGTTGGCCAGTATTTGTTTTCATGTTGTACTTTGAACTTGCTGTGTTCTAGTATAATCTAAGAAGATGTTATATCTTCCTGGGCTAATTTGCACTTTTGCAGTTTTATTTCTACCTCTTAATAAATCAAAGATTCTTTTAATAAAGAAAAAATTCTGCACAATTTGTCAGAAAATATGATTCCACGCTCAGTTGCAGGTGGAGTATTTTTGCCACCAGTTTTCTTCCAGGATACTCTTCTCTTGAAGACTAGGTGAAGGCTAAGTGACTAAAAATTATCATTCCCTCAATGTTATTACAGCTGTCTTTTGACAGACAGTCACCAGTAGTGAGTCACATGCATCAACAGCATTGTTTCAGCTACAGAGCTGAAAAAAAAATGCACATTTTACAGCCCCGTGAGAAGAGCATCTAATGGCAGCAACTTCTGGGGTGCAGGTAACACCTTTCTGAGACAGCCTGTAGAGAACCTCACGGGATCAGCAAACACAGTGACTGAAGACTCTATGTGTCAACATTTTTTTTGCAATAAATTGAAACATTACAGTTGCCAGTTGTGTAAGTTGACACAGGCGGGTGGCCAGAACCAGCACAAGCCCAGGCTGAAATGCAGAGAGTGGATGTGTGCCATTGCCTCGCCGACCGGAGGATCCCAGCACCGGGNAGGATCCCGAGGCAGCACCGGGAGCAGGGACACGCGAGGGGGAGCGCAGGCACTGCCAGGCTCGGCCCATCCTGGCGGACAACAGGGCTGCTGTTCGCACCCATTTACCAAGGGGTCACGTACTGTGCCAGCATGCTGTGATCTCCCTGGGCTTTTCATGATCTCTGAGCTTCGGCCTCTCTCCCAACACCGGGACTTCGGGCACGTCCATGAGAGTGCCTCCAAGGCTCTGAACACCTACGTTATTCCTACACAGAGATTCTACTCCTCAAAATAGACAGAGGATAAACAGCAGTAGGCATAATGTATGGGGTTTCCTATACTGTTATTTTCCAGGCCTAGGCATTCCCAGCTACCCTCCTCCTCTCCATTCTTCTGCTTTTAACCCTTTCTTCCCCACACCAGTTTAGGACAATTCATATCATTCTATCCTTATCTTAACAATTTATGACAATAACATGACACCCTTGTTATGTTATGATTTGAGAAATAACAGTATTTTTAGGAGTTTTGAGAAGTAACATAGTATTCTTAAGGTTTTGGATATTCCCCTGAAACATATCATATGTAAATTTGGCTTTATGTTAAATTCCTTTATCTAAAAGGTATTGAACTATTGCTCTCTTTGTCAAGGTTCAGTTATTTAAGTTAGTATCCTAGGGAGTTAACTCTTTTTCACTCTGACACATGAATTCACATCCATTATATCTCCTGCTGTTACTGACCTTTCGCTGGTTTATCTCATTAGCTTGGTTACCAGGAGATTATCTTATATTTCTCCCATTGTCCCCATCACCTCTTAAATATTTTTGCTGTTTGTCAGGATTTTAGTCTTTGCTATCTTTTCTTTTTTCTTTCTTTGTTTTTTTTTTGTCTGAAATTCTCTCTTGAGAAAAAAATCCCATTAATTTCTTGTATTATCAATTAGAAGAGTTGTTGCTGAAGTCCTTGAAAGATTTTGAAGGAGATTCTTCCTCAAACTGCACCCATGAAACTTCTTTTGCCACAGTCCACAGAATACTCACCTCTTTTGTTTCTTGAACATTTTATTTTTTCTTATAAGTGATTCTCTTTGATATTACTTAAACCTTCAAAAGAAGTCCTGTGTTTTCTTTGCCCTTGGTGTTGTTTCAGCAGGCCTCCTACATTTTCCCTCTGCACCTTACTTTCCTGTATGGATTTTTCTGACCTTCAATACTCTGTTACTGTACTGGTCTTCTGTTACAGGTATCTAAGTTTCAGTCCTGGTTCCATATCCAAGGTGCTTTGCTCCTTTGCCATTTTGTCTATTACAGATTTTAACTTGGAGTGCCTTTGTCATTCTCTTATCTTCTGAAACCTCTTTTCCTTTTTAAGACAATGAATGCCTGTTTTCCCACTGCTTTTGAGAATTTTCTGTGCATCTGTTTTAACTTTTCTTCCAGTAGCTGTGGTACTTAGGGAAACTCCAGGAGTTGGGGTCGACGATCCTTGAGTGTCCCTTCGAACTCAGCTTATTCTGTGATTCTCTGATTCCTTCAAAGTTCATTTTCTCACTGAGCTTGGTGCTTTCAATTAATAGCAAAAACTGACTGTTCCATGGAAGTTCTGACATGTTTCTGTGGTTCTCATTTCCCTTGCTGTTTGTGCAGGCATTGTGGCTCAAGGTGTCAGTACATAAATGCTGAGGAGACATCATGGCTTTACAAGAAGTGGTTTCATTATGTAAGGAACAGCTTTTCTGGTGGCCAAAGATACCAAGTTATTTGCTGCAAAAAACTTTGATTTTTGAAATGCTATATAGCATTGAAAGCCTCACCACAACACCAAAAGGGGAATGTGGTAGTATGTGGATGTTACAGGCCTGGGTGCAGAGAGATTTCAGTTTCCTGACAGGCGTCTGTGTGAAAGCAAGGCTTTCTCAAGGACGCTGCAGGAAAACAATTCAGAAGTATTGTAAACTATGGTCTTGTTATGAGACCAAAGAAGAAAATATATGAGGTAAGAGTTACTGGGACCAACCAATCCCTCTGGTGGGTGGCTGGTCAGTGCACCAATGACCTTATGTCAGTCCAGCATGCTAAGGTATATAAGCACCTTTGTAAATTAATAAAGTGTCGGTTTTATCATCTACATAAAAACGTTCGTGCCGTTGGTTATCTGCTCGCTAGCGATAGTAGTAGGTTGTACAAAATTAGCAACAACTCTGCCTAAGTGGGGCAGATTTTAATAGCTGTAAACCATTGGAGATACAACAAGCCTTTTATGAATTAACATGCTAGAAATCTCACTACTGAGACTAGAAATGCAGATGAAAAATACTTAAAACAATGAACAGCTTTATACAAACCATCTGTTCTCATTGATGCTTATGAGTGGTGATTTCAGACTGCCTGTTTTGTGCTTATTTCAGTTCAGTTTTTTTAACCTTTTGAAGAAAGTACTTTTTCAAGTCCTTTGTTAGTTTCTGAGCTTTTGCTCTTCTGATTTGAGCTAATTCTGTAGGTTTGGCTGGCTTGTGTTTTCTTCTGCTTTTGCAGTATTGTCTCCACTGCATCTGATATACCTCTCACAAGCTATTACGGTTTATCTTTTAAAAATGAAATTAATGTGCAGAATACAGTTATGTATACTCGTTACATTTTTAATTAGTCTGTGCACTGGGTGGTTACTATGCAGTTTTCTGGAGATCAAGATTGCTTTATTAATTAGACTTTATGTTTTTAATTAAAATGTTGTCTTATACCACTGCTCTGTATTTAGTTCACTAGAAGTAATATTGAGGTGCAATAAATTCTTTTAAAACTTTGGAATAATTCCTAAGTATCACCTTGCACAGATTTTTAATACTTTACTCTTTCAAATCAGGATTTTTGTTGTCTCAAATCAGAAACAAACTATACTTGAACTTACATAGTCAAAACTGGTTCTGTGGTCTATATTGCACATAATGCATTCACTTTGTCTGTCGTTGTTCTCTGTGTACAATAATTGACTTGAACTTTGCAGTACTAAAAGGTGTCATCTTGTTTTTCTGAGCTATCTTAAACTAAAAAAGAAACAGAGTAGTTAATTTAAATCTATTATATTAAATTGTCAGCAGTGAATTTGACAGGTATTAATTTCATCTGTAAAAATGATGGATTAAGTTTCTTTATTATCAGTTTTCCAGCTGTTATTTGATTGCAGAAGCCGTGTGAAGATAAAAGTTTAATAAGCTTAGTTACTGGAGCTGTTGACAATGCTTTTATAGCCATGTCATGAGATAAGATTTAATAAAACAGTATTTTCTTCGGAGGTCTCTCTGGAACTTAGTACCTTGAGAATTAAGCTTGTCCTAGCTTAATTTTTTTCTGAGTGAAATAGTGTTTATAGCATGCTTTGGACAAATAACTCTTGAGAAGTTGCAGGGTTTGTTAAAACGTATTCTTCATCTAGATTGGGGGGTTTTTTCCTAGACTTTCATCTTAGAGCTTGAAGAGTTTATTTCAGCCTGAGTTTTTGTACCTCTGTATCTGTTCAGATTGTTTCTCCTTCATCATCTGGTGTAGCTTATTTGCATATATATGTGTATATATTGCTTCTATATTTATACATGCACACGTGTATGAATAAATTACATAAATACAGAAGGTAAAGTGGTCTGGCAGGGTAGCTGAATTATGACAGATGATTTTAAATTATTTCTCTGTCAGCTGATTAAGTGAAGAATTGAGGTTTTGGATAGTTTTCTTTTGCAGTTTTTGCATAATTAGGGCCCATTTGTATGTGTGGTTTCTTTAACAAAATCACAAACTAATTCAGTAATGGTGCACTATTTTTATGTTCTGCATTTTCATCATTTACTTATGCTCTGCATTTCCACAATAACTGCCTTTTCAATTTTAAGGATGTAATAGTTAATATAACCTTATGCCTGTAAAAATGAAATTTTCTATCTTACTTTAATTAAAAATACTATATTGATGTGCTGTAGAAAAGATAAGCTTCCAAAAGTGTTTTATACCAGATGTTTCATGTTATTGTCAAATGATACGTATGTACTATTTTCCTCTATATGTTCTGATCAAATCTGTTTGACTTTAAACATTTGCCTTGTCAGCTGCCTCTATGAACAGCTGCAGAAATTACTGGAAATGGATGCCATAACAAATTATGTATCTCAAACCCCATAATTCTTCAATTAGGTAGCCTTCTAAATGTCTGTGTGCAATGTTTCTATGCAGTATGCTAATTTTTGCATATATGCCTGTATTTATATAGTAGTTTGTATATGTGTACTCAGGTGTTTACAATGAATTTACGTAGACGTGAAACGCCAATTCAATATCTTGTCATTAATTGTGAGTGCATGAGGTGTTCAGTTTATGTCTGTAGTCTTGCATAGCTATGCAGTGTTTGTTGGTATTTGTAATTACAGCTGTTTAAGGTGGCAAGTGCTACTATTTAGAATTATTATTCTTCTGATATTAGGAATTTGCATTGAATCATTAAAACAACAAAAAAAATTTAGTTCCAGATGAGTAACTTCTAATAGCCTAAACTAGTATTTAAATGAAGTAATAGATGGTTACTTCGTGAGCCAGTTGGCCTTTTGTGGATGCCTTAGTGCTAAGTTACAGATTTACAGCTTGCAAGTGTGGTAAAGGCAACTTGACCAGTGTTGCAGCCATATATGATGAGTTTTACCAGCTCTATGTCAAAAGCTGTTTTTCAAACATGACACTGCAGACCATTAGCAGTCTAGAAGATTGTGGGAAGTCCGTGGATTCATGTCAGCTCCGTATCTCAGTAACAATTCAATGATAAGATTAAAAGATACTCCAAAAGATGTGTTAAACATGGTTCAAAGTGGTTGAAAATTCTTGCCCTGTAGTCCTGAAAGAAATGTGCTTAATTTATCATAATAGATAGTATGAACTATATAAATACGTACACTACCTGATTATTGTCAAAACTTCTGTAAATTATTCAAAATGTAACAAGGTAGCTACTCTCCACCAAGACCTTATGCCTGTCACAGACTTTCGACAGGTGTCACCAGAGAATCCAAGAGTAATGTCATTAATGGGTTTCAATTAGAAATATACAGAAATATAGGTTGCTGTAGAAAACAAGGTATTTTGAGGAATCCATGAGGATGGAAAATAAATTTTCACTAAGATGCATCAGGAAATTCCTTCTGACTTTTTACTTCTAATCACTTTCAGAGTGTGAAGTTTCTCATATGTGTGGTGCTGTGCTGTTGATAGTTTTCTTTATGGCTGCTGAAAAGATAATTCCAGAATATATTACGTTTGTATAATTGCATGCCTTTTAATCATGAGGTATTCATGATATTTTTATTTAGGCTAGGATATCTTGAGAAGTACTAGGTATACAAAGTGTGAGTTTAAGAGGGAGATTCTATTTGTTCCAGCACAGTTTACTACCATTAACATACTATTGCATCTTTTGAATTCGTCGTAACTTCACTAAGTTTCATATTAAAAACATTGCTTATGCTTGAAAACAGTTCTTAATTTTTCTCATGCTATATAAAACTTGCTGATTAGGAGCAAAGATCTGGACAAAGGTTTTTAATCAGTACTGAAAAGAAATAAACTAGAAAACATGACTGATGCTTTACTTGTTTAGTAGGTTTATGTTACTGAAGCCAGAAGATAGAGAGATTGGCATGGCAATTTTCTTAATCTTTTTTTGCTTAAGTAAAAGTAGTGGGAATAGATATAAAGATTTCTCCAGTATCTTCTATGTTCCTTTTCTTTATTAAAGCTGAATAGAATCTGCTTATCACTACTGACTCCAGGGTTATTTTTGCATATTATGAATGGTATACATGTAAGTATAAATAGATTTGAAAATATAAGAAGAGATACGGTGGACATGACAGCTCTTATTCTGGAGTGATATTTGTTAAAAATATAATTTATGATAATGTAGAAACATAGTTTATTATACAAAGTCAAAATAGTTAATGTCAAAACAGGGCAAAGGGAAATGCTTGAAACAAATTATTGCATGATCTTGTTTTTCTAAAAAAAGATGCAGTGAAAAGCTGCTTATAATTTTGAATAATAATTGTCATTCAAGTCCATTGGCATCTGCAAAAATGCAATTGTTAACTGCCTAATGACATATATTTGCATAGTAATAGACTAGCTATTCTTGCTTAATTTGCTATACAAGAATAGTTATTGCTATTTCTATTTCTATCCTGTCAATTAAAATTCAAAATGCTTTCTACTACCTGTAGAAGTCAGTAAAGTATTGTTTGTTTGTCTTATTTTATAGTTTTCCCTCTGCTTTAGTTTTCACTCTATTCATTTTTCCTCTGCAATTTGTAATATATTTGGCTAATGCTACAACTTGAAGATAGCATAGATCCCATTATACTGTTCTCAAACAGGCTTTCTTTAGTGTCCAGAATCTGTATTTCAGCATAGATTCCAAAACTGAGCATTTATTTTGTAAGTCATCTAATGTAATTCAAAATATAATGAAAGAATATTGTAAACACAAAGGCTTGCATTTTTAAAAGTAGTTAATAATTTAAAACTTTCTAGTGTGAATTAAATCAGACAAACCATTTCCACATTACTGGGAAATGTATATAACTGTTGTATAGTTATAAAAGCAGAGTCATGAAGTTTCATATGGGCAAGTAATCTTCACTCGAAGCATCCTCCTGTAAGTGCTGCTGCATTACACAGTTCTTCAGTGTGAAGGTTTGATGTCATCAGAGTCTCCTACTTTAATTCTAGAGGCTCAGAGTCAAATTTATGAGTCCGTGACTGTTTTATCCATAGCTTTGAATGGAAATGACACCAAATCCCCATGTCTTTCAGTTTTACATAGTGGCAGAGGACACAATGTCACATTTTACGTAAGCGTAACTGAGTGCCTCTCTGAAAAGCCTGTGCACTACAACATGCAGCATATGGAACAAAAGGGAGAAATTAGGGATCTGCATCCAGTTGCTGCGCTAAGATGGTGTTGAAATTAGAGATGTGATAACACACATGACTGAGTGCTGCAAAGGGTGGAAACAGAATCTTGAGCTAGGTCAAAGTTAGGGCAGCAAGAAACTTGCTTGTATGTGAGAGCACAGCAGGGATACCTGGAGCTCTGCCTCGGAATAGATAATGAGCCAGCTGTAAGTTCAGGAGGAGGATTAGCCAGTAGATAGACATGAGCAACATTGTGGGATTTCACTACAGACACTCTGATCAGGAATAAAGTAAATGAGGCCTTCTTTAGACAACTAGACAAAGTCTCCCACAGTCTTCCTGGGAGACTTTACCACCTACATCTGCTGGAGAGACAATGCAGCAGAACAAAAACAACCCAGTAAGTTTCCAGAGTGTATTGATGACAATTTCCCAGCACAGATGTTTGAGGAGCTAATGAAGGTTGGTGCTGTGCTGGATCTTTTACTCAGAAAAAGGGAAGGACATATTGAGGATCTGAATGATGGGAGATGTTTTGTGTGCAGTTGTTGTGATATGGTGCGGTTCAAGATTCTGATAGAGGGAACAAGGCAACAAGCTGCACTGCCCTGAGATGCAGGAGACCACTTTGGCCTTTTCAGAAATCTCCTTGGAAGAATCCTATGACAGGTGGTCCGGGAGAGTTAGGGGATTTTCAGGGATCAGACCTACCAAGCTCAAGAACAGTTCATCCTGATGTGCAGGAAATCAAGCAAAATGGCCCAAGGCAAGTGTGGATGAGAAAGAAACTTCAGACTAAACTAAAACTTGAAAAGAAAGCATAGAGAAGGGTAAAGCAGGGACAGGAGAGCCAGGAGTAATAAAAAGCCCCAGTCCAGGCATGCAAAAGTAGGATTAGGAAAGCCAAACTCTATCTGGAGATTAATCTGGTAAGGTGTGTAAAGAGCAGTAAGAAGGGCTTCCACAAGTACAGCAGCAGCAGGAAGGCAGCTAGGGAAAATGATGGCTCTTTGCTGAATGGGGCAGGAAACCTCATGACAGAAGACATGCGTAACATTGAGCTATTCAGTGTCCTCTTTGCCTTGGTCTTGCTAGGAAGATTTGCCTACAGGAATCTCAGGGTCCCTGAGACAAATGGGAAAGATCAGCGCAAAGACATCCTTAGTCTTACCCTTACTGAAAGAAAAACGAAAATTAAGAATAAGAATGATAATATTTCAAAATGTGTGTGATAGAGCATTTTTTATGGATAAGTTTAAAACATGCAAGGCAAAATGAAGGAAGGGCCAATTTCTAATATAATCTCCTTACTATAACTCTTTAGTTTCATGAATGGCATGAAGCTGAGTTGAGGGAGATTTAGGTTAGATATTAGGAAAAGGTTCTTCACCCAGAGAGTGGTTGGGCACTGGAACAGGTTCCCCAGGGAAGTGGTCACAGCACCAAGCCTGACAGAGTTCAGGAAGTGTTTGGACAGTGCTCTCAAGCACTTGGTGTGGTTCTTGGGGGTGTCCTGTGCAGGGCCAGAAGTAGGACTTTAATGATTCTTGTGGATCTCTTCCAACTCAGATGATTCTCTGATTAATGAGCAATAAAAAAATTAGATGGGACTGTACCATATAACATTCATTAGGGTAGTCAGATCTTAAGTAAATATACACTTCCACATTAAAAGAAATACAAAAATTAAAATTATAGGTCACATGTCTTTAAAAAGTGGTATTATTGCAGATAAATAAATGAGCAAGTGCACGTTTTGATTGTAAAAATATTTGCAAAATGGAATTGTTACCCCTTAAAATCTGGTATATCTAAATAGAAATGTAGTTAGATAAATAGTGATGTTAAATAGATTTTTTAATGAGATTATATAGAGGTTTTTAAAAAATCCTAGGTTTTGTTTAAACAGGGATGATCAAAAGTAATTTATTTGAGTGAATAAATCAAAATTTAGAGAGACATATAATTGTAATCTATCGAGTTCAAAATATATCACCTTACTGTTCTGATTAGCTGATGCAACATTATATATTTCTTCATTATTAGTTAATATTTTCTGTTAAAATATTGTATGCTATTCTGTATCTTTGTTCTTCAGCACAGTTTCCTGAATGTTTCTCTTGAATGTGCAAATGTTTTAATGGTGACTGTTGATGAATTTTTTTTTTTGCGTCTTTGACTCCTCAACTTGAATGAAATTTCCTGTGTTCTAAATCCACATTATTAAATTGTATGTGCAGACTGTTTTTAACTTGTGAAGAATTTTGTCATAGAAAAGGAAGGATATACAAAATGTCTTCTTAGGACTAGTTTGTAGGTGGCTTAGTAATTCTCCAGTTTATTGTAGTGTAAAAGAAGTTCTTAGTACACATGCAAATTATACGAATATTTCTTTTAAATACAGGATGTACTAACATTAATTAAAATAATTAGAAACTCAAATTCTCTTGTTGCCTTAGTAAGTGACACAGCCTGTTCAGCTTTTTCCATTTCCATGGTGTTGTTTAATATGCAAAAAGACTTTAATATGCAAAATACAAAAATCCACTACAGTAAAAGTTAAATTTCTACATTATACTTCTTAAGCTTGAGTATAGGTCAACTTATGAAGTTGCTTATTTCATATACTTTATTGCTGTTCTTTTAGTTGCTAGTTCTGGATAGTCTTCATGAGTTACTGGATTTAGCGAGAAGAAGGGGAAATCACATTTATACACTGCCATGCTATCATTTAGGTCTGGTAATGAAGATAAACTGATATAGCATTATTTTTGATCAAGAGCTATTAGTGAACTCTGTGTGTTGTTTTCATATTTATTTTGCATGAAATATGCTTCTCATTCTGTAAATGTTGGGCACTGCAATTATGAACTGTATTTTGGCAGTTTGGGAGAAATCCCAAAGACAAGAGGTAAACAGTTTTATTACTATTTAAAATAAGGCTACATGTTAATGGGTTTTATTTAGTCTAGAAGGTGGTTCCATTTAATGATGTGAAAAGGGGATGTTTTTAACATAAATAGGTGCCTTTAGCAGTCCTTGGGGAAAAATGTTGAAACCTCATTAGGAATTGAGTTTTGTAAAATACTTGGAGGAGGTTTCATGCTGACCTTAAGGGTGAAAACGTTTGAACAGATTAATCTGTTGATCAGTATCCCTAACTGTTCATTTTCAGTAGAAGTAATACCCAGATCAAGACCCACATAAAAGAACATGTTATAAGGATTTAGCTGTGTGAAGCCAGTGTCTTGAGGCTAAAAATATAGACACTTGTTTCTTTACTATGTAATTAATATCAACATTGAATTAAATAAATTCATTCTTTCATCTTAGTTTCCTTGAAAGGTGTTATGCGAAGTGGTTGGCATAACCTAGGCCTTCTGCCTTTGAGGAGAGGTGTTAAGTGAAAGAGAATTGCTGAACTCAAGCATTCAAGTGACCAGCACTTTAATGACAAGATGGAAAGATACCTGAAAGAGTCAGTGTACTTTCCCAGAAAAATGATGCACCATTTTAAGGCTATCATAGAGGATATCAGTTTGAAATAACTATTTTCCAGTAGCAATAGTGCAAGCATCTTTGCTGTCCAAGGCAGAAGAAATGTATTTCAAGGTATTTCAAGTACCTGATTATAAATTTTTAGTAATAATAGCACACTTGTCAGTGCTTTGGTGATAAACTAACATGTTTCATAAAGATTAAAACCTGGAATATGCAGCTCTTGGAGAATGCAAGCAGTTCCTGCTGTGAATTTTAAACAAAGTCTTTAGTGAAACGGTTTCATTTGTTTTATACTTTGAGAAAATTCTGAAGAGGTAACCTTGCTAGAGACATTTGCTTTCTCCTTTCTTGTATACTTTTTATTATTGAAAAGCTTTGGTTTCAGGAGAGCAGCAGCAGACGCTTCCAGCAGTAGGGCTATATACACCAGAGCTAGCTTTGAACTGCAGAGTACAGATCTAATTACACAGCTTGTAACTGTGGAACCGCTTCTCTCTATTCTAAATTACTTTTCCTAACTTATTTGCATAATGTAATGCACAGAGATTTTGCCACTGAAATATAATATTCTCTGACACAGTTAGGACAGGCTAAATTAACCCTCCTAAGACTATATTGGTGTCTTACAGTATATTTGATAAATGCCTACTGACTTTATTGGGGGAAAAACATTCAATAACATTATATGTCAGTTTTTAGCTAGGGCTTGTTCTATACAAACAAGTTGTGTTGTACAGAGATTACAAGTTAACATTAGCTTTAAAATTGGGCACCTCTGATCCACTAATAAAGTGGTCTGATTTTTTTAATCACACTTGTTGTCTGTCTACCTCTCACTGAGAAATTTTCTTTTTGGTCAACAATTGTGCAATCACTTTAAATTTGTTCAGGTGTTGATATATGATCACAAAGTACATAAAAGTCAATGAATTTAGGTGTACATAATTACTTTAAAAACAGTGGGAAGTAAATATCATAAAGGAACATGCTACACATATGAAAATTAGGTATCTATAAGAACTGTAGAAAGGCTTCTGGGTAGAGGACAGTTACACAGTGCCTGTTTCTTTGTTATTGTCTGCATAAGAAGGTCTTGGGTCCTTCTGAATGAATGGTTGCTATGGTGTCAGATAATGTCATACGTGTAGACAGAAGCTTTAAAAATCATGACTGTTTTATCAAGTCTGTACCAAGCCTCTGCTAACTAAAAACAAAAACATAAGCTATTTATTGTTTATCCTTGATTAATCTATTGAAATTTATTGAGTATAATAGACAAAATAGAAGAGAAAGGGAACCCAGAGTATAAAATGCAATGCAGTCTGAATCCATCTGTCCTATTCCAGTTCTTGAAGCATGTAACCTGAGTGTCTCTATCAAAGTTTCTAAAGCTCACAGGATTGTTTCTAGACCATATATTGTGGCAGGTAGTAATCAAAAAGGAATATTTTGGTTGTTTTTAGGTAAAAGACTCCAACTCTTTTTTGAGGACCCTTGACATTCTGAGCAGCATGAAAAAAGTGTAAAAACATTTCTTTCAAACATTTTGATTAGTGTCTTCATGGTATTTGAATATTGTATTAGTGCTCCTGCTGTTAACAGTGGTAATATTCATGTGGGCTTTTAACTGTGAGCATTGCACAGTAGTTCTCTTGTTTGATTGGTCGTTCTTTTCTCACTTAGCCAAGTTGTAGCATCAGAATGTTTATTGCCCCACTATTTGCTTTTTAGATTATTTAGGTTGTGTCAAGTAACACAACCCTTTACATCAATGTTAATCTCGCTACTTTGTGAAGATGAACTATTTATTGCCAATAATTGTTGCCTGTTTTTTAAGGGCTAAGGAATTTTTAAAAATACAACCTTTTCAAAAGCTCTTTGAAAGTATTAAATACGATGTAGGCAGGATCATCTTTTAATTTCCCTTAAGCGACATTAGTTTTCATAAGTATGTCATGTATTAACTAGTTTTTGTCATTCCTATAGGGAATATTTTGTAATTAAAGTGTTTTCATTATTTGATTAAGCCTTTTTTTAAAAATTTCTCATTGGCCCTGCTTCTTTCTGTCCAAAGGTGATGGTGTTTGTTCATGCTAGAAATGCTACAGTACGAACTGCTATGGCTCTTCGAGAAAAAGCAAAAAACAATGGTCATATTTGTCACTTCTTGTCACCTCAAGGATCAGAATATGGGCAAGCTGAAAAACAGGTAAGTGAATAATTTATACTGATAGTCTTTTCAGTCTTGGAATTTATATTTTTCACAAGACAGTCCAACATGGGAATAGATGAAGTATTTTGGAGCTTCTGGGAAGATTTTGCTTTGAAAAATCATGTGAAATTGCTGAACTGAATAGAAGAGCAGAAGGAGAATTGTGAAGGAAGAGGAGAGTCCTGTTACTTTCAGTTTGTTAAGAAAAAGCCGATAATCAGTTGTGTTTTATGCAACTTGTACTACTTGACAGTAGCCTTCATGTAATTTGCAGCTGAGGAAGTCCCTAAGCCACCAGTTTCAAGCAATAGGCCAGTATATCTGCCTAAATAATATTTCCAGAATAATTCTTAAGTCTGTGTTGTATGTGGTATTTACATTTGGTGATATCAATTGAGGTCTAAAGATTACAGTTAGCAGTGTCTTGTTAACATCCCTTGAAAGATAAAGTTGCTTTCTCTCTCCACAACTGATTTCTCCCCAAGAACATAGATACTTACTAATTGTAAACATATATATGTGTGTGTATATATAAACATATATATATATACACATACATTTATGAGATACCTTGTTGCACTGGCAAATATATCAAAAAACTCTTCAGTATTTTGGACCCCTGTGAATTTTGTGAGGGTTTTAGGTTCTCATGTCTGTCATTAGTTGTAATAAAAGTTACCTTATTATATACCTCTAAAGAGAATGTTAAAAGATTCATTCAGTCTTAGTAATTATGAGTGGAACATAGATGTTACAGTTGGTAAAATCAGATTTCTGAAACAGAGAAATCAGGATCAAATATGTTCTTTTTGTTGAGATGCTTCTGAGAGCTATAATAAAAATTTTTAAACTATGCCCTTATAAGTTGATGTCCTTATATTTCATAAAATAGCATATTTAAAAGCCCCTCTTTTTCTAGTAGATGCTAGTATCTGCTGCGTTATAAAAATAACATCAAACTTGGACTTGGATAATTAATTACTGATAATTAATACTGAACTTTTTTTTATTAGATTTCTTAGAACAAAAATCTGAAACTTCATTTATTAAAAATAATATTAGTTTTTTAATGCTGATACAAGAAAAATAATTAAGCTATTGAAAGTACTAGTGCTTATTTGGACAATCAAAATTATTGCTAAAGAAATTAAGAAAAAATTTGTGCTTATTTCAGCAGTGCATTTTATGTGAGGTATCTGTCAAGGAAGTATTCATCCAACTCACTGTGTCAGTGGAAACAGCTCCTGTATCTCTAGTTTTACTTTTCATTAATTACTTAGATTAATTAGAAAGCATATTCTTGTGTTACTGGAAACCACAAAATTGTCACAGAAAAAAAGTTCTAAACCCATTTGGAATATGTGTAATATGAATGTGTTTTGGTGTGGTATAATACTTACTACTTGTGGATGTAGCAGTAGATTGCATCTCTGAGGCAATGCATGGTACGCACCGTATTGGAAAGGACGGACAGGGAAGTGGAGGAGAGGGAGCTGCGCTCTCTCTGTTAGGTCTTCGACTGTGCAGAGCTCCACAGTGAAACCGGACATGCGCAGCTCCTGTCTGGTTCAAGCTTGGAGCAGGAAGGAAGGGACAGGCATGTTCTGGTTGAGATCTGTTGTGGACTACCTGTTGATGCAGAGGGAGTGGATGTGCCTTACCAGTAGATAGTGGCAGAAGTCTCCCCACTTCATTTTCAAGTATCATCTGGGAGGTGGCATTATTCAAGCAACCCATGACATTCATAGGCTACGCTTAGAGACTACTTTTAAGTCCAACCAGACCTCACTTTGCTGCTCAAACAGTAAAGAATTGGCAACAATTGTTTCCATGAATGGCAAATTTGATTGCAGTGATTGAGCTCAGTATTCAGAGGAAGGTTGTGATGGTAAACACTGAGACTTAGGGCTGTGGTCTTTGGGAGAGCAGTCTTTGGCTTATTTAGAGAATTACATGGTAGTATGCGCTGGGAAGCTTCCACGAAGCAGACAAATCTCTGCTTTTACATTGAAGAAATTACTTGAACAGGGAGGTGTTCACCTTCACTGACAGCAGTGACGACTTGGCATCATGATGCAGGAAGTGAGGAAGAAACTGGGAAAGAGAGAGGTAAATGAAAATGAGTACTTAAGTTGTAAGCTTTATATGCTACTAATAAAAAATGCAAGTAAAATATTGTCACTATAAAGGTTCATGTGAAAGGTACTTTTTACTCTAAGCAAATTCTCAAGGGAATTCCAATTCTTATATAGGAATACTACTCTTTTAACATGAAACTGTAAACATTATCCTATTTTTGGAAAAGCTGTAGACAAGATCAGTATTAATGTTATACACACTTCCAAGTGTTCTTACAGAGAAACTTGAAGCCTGAAAACTTATTGTGAGAAATTGTGGAATCTTTCCCAGTAGAATTTGAAAAATTCTTAATAATTAAAAGAGTGTGGAAGATGAGGCAAAATGTAATTAAAAACCAAGCTGGTGATGACTCTCTTGGAAAGCAAGACCAAGAAGTTTGACTCTTAATAACAGAACAAATGTACAACCAGATAAGAAGGAATAGGTGTGAAGATCATAGTGTCCTGCTTCCAGCCAGGACAGGGTTAATTTTTTCAGTAGCCAAGAGGGGACCTGCACGTTATTCTGTACCACCTCACATCTTGCTGGGGGCAGGAGGAAGGGAGTCTCTTCAGGGAATGTGAGTGTGGCGGAGGGAGCGGTCAGTAATACTGGTTCGAGTGATCCTATGTGAATTGTTCCCCTCTTTCTTGTACCCTCTGTCATTAGCATTGTTGCTGTTACACTTCGTTTTCTTCTCCCATTGCTGTTTCCAGTAAATTGTTCTCATCTCAACCCATGATCTTAACCTTTTGGGTCTGCAATTCTCCTCTCCAGCCCGCCACAGGAGGAGGCAGTGGGGCCAGGGGCGGGGGGAAGTGAGCAAAAAGTGCATGGTTTGGAGAGTCTCAGTGGGAGCACTAAGCTGGGGAGTGGCAATCCTAAATCATGGCACACAGCAATGAATGAGAGCAAATTGTGTTCTCATGCTGAGATCAACTTATGTTCTTGTCTCTGTCCTGAGTCTTGCAGTGGCTATTAAGAGACAGAAGAATTTGTTACATTCTTCCAGTGATCAGTATATGTCATATGCACATATTACATGAGTGTAAATTCACATTATTTTACTTCTTATGCATGTAAATATGATCTAGATAGTGGGGAAAAATATTATTCTTGTTATTATGTTATACAAATTAGATAATGCAGTGTACTTAAGGGCTTCATTGGTGACACACGTAAATAAATCAGTAATGGGAATACTAAAAAGAGAGTGAAGGCCTAGTCATAATGAAGTCTGTAGCAAAGCATCCCCAGTAACTTTTCCCAACATACTTCCATTTATCCTCTTTCAGGATCCATTCAACAAACAAAGCTAAATGATATTCATTTTATTTACAATAAAAACTAAGTCTTTTGTTAATTCTGGCTCTGTTACCTACTATCTCTTGTTTACAAAAGGTATTTTAAGATATCAAGGGATTATGTGTTCTCTGTTCATCAGAAACTTGCTGTTTAAACTAAAACTGGTATAATGTATTGAAATATTTATGTCACAGAATGTATCTTTGAGGCGTATTTTTATTTATATACAGTTAGCACAATAAAGATACTAATCAAATAAGATTTATACTCTGCCAAGGCAGCAACTGTGCATAAACAGCCATCAATAATCATAAAATGAGTAATATGCTAGCAACATTTTGCTGAGCAATTAAGGCTCTTACATATGAAGACTTATGACTACACCAAAGATTTCAGTGATTAGAGCATGTGGTGGGTTGTTATTAAAACTATTACTGTTCAGCTGAAATTTTCTTTTTCTTTATTAGCAGTAAATATTTCTAACAGAAGTGACTATAGCAGGAGCAGTAATGTACATGCATCTTACCAAAGAGTTTTGCAATCATGAATTTTGTCATAGGAACTTCTGGCACTAATATTTCTAAAGATTTCAAAGTGTAACTGATAAAGACACAAAGAACAGTGAAGTCGAGCTGTGTATAAAGTTGGTTATTTTCGTTAACTTGCTGCTGTCTCCCCAATAACCCATCCTGGAATTAAACACCAGAGGCTGGAATAGCACTGTCTGAAGCATGTGCAATAGACATCTACATTCAGGTAACCTGAAAGTGTTGAAGTTTTTGCCTTCACTGGTAGTCCTAATGCTGGAAAGATTTACTAGCTAAGGTGAGAACTTCAGGACTACATAGGTGTACAGACAGAGCCTACATGTATAGGCTTAAGTGACTGTCATCAGGAGTTATAGCTGTATATTACAACTGTGATAAAAAAACCCCATTGTTATTGCAGCCAACTGTGGTTCTAAGCAGAACAAGTCACAGTGGTAGAAATACTGCAGGGACACACTAATGGATTCATAGTTTCTGTGTACAAGAAGGACCAGCTGTTGTGAAATGTTTATAATGTGATGTAGGGAATTGAGCAAGGCACGAAATTCTGTTTGAGCTCCAGTAACAATTTCTTAAATGTTCATAGCCTTGACATGTGTAATTCTTCATGTCTGAATTGGCCTGCCTGTTGCTCTAGACCCAGGATCTTATACTGGTTCTCTTCACTGATTTAAATTGTTTCATTGAGAAAGTTCTTATTCGTTTAAATAGTGAATTATTGTTGTTAGAGGTAGATCAAGCTATTTGGTAAGACCTTCAGTGGCAAACTTACAGTGGCCAAGAGCACTGGGAAGAGCATTCATACTCTCCTCTTCCATAGGCATTTGCTGTTCAGAGAAACTGTTGCTCTAGACAGACTGTGTGTCTGACCTGGCACAGCAGTTCTAACGCCTTATACTATAAATCAGATACATCTTATGCAATAAATTGACTATTAACGTGATAAAACACATGCCTTGTAAGAGCTTTCTTGGTTCTTTTTAAAATCCATTCTCCAAACACAACCTGGTTTCTTTGTTCCCAGATATCTCAAAGCTCACCCATAGATGAGCCAAATGGCACTGTGGAACTGATCTATCCTTGCAAGCATTTACTATTCCTGCCTATTGCTTCTGATTTCCAAATTGCACCTTTAATCAGCATGATCATATTTTAAATTTTTGTTCATTGGTATAAATATTAAATATCCATGGGTCAAACTGGATCTCTGAAGAACGTCATTGACATTCTGTCATGTGAAAGTTTCTATGTACAATTAACTTCTTCAATCATCATTGCCTGATTTTAATCTCCTTAATAAATGAAATTCATTTTATATAGTACTAAATTCCCAATGCTGTACCATATAAATGAAATTTCTGACAGAAGTCTAACTGAATTACATCAGTACTCTGTGATGCAGAGTGATTAATCTAAGCTTCATAATGATAATAACATGTTTGTCTGACAAGATCTATCTTGTATAAAGGGATGTTTATTGGCACCGTTCCCAAAATTATCAGACTACAGGCCATTCAGTCTTGCCATTTCATTTGACATGAAATTTAGGAATACCTTCCAGGGAATAACCTTGATAATGTAATACAGTCCTTATTTTGTATTCTGTGTGAAGTGTTGACTGTAATGGATGAATAGCATGTTTAGAATCATCTGAAATCCAGTGTGTGACTTACTGGAATAAATAATACCCAAATTATGCGTGTTCTAGTCTAGACACAGCGAGTGGAAGTGAAGGCTACTTTACAGGACCAACTTAAAAAAATAGAATAGTTAAAAGCATTGTATTCTTTACTGGCCTTAAAAATCTGAAAGCAATTACTAATCCTCTTAATTATGTGTCAAACATTTTCAGACTATTAGAAATTAATTTTTAGAGAGCATTCATCAAATATTTAATGTGTAATCATTTGCCTGACATTTAATTATTTCAGAGCAATCCTCATTTTATTTTTGTTTTACTAATAACATACCTAATATTTGATATGCCATTAAAAAAACTATAAAAATAAAATGAGGATATGTATTCAAATACATTAGTCTATATTAAATGTCAAACATATATTGAAGTTTCCTATTTGTTTTATAATTACTTTATTTTTTAATTGAAAAATATTTGCTAATTGTCTCTCAGAGAATGGAATGAAGTTCTCTGTATTTCTTTCATGGTATATTTTATTCCATAGTCCTGCTTAGAGGTCAGAGACAAAATTCATAAGATGTGGTCCTAAAAGTTGACGGGTTAAACAAAAAGTGTTCTGTATAGAGTGATTCTGCTGTTTTAATGAATCCTAAGGTGTGGACTTTAGCATTGTTATTTAGATGGACACTTAGATTTTGAGGAGGCCTATTTACAGAGGGGTATATTGTGAACAATAGAAAATGTTGCCTTCAGGTTTTTTTGCAGTATTTCTGTATATTAAAGCTAAGTGTTAACTACTGTAAACTGAAATAAAATGCTGACAGAAACTATAAACAATCTCTTTTTGCCTTTGCTTTTCCTGACCTTTAAAAAGGAAAAACACCTGAAGTTTGATGTATATTTCTGTTATTATAATAGTTACCTTTTGACGTGTCACTCTAGGAATTGTATTTGCACAGCTTTAGTTTGTTGTTCTGTTTTCAGTTTGAACCTCTGTACTCCTGTGTATTGTTTACAGTCTACTGGAATTTTCTAGTGCTTTTATTATGAATCAGAAGGTATAAAATATATGGTATATGTCGAATTCTGGTATCAACTGTACTTCTGAAAATCAGTCTCTGATCCAAGGATTTCAGACTTGTTGGCTTGTTTCTCAGGCTCTGAGTTACAGCTCTGAGGTAACAAGTAAAAGTCTTCTGCTATCCTGTGAAAAAATAAAATGGACTTTGTTCCCCACTAATCTACGGGCTTGATTGTATATTCTGTTTTATCTATCATGAGCATCAACTTGATCTGCAACAATGCTTAGTTTATCCTGTTTTTCATGGGAAAGCCACCTCCTGAATATTTGTTCTCCTTCCAGGAGCTGCACCGCATTAGTAGTGGATCTTCTAAAAGCAAAATGGGTTAGCAAATCTTCTTCTAGAATGATCACCGAGGTTGCAGATAGAGCTGACAGGGGTGCTGATGTTTTTCTTCAAGGAACTACTGAAAGATGTTTTATGCTTTTATACACAACTTTTCAGTGATTTCAGAGTTATTCAGGTTAAAATCTGTAATGGATTTAACCACTGTAAATAAAAGATTTAATGCCTTTTCTTACTAATCCTCCATGGAAATGCTCTGATAAACTCTGGGATAATGTGTTGCCTATAGCATCCTCTTCCATTGTTGACAGAATTTCCTATTAAATACTAAATGTGCTTAGTAAGATCATGTGAAACTGTTGTCATATTTATAATATGATTAAACTTCTCTCCCTAAATGAAGTTTACCACAGTCTTCTGCAAGGTAGTGCAGTATTTGCACTCAGTAAATTCAGACCTTAAGGTAAATAAATTTGTTTAAATGTCTTCTTTATTTGTGCTTCAAAATATAGAAACTGAAACTCAAAGTTATACTGTTTAAAAGAATGTCTTTTATGGGTAATTTTCTTTAAATCTAAGACTTTTTTCATAACTGATTAAAATATACTGAAATTTCTTTCTCTGTGGGATACGAGAAGAATATTAGGCTAATAGAGGTTCCTTGATGTCAGGCTATGACATTGCTTACTGTAATGAGTAGTTTTAACAAGTTATTTGGTTGATTCTGCAGTCACAGGGGTTTTCACATTCAGTAGCAGCATAAATTAAATTAAAATTGGCATAAGTGTTGATATTACTGTAAAACTAACTGATTTAGATAAGTGAGTGTATTAAAGGTATAATACTTTTTACTATTTTCCTATGCGTTCTTAGCTGTTTCTTACAAAAGCATTTGTGATCTCTTTGGCTTTCTTGAAATTTTAACTTCATTTTGGGCACTGAGAGAGGAAAGCTGTGCAACATTCTTTTTTCCTTTGACTGTGAAAGTCTCCCTCAGTTAGCTGCTAGGATGTTTTAACATGTAATCCAGATCAAAAAGAAAAAGTTTGCTGTGTCTTATCCCAGTAGTTATTAATCAATACCTTCCTTGGATAAGAGGATTTCAACTTGAAATCTCATTTATTGTATCAAGTATATGTGGATATTGAATAGCTATGCTAATAGTAAAGAAATAAATTTCAAACTTCAAAGACATTTGGGAGGGAAAAGCAAAAAACAAAACCAGTATGATTGTTTTCATATTCACGTTTGGAGACCAGGACTGCAGTCTTTGCACTCCAGCAGCACACCCTCTTTTGATTTTTGCCAGTGCTTGTTTTCACTGTGTGTAATCAAGCTCAGGTGTTTATTAAAAATATGTGAGGTATCTTGAGAGGATAAAGCTCCCTTTTCTTCATTTTGTTCTGTCATTTAACAGGTTCAAAGGCTGGCAATGTCTGGTTAGTTGTTATTCAGGCAAGAAGAAATAATAAAATAATATTGAAGTCGGCATAAGTGCTCTTTGCCCTGGCCCCTCTTCAGCCTTTCTCCAAAGACCTTGGTTGGCTCAGCCTATTCTCAGCTGCTTTCAATCTCTAGGGGTTGTTCCAGGGGAAAAAAAAAGCTTAATTTACTAATTAAGACCCCTAGGTCTTGCTTCTTTTTCCAAAATGTGCCAGTTAGTTCTCAGCTGCAATGTGTGATCTTAATGCAATATGTTCACAGTGAGACTGTAGACAATAATATTTTTCAGGCACCTTTTCTTTATAAGATGCACCAAACCATACTGACAAATGGTTCTGATCACATGCAATTTAAGTACCTTTGTATAGAAACCATATGCTGACTAGAAAATGGTGTTTAAAAAGATCCTGTCTCCTTACGAATTAGTTTGTCAGGAAACAGTGTAGCTGCAATAGTTGTTGGTAATGAAGAGTAATGATTGAATAGTTAATAACAATGTGACAGTTTTCTGCATTGTACACTGACAGTCGGTGCTGCTGTTGATCAGTTGTACTTTGTATTTCATGGTAATTTTATTGTTCTTCAACAGGCTTGATGCCGTTCAGTGATTGACATCCTTCTAGAAACTGTGTTCAATTTCTTTTACAGTAAATAGAGCAAATTTTGCAAGGTCCAGTTAATTGTATTCGATTTTAGTTTCTTCTCTGGCATCACACGACTTATAAAAGGTTCATTGCAAAAGTCTCAAAGTACTATTCTTTGAGGTTGTAAATGAAGGATGTAGTGTCTTGGGTTTTTTAAGTGGTTGGTGATTGCTTTAAAGATTCAGGCCATTAGAGAACACCCTTTGTAGTTGTCTTTACTGAAGTAAAATTCAGAACAAAACCTGTAGTCCCCAGTTATTCTGTAGAATAAATATATGTGCTTTCTACTAGCATTGCTTGATGTCTTTCCTTTAGAATATCACTGTCAACTGAGCGTGTTCCTTTTGCTCCTTGAGGATTCACATAAATTTATTTATTGTAAACAATAAATGATATATTTAGAGTGTGATTTTTAAAAAAAAATTAAGGTTTTGGCCCATTATAATTGAAAAATGCATTTTCATAAACACTAAATTGATGAAAACATCACTGCAATATTGGAAACGTTCCCATACTTTCAAAGTCTCTTTCAAAATATTCTTAGAATAAGTGCAAGTAAATAAATTCACCAAGGTGCATTTAGATGCTTGATTCAGTTTTTCATGTAGAAAATATGATTTTCTTAACAAATGGAGAAAAATCTTAAATTTCAGTTTATATTCTTGATTTCATTTATTTTCAAAATAATAAAGCTTTTCAAATATTAATTTCATTATGTTTTGATTGTTTAGCTATGGATGTTCACCTTTTCAGTTGTCATCCACTTTGCACTTCCAACTTCCCCAAATACCATCATTTAGGCAAATTTGGTTGGGCTATTTAACTGTTCCTTTAGTTTATTTACTCAAGATCTACGGTGAATCAGAACTGGACAGAAGCATTTTTGCACTGGAGCGGGCAATGACATCTAGTTAAAATGAATTGTGAAATAATGAATAAAATGAGCACACACTTATAAGAATTTTAAATGGAAGAGTAATTAGAAGCAAATGTAAAGAGGAAGTGATTTGAACTGAATACACATTCTATTAATTCCACATACTGAGAGCTGGAGGTGCTTTGAAGAAAACAAAATAAGTTAAAAAGTAATTAAGCATACTTCTGGAACGTTGTGTCAAATACTTATTGCCATATATTTCCTTTTCTAGTCTAAGCTGTATTACATGTATAGTCAGTCTCTGGTTTTTAGCATATCCTTTATATCTTTTACAGAAGTCTTGGTATCTGCAACATTAGTTTTATCTTCTTTTGTCTTGGTTGTTTTGAATTCATCTTAAGAGCCTTTGAACTAGAATTTCAAAAGTCAGACAAGAATCAGAAATTCTTGTTGGAAATCATTGTCTTGAAGGAAAGCATTTTGTTGTATAAAACCACAAACTGCTATGCTTTGGAATGTACAGATATCATTGCATATCACCTTTATCAAAGTAAAATTCTAGTTTTGCCTATATTTGCCAAATCGCTTTTGAACAACTCAGTTATTTCAGAAACTTCTTTTTATTATTGAACTGAAATCAACAGAAACTGATTATAGAACATTTGAAAAAAAACCCCATGAAAATCTGAAAAACAGTATTCTTTTGATCCCACAAGTGAGATTTTTAAATGAACATCATATAAATCTGTATTTGGATACATCTTTGTACATGTACCATGTTAGTAATATTTGGCTTATTTCAGTAAAAAATCCCAGAACTAGAACTAAAAATTATGTATTATGCTAATGGGAACCAGAGTAACAGCATCATGTTTTTGACAAGTGTAGAGTATACACAAGCTGGACAGGAACTATAATGAAAACTGGTAGTTAACAAAATAAAGTTTACTCTGTTTTGTGGAATTAAAATAAAGTTGCTAAAAATATGGAAGGCAGATTTGGAAGTATGTAGTTTGTGAGAAGGTGCTGAAACAGTGCAGATAGGAAGACAAAAGTATTAGGAGACTTGCGAATTTCAATGCTTAACTATGAATTCTTAGAAAAATTAATGTTCCTCATTCCACCAAACAGACCTTTAGCTCTGGGCAATGCCAGTACAAGTAGATAAAGAATTAATTTTAGACGATAAAGCCAAAAATGGAAAAATTTTTGGACTTGAGAAACATTAGAATATCTGAAGCATTACTGAAAATAGTTATTTGTTTTAGAGTGTGATTGTATTGTGGTGGTAAACCACCTCTGGAAGAAAATACATCAGGGATTTCAAAATTTTTTGCACAACTTCTCTGGTGAATCTTTTCAGTGATAGAAGACAGAAATTGTGAAAATGTGAGTTACTGAAATGGATGTCAACATAGGCCAGTAAATTCCTTAAATATGGAAAGATTTTGATAAAGCTTAGCAAAGGCTCTAAAAAACGAAAACAAAATAGCAGATTGTCCGTTTCCCAGTAGATACAACATGACTAAAACCAAAGTTAAATTAGCATAGCTAAAAATAAGTAAAAAAAAAAAAATTATTGAGATACTTTTACCTAACAATCAAAATATATTTCAGACAAGAAAAATAAATAGTGCTAACGCAATAGTTGTTACCTGAAGAAAGATGTTTTGTGTACAGCTGCTGTACTCAGCAAGACCTGAAATAGTCTACCCTGCACTTCAGCAAAATACTTGTGACCAGAAGAGCTTCCAGCATCCTGCATCCTGGTTCTTTGAGGGGCAATGTTTACTGGTTGCTGCTCAGTTTTCACTTATACTGGGTTTTTTTCCAAATAAGGAAATGCAAAATCTTCTGTAAAAATGTTCTCTATTTTATTATAAAAATGTTAGCTATTTGAATAATGATCTTGAGCAGCATTTTTCAAGAAGCCATGTTGATTTCTGCAAACTACTCTGAGGATCCGTCATTTTCTATAGGGGATGCTGTATGATTTATGAGTGCGAACACTATGAGATGAATTTTGAATTTGCTGTTTGCAAAACTATCATTATTCTCGTGTTTAAGGTTATCACCTCTAGTTTAGTAATTAACGTGCCAGGGTATCTACTCTATCTTCTAATCAACACAGACAAAAACTGTGACTTAGAAATTTGGAAGTTCTAAAATAGTGAGAGCTGTTGACAAAATGCTAAAAACCTAGTATGGGATGGCAAACCCTGAAGTTCTTGAATTTAGAGTCTCAAAAACATTGCAAAAGCCTTTAAAAACTCATTGTAATACTAATAATAAAAGCTGAGGAATCAAGGGCCATTGCATCAAGGATGAAAAATGCTGCACATTTTCTTTCTGTGAGGGTATCTTTGACTTTGATATGCATGAATTTTGTAATCAAATGTAGAATTCTAGTGCAAATTCTTTGATTCCGGAGATCACTTTTACAAAGTGTTGTGCTCTATATGTTTATCAATGACAGCAATCAGAAATCTGAAGTGTTTCAAACCGTTAGTATTGTATTTCCCTGCTTTCATTTAAACTGTAGTATTGCTGAATAATTGAACAGAGTCCTAGCTGGATTACAGTTGAAGGATCTCATTGGAAAACATACTAAAACTAATGGAAAATAGACTGTTGGCTTTGGAGTAAGCCCTGAGGACACAACTTAATACAGCACAAAATAGTGTTTCATAGAGAAAACACAGTACAGTGTTTAACCTTTTGCAGATGTGGATTTTCTGCAAGCTTTTGGAACTGAAAGCAATAAGAAAATGTGAATTTGTCCCAGTGATTCAGGGATTACGACACTTACATTGATTTACCAGTATTACTTAAAATTATTTTAATGATCCCTTACACTCAGAAATTATTTTCTGGACTTTTGATTCAGTAGTTATAGCTTAGTTTAAAAGTGTTTGTACTGCCTTGTAGCATTGAAAACATACCCAGTGTCTTCCTCTGTAGTTCCAAAACAGCTGTAATAGTTTTTTCAGGTTTTCTCTTAGATTTTGTTCCCTGAAGGGGCATATTCCTTGAAATAACCACCAAGATGTCTTTTCTAAGGAAAATATCCAAGATGATTGTCCTAAGAGACTCCTATACTTTTCAGAGTGCTGTGCAGGTCTACATTTCACTGGTTCAGAATCAAGTATTTACTGATTACTGTCAAATTTACAGAGTTGACAGTCATAGTCCTATTTGTTATTTTTTCTTACATGTTCCAGTTTCTTAAATTTCAGATTTTCACACTTGTGGGGAAAACAGACATTGAATGAAAACAGATGTTTTTGTAACTAAAATGATTACAGAAATGAGTGGAGGATTGCCAGGAAAACCCACAACTTATTAATAAGCCTGTAAAGGGAAAAATAAAGTGATCATTAAGAACATAAGTAATACAACTAGAGCATGTTATAAAAAAAGCAAGATCTATAAGGTGCTGTCCATGTGCAAATTCATATTCTAGGTAGAAGCTTCATAGTTTTCTTCATGAAACAGAACTAATACTGGTAAATAGTTGAAAACTAGTTTAATCAAAAACGGTATTATGTAAGTTATTTCAGTTATGTATAAATGAATTTCAATTATCAAAATGGATTCGATTTTGAGAGAAATATGTGACTACAGGAAAATGATGCTGTTGTAGTTCAATCCTGGAAGTCTCTCATTGAAATCCTTTATATAAAGATTAGTAATATTAAGGAACAAAGTAAATTTAAAATATCTTCAAATCATTTTCCTAGTGTGGAAATAAATGTGTCTAAGAGTAAGGGAGGTGAAACAGAATCAGTTAACAATTTTAAGAAAACAAAGCCAATCGAGGTTCTTTTTTATTTAATTTTCTGAGTCATAGTTTTCAATGCTGAGTATTGAGAGCCACCTTGTGGCCGTGCCTTTTAATGCTCATGTATGAGACTGATTTTTTTGGTCGGTGAAAGGCCCTTGATCCTTGTTTCACTTCAGAGCATTTTGAAGACTGAGATTTAAAAAGAAATGCATAAATGCATTCAACTGCCAGGCATCTGCCTGAGGTGCATCTCTCTGCTTGACCTGAAAGATGGGTTCTTTACATTTTTAAGAAATTTATGAGATAATTTTTTCTTACTCCCTCCTTTATTCCTTTCCTTTGCTTTTTTTGCATGCATTAATGGATAATAGTATAAAATGCAAGACAGATAAGATACTTGTGTAATAATTATAGTGTATAATATACCTGTGTAGTACATATATGTATGTATGTATAGTAATATAATACAAACAGCATTCACTTTTTTTAAAAAAGATATGCATTCTTGAACAATGCATATTTTAGGAAGCTAAAAAAATTTGATAGTTCTTAGCATTTATTTCTCTATGTCTTTTAGTCATTGTTTTGATTACCAGAATAACAGTTAATAGTAAATAGGAAAAATCAATACCTATATCTTTCAAGTTTGTATTTACTCCTATGAAATATATGCATGAAATTAGCTTCTGGCATCAGAACGGGGATTAATTGGAGAAAATGCATGAGGATTAATTGGTTACTCTTGAACACAGATTTGCCAAATAGCTTTTTGAGTTTCTGTCTTTTTCTGGAGGAGAAATGTCCACATTTATTGTGACTATAAAGGGGCTGATATAAATAATGGGAATTTATCAGTTAAAGCTGTAATCTAGATTCCCCTGAATTCAGTTTTCTGGTCTGTAATATAAAGTATATACTGTGTGTAATGGTGGATGTTAAGAGACCAGTACCCTATGAAGCAATTTGGGGGGTGGATTTTGAGGAGGTAGGAGTAGAATTCCCCATAAAATTTACTTCTGGTATTAGTAGAAACCTTTTTTCCCCTGTGACTGAATTTATACTCAGGAATGTCAGACAACTGTGGGATTTCTCAGTCAGCTCATTTCATCAAACACAAAAAAGTCTGGAATTTTACTCTCAAACTAAAAATTATACCAAAGCTGTAGAAATGTGCACAGATATGAAAAAAAAAATCCCTTAACATCTCTTATCCTTTTTCTTGTTAGGGGAGAATTGAGATTAACTAGGCATTTAATCCCAAATTTTTTCTGACAGCTGTTTGGGACTATTTCAGTTAGTGTACGTTTTTAGCAACTTTGTCACATGGGGAAAAACTGTTTCGTGTCATACTTTCAAGTAGCACTGTGACCTGTACTGAGTCTGGTGATGCCAGATTCTGTGAATTTATTGTATCTTTTTTCCCATCGCAAAGAAAGGACTATAGGCATGTAATTTTTTGAGTGCACAATTATGTTGGGAGTTTCTAAAAAGTCTGAAGTGAGTTTGTGATAAATAATGTCCTCTGATTAAGTTGCCATTGTCATCAATAGAAAGGATGTAAAGTCTCCATTCCTATTTTTACTGTGATGTTCTTTAGTTTTGTTATGTTCAGCTTTTAAAACGTAGGATGATCTGATTAATTTTAATGTATGAGTATCAGAATAAGCAGAGATTAGTGTGAAGACAGATAATTTAAGTTCCAATTTACTTGGAATATTGAGCGATAATTAAGAGCTGTTAGTGATATGTGCCATATGGGAGTGTTGGGAAAATGCCACCTGAGTCAGTTACAATAGAAATTTGTTGCAATGGAAAGTTATTTGAGGGTCTAATTTGTCTTTTATTCTTTCCAGGATAATTCTTGTTCATTAGTCTAAATTTGAAACATGACATGCTTTTCTGGCTAAAATGACAGCACACGGGTTTTAGGATGCATGTGGTAACGACAAATGTGTGATGTGTCTGAGCCCCTGTTGTAGTGGTGTTGTAGTTCAGTGCAGTTCAGACAGTGGAGCCAAGAGGACGCCTGAGTTCAGCCATGAGGAGACATGGGACAGAGAGAGCAGAAATGCTGCACAGGCTGTCCTGCCTGATTCCCATTGACTGTACACGGTGCTCAGACTCCTCCTGCAGATGTACAGATCTCTGTGTAGACATCTACGCTGTTTTAATCTCAAACTGAACCCTGCCACATCCAGCTGCTGTCAAGTGGCCTGTCTCAAATGGTCACGCAGTTACCTTACTTTCTAGAGGTATTTCTTAGCACTCGCCAGCCCTCTTACCTTCTGTACTAGCAGCATGCTGATTAAACAAGTATGATGGAATTGCTTACCTCAAATGATGCCTCCTTACAGAAGAACTAGAGTAGGAAGTATGTTTCTCTCAAGAATGAAAAGACTATGCCAAGACATCATGCCAGTCCTCAGCCTGCTTCTATAGATATAATCAGAAAGACTGGCTGATAATATTATAGAAAACAGGCTCAGTAGGTTTCCCTCTAGTGAGCAGTCGCTGGGGTTAGTAGAGATAAGACCAGTGTTACAGGACCAGTGTTACCTGTTTCCATTCTGTGTAAAATGTCTTTGTCAACAGAACTGGCAATATCAGAGCTCAAAAATCAATTTAAAATTTAATTTGCTGATATCCAAATATGAAATTAACAGAAGGAGATACTTTTGTTGAATAACTTCAGATGTATAAAGTGGAATCTGCAAAATAAAATATTCTTGTATATGTAAACCAGTTCCTAAAAGTGAGTGATGATATGAGCAACTTCGCTTTGCAATATGAATATTAGCCAGCAGTGTGCCCAGGTGGCCATGAAGGCCAATGGCATCCTGGCTTCTATCAGCAGCAGTGTGGCCAGCAGGACCAGGGCAGTGATTGTCCCCCTGTACTCGGCACTGGTGAGGCCACACCTCGAGTGCTGCGCCCAGTTCTGGGCCCCTCACTGCAAGAAAGACACTGAGGTGCTGGAGCGTGTCCAGAGAAGGGGAACGGAGCTGGGGAAGGGTCTGAAGCACACGTCCTGTGAGGAGTGCCTGAAGGAGCTGGGGTTGTTCAGTGTGGAGAAAAGGAGTCTCAGGAGGGGCATTACTGCTCTCTACAGCTACCTGAAAGGAGGCTGTAGCAAGGTGAAAGTCGGCCTCTTCTCCCAGGCAGCTGGCGACAGGACAAGGAGAAATGGCCTCAAGCCACACTAGGGGACGTTCAGGTTGGATATAAGGAAAAATTTCTTTACCAAAAAGGTTGTCAAACACTCGAACAGGCTGCCCAGGGAAGTGGTGGTGTCATCATCTCTGGTTTGTTGAAAAAAGTATTGGATGTGGCACTTTGCAATATGGTTTAGTGGGTGTGGTGGTATTAGGTCAAAGTTAGACTTGATAATCTTGAATGTCTTCTTCATCCTCTCTGATTCTGTATTTTATATTATTGCTTATACATTATGTTGTTTACCTTCATTTTATAGGCAATATATCATATTTTATGTGGGTTTTCAAAGTGCAAAATGAGAAAATCAAGCACAACTAAAAGTTTTTAAAGTATGTGGCACATTGATTCTAATTAAAAGTTTGTTCAGAGTGGAAGAGTCAAAGATTCTTCACTCCTTTTATTCTGATTTTAATTCATAATTCAGTATTGCCATCTTGAAAACACTGAAAACTGATATCCTGGTGATAACCCTGTAGTGTGTATGTGTTACACAACGCTGCAAATGTGATATTTGCCTTGGCACTAAACCATGGTATGTGGTTCGGCTCTGTGCAGTCAGATCAAGTGATTGTCTTTATCTAGGAAAGCCACTAATAATGTCTTGAATGTGATTGCAGTGTCAGTTATAGAACTACTTTACGTAGATAGGATTAGCTTTCAGTCTTAAAGTAGTGAAATAACTTTTTTATTCTTATACATGTTTTTACTTCAGCTTCAGTTATTTTTGTTACTTAATATAAAGACGCTCAGTTCTAAAATGTTATTACTTCAAGGGGTAAATTATACAGGCTAATATATATATTAAATATGGATATATATATGTGTGTGTATATGTATATATATACACACACACTACTTTTAAGGCATGTGTTGGCATTGTTTACTATTAGCTTTCCTCCTAGAGTTCGAACATCCCAACAAATGCGGCATTACAGTGATATAATATGGGTTCAGCTTCTAGGTAAAGAATTTTGTAAAGCCTTTTGAGATTAGGCTGTGTTGCAACCTGCCCCTGAAGGTGGGGGTAATTCATGTTCTCGTTAATAGAACCATTGGGACAGATTAGAGTGAAACTGTGCTGAATGACTGGTGTTTATACATTACATAAATGTGTGTATGTGTGTGTGTGTATATATATATTTGTAGACTTCATTGTAGAACAGTTTGGTCAAAGTGATGGTCACAGTCTTGATGGAAGGCCTCAGAAATTAGTCTGGGGGCACTTTGGGAGTCTTTGATGGTTTATGGCACCTTCTAAGGCACGACAGCTGCTGCTGCTGTCAGCGCAGTTGAGCCGGTTATGCCCCATCAGAGGGGATGAACACCCTTGGCCTATGTGTGACTGTGAATGTCCCAGTACTTTCCCTGGGAGGAGTTTTACGACTGAACCAGTTGTGTAAGGGAGGACATTGGCAGGATAAAAAGCACTATCCCACCTCTGCAGTCTGCTTCTTACCAGCCTTCTCCCTTTCCTGGCTCAAACCTGGAGCCTCCAGTGGTGAGTGCTCACCCCCTCTGTCTTACGGGGATTAGAAGTTTCACCACCACACATCCAAAAACTCTCCTCCCCTTTGGTTGGTGGAGCGGGGATGCAAACCTGGCCTGGGCAAAGCACCCTGCCACCTCCACAAGTGGCCAGTTGTTTTAACATTTCAGTCTCTCACAGGCTGCTCTTAAAAGAGGGCAGAGTTGTGAAATGGAAAACGCTTTTAAGGAAGCTAAATGCATGAAGGATGTAATGATTTGAACAGATATGACTACTAATTGTACAGAGGAATGTTAATATAATTGCAATATTAAAGAAAATGAAGCTCATAGTGTGGCATCTGACACTTTTGAACAGTCATTAGCACTAATGTATGCAAGATAAGTAAACAGAGTATGAAAAATGGAAATTAATGAGGGTTGGAGAGGGACTGTGGAAGCAGTCAGCACAGCAGCTCTCCTCTCACCTGTTTGGTGCTGCTATGTACTTTGTTAAGTGAGGAAGTAACAATCTCTTTACCTCTTCCCGTAACAGATAATTTAGTCTCCGTGTGTGTTTGATATGTGAAATATTTTCTTACATTTCCCCTGAGATCTGTCTGCTATCTGGGTAAGACATTTAAAGTTAGCTTGATGAAGAAACTGTATGTCCTGCTTTAAAATAACAGTACAAGAATTACAATACCTTAACAATAGGAACCTCCTCAGTTTTGCAGAGGCATTCTAA
Organism: Atrichornis clamosus; assembly: GCA_013400975.1. Classification (NCBI taxonomy): domain Eukaryota; kingdom Metazoa; phylum Chordata; class Aves; order Passeriformes; family Menuridae; genus Atrichornis; species Atrichornis clamosus. The sequence goes on along the minus strand of WBMZ01007999.1, from coordinate 112,180 downwards.
TCTTGTTTACAAACCCCAAAGCAGATGGATGAATTAACACCAGTTCAATATTTTTTTCTCTAATCTCTGTAAATATGTTATAAAATTATTTGAACAAGAAAATGAAGTATTCCTTTACTCAAAATATCAACCTTGAGTGGGAGGTATATGTGCTAGGTTATGTAAATGCTTAAAGAACTGTAGAAAACAGTATTTCAAAGCCGCATTTAATTATACATAAATGTATTCATCTCTGTGATTTCTAAACTTTACAAAGCAATTATCTTGCAGACTTCATGAAGTACCAAATAAAATGTTAGTAAGTAACATAAAATACTGGTACTATAAAGGCTGAATTTGAGGGGAGGAGTTTTTGTAAAAGAGGAGTGTAATAAAACCTGGATTTTTTCAGTAGATAGTATTTGAAACTACAAGGGATCTCATAATTTAGCAGAGGTCTGTGGGAAAATACCCTACAGTTGAACAGGATCTGACTGTAAAATTGAGCTCTATGGAGGTGACTGCACAGTGCTCCTTTCTCACATTTGCTGCTTTCCTCTGGCTGTGAGCCTAATAGTTGCCTCAATTTAGCTGATGAACTGATACTAAATTCCCAAATCTCCTGGCCTAAAGAGCATTGTAATATAAAGTTTCTTGTTCTGTCACTTATTAGGTGCTACTTTTGAGCCCTTTCAGGTGGGTAAAGACATCATGTTAACTTTAAAACTGATTTTGGATGATGTTCTATAGTCTTCAGGCTTCACAACTCTGCACTGAAGTTGCACGGCTTGAGAGTAGCCTGCTAGTAATTTGGAATAAAACTAAAAAAAGTAAAAAGACAACACTGTAGTCAAAGGTGTTAGTAATAATCAGATGGCAGTGTTGATAATCAGCATAAGCCTTACAGATGTCATTTTTAAGATGTATTTTTTTGTTCTGAGGATACCATGGAAAAATTTATGAAACGGTAATACTGTGAAATAATTCTGGGAGAGATGAGGTTATTGAAATCTGATGGAGCATGCATTTGTGGTGGGACAGAGGCACAAGTAATATAAAATTCATAGAAATCCAGGTTTCACTGGTCCCGCCACTTAAAGGTCTATTGGTTTCTTAGTAGATATTTTTGTGTGTTAGTACTCTATCAAATAAAGTTAATATAATTATAGTAAATGTGTATATATATATATACTTAATATAACTAATCAGATATCACTCTATGAATATTGCAATATGAAAATACATAAATGTGTGTGATCTTTCATATCCTTTGGAGAGTTCTGAAAAGTGCTTGTCATGTAAGATTTTACATTTGGCAACCGTGAACTACAAAGTGTTACTAAGGAATCCCTGAAATTCTTTTAAAATAGCAAAGGCACAGTAGGAATAAAATGTCTTTAGTTCTGAGACTTGTTTAATATTAACACATCTATAAAAAACCCGCCACCTTTATGTGATGCTAATTGCATCATGAATTTTCTTGTGGGTCTTCATATTAGAGGTGTCAGTGAAAAAAACTAGGGTTTATGGTGCTGCAGATGGTCTGATGTGCCGGGTTTCTTTATGTTTTTTTCTGATTAAAGCTCAAGTTACACAGTTCAAGTTTTCTAATGAATGGTATAATTGTGACATTTTTTAGCTTAGGAATTTCTACCACTTTTAATAACTTGTGGGATTTTTTATCATGTCTTCTTAGTATTGTTATACTTGTTTTCCATGGTGTGTAGGGCAAAAGTTAGAAAAGTGAAGAAATCAAGCCACAATATCAAATCAAAAGACATTTCATACTTTGTGTTCATCTCTCTAAAAAATTACTTTCCTAGTTTAAGATAAATTTCAGCTTTTCGTGGTCATACATAATGGTCAGTCTAAAACTGTTTGAAAACCATATAAACTATTAATTCATACTGCACGTTTCCAATTACCTGTAGGAATTGTGAGAAAAATTCCATTCTTCTGAAGAATCCTCAGTCTGTCACTTTGCATAGCTGTGAAGTTGAGTGGTCATTTGTGGTTTAATTATGAAATGAGAAATGCACTCAATGTTCACAAATTTTTTTCTTGCAGAGTTAATAATGACTCAGTCATTAATAATGACTCAGTCAGTATGGCCTATGAGGAGGAGTTGCACTAAAAATCATTATATATATTAAGTAAGCTGCAACAGTACTGGAAGCAACTTTAAAACACTTTCCTCTTTAATTGTTTCAGGCTAAAAATATATTCAGTGTTGTCATGGCTCAGCAGAGTGGCAATTTTGAATATTACATCGCAAAGAAGGTGTTCTCAAATATAACAAATATTTTTATAGATACCATGCAGTATCAGTTTCCTGTTGAAGCAGAAATATTGAAATCTTTGCACAGTTAAGCACAGCAACAAAAGGTTTAACTAGGTCTCTGGAGGTTGTCAGTATTCGACGTGAAACCAGTACAAATTCATCCTTGCATGTCATCATACTGTCCCTCTATCAATTTCTTTCCATTCTGTGTATCTTCCCTACTGGCTAGTTTTATAATACCATACTGAAAACTTCTGCTGTCAGCAAAACAGACCAAGATTGATGGGGTTTTTTTGTCTGTGTACTCCAAGTGGTTAACAAATATAAGGACAGGACTTACTGTCTCAAGGGCTGGAGAAGAATAGATACTGTGCTTTATTTTACGTATTTCATACATGTGTTCCCAGAGAGAGAGTAACTGAATTCTAAATTGATGAGAAAGAAAATGAGAGCTTTACATGACTTTGCATGCAATTTTAAATTGTGATGTTATACAATTAATTCAGTCTTAGTTAATACGCATTTTCATGTTGTTATTAAACTATAATGTTTTGACACTTCTCTTAATAAGATTTCAGATTATTTAGTCACAGATTAGTGTTCACTGTGAAGTCCAGATTTTCATCATACTCATGCAGTACAAAAATGTCTCTATATAATTTTTATTGCACTTGCCATAAACAAAAGAAAGATGCTTATCATTGTACAGTATGTGAAAAAATATTGTTTTGTTTACTGAATTTTTACTGGGAGGTGGTGCTTAAACTGGGTGATTATAATGAGCATTTCCTTTGTGCCTATACCTACAGCTGGAATTATTTTTTTCTAGGTTCTTAAACACTTTTATCTGAGAATCAGTAATTCATTCAGTTTTGAGAAAGGCACTGCAGTCTGGTTTGAAATGAAATGTTAAGTTGCTTTGGTCCATGTTACAAAATTCTGGTTCAAGTTGAGGTAGTATATTCTCTATATAAATAGTTCCCTTTTTTGCTTTATAAGGGGCATTAAGTGAAGTAATTTGAAACTATGTTTACATCCTCGGTGACTTGTTTCAAATCCATCATTTGTGCATGGTCAACTTGCATTCATGTTCCTTTCATTCTTGACTTGTGTGGCTGGTTCAAAAATGTAACATTTTAAACATTTTTCTAAATTTCTTAGCTTCTCTCACCAGTGAGGTCTGTAAACACTTCTATCTTATGCATTATAGATTACAGACCTGAGGAATCAAAGATTAAATTGAATGTTTATCTTGTTCAAGGTTTTTAATCTGACTGCGGTTCTTTTCCCATGGAATATTTCATTCTCTATGCACCATGTAACTTTTCCAATGAAAAAAAAGTGGGGCTGCTGTGCTGTAACAGTGCAAGGCAAGACATTTCTAGACACTACACCAATTCCTTCTTTAACTGGTAGTCATCACCCCCTAAGGTGCCAACTGGATGAAACACAACTCTGTGCAATAAGTAGATAAGGATCTGTGCTAAGGCCAGCACAGTAGAAAAAATGTACCAGAAATTCTGCCTTACACCTCCTTTCTTTGTGAATCATTTATCATTTGTAGGAATTCTTTTTAAGCTGTTGTGATTGGAGCAGTCCAACTAAGCTCCTTTCTTTCTCCTTCAGAGGTATTTTTAGAGCACTCTACAGAACTTACTGAGATGATATCAGTAAATTGATCAGATAGTAACTCAGAGGTTTAAAAAATTCTAACTTTAATACAGTGAACTTAATTCACCAGAGGGAGATAATTAGATTATTGACTCTTCCAGGAGAAATCCAAACTGATTCACATTTGTTTGCTAGAATTACCATCTTCAAATAATGTCTTGCCAGGTACCAACTAATTATATCCCAGAGAAAGAGTAAGTGTTGAACAGAGGTACTACTTCAGGATAACTATACAAAGTGAATAGTTAGAGACATTAAAAAAGTGAAGATGTAGAGAATGAGCATGCATACTCATTAAGTAGAATGGCATATTGGGCAGCCTGCATCCCTGCAGAAATGATCTGCTAGGTCATGCATGCCATCTTGTGAGGAGAGCTCTCGGTAGTCTTTGGGTTCTTCACAGGACCCAGCTGCAGGGTGAGCAGTCAGTGAAGCCAAAGCTGCTGTTGGCAGGAAAGAGCAAGGAAAGTAATGTGAGGGCATATCAACACAGAAGCACTACCTGGATCCAATGTATTGAACTCTTGGGTGTCTTTTTAAAATGGGCTGATTTATAACTTTACAGAAGAGCTTAATGACAAATTGTTTTTATCTGTTTTAGTGTATTACTATGAGTTAACAAAATACTAATAATTTTCCAGTTCCTTGCTGTTTCTTAAGAAGTATGAAAGGTAATACAAGATAATGACCAATTGTTTCATATGCATTAATCACTGAAATATAGTCAACTTTTAAATCCTTCAGGAAAAAAAATATTTCAAAGTTAATTCCTTGCTTCTGTAATAAAATAGTAATTTCATCTCACTGCTGTCCCATAAAATGCCATTTCATCCATGTCCTAGAAACAGCTGCTGATAGCTTAATTATAATGCAGACAATACAAGTGGAATAATACTAATATGAGTTCTAATTCAGAAAAGGACAGTCATCAGGTAAAATCATTGCAGTTCAAATGAGTACCTTTTTTCTCCTTTTAGACTCCAATTTGTATTTCTCCATGTTCAGTTTTTGTCATAAACTCTCAGATAGTGTTACTGCTTATCTTTCAAGGATTAGTATTTTCCCTAGGTTTCATATACTTGCTCTAACTGCATATTAAGGAGTCTCATGTTTTTCCCTGTAAAGAAATTATTATATTTTGAATTCATACTTTTTTTAAAAGGCCTCTTACGGTTTTATTCACACTGTTTTGCTATCTCCTCTTTGAAACAGCAGTTGGAAATAAAAGGATAAAACTTTTACATATATAGATAAATTAATATGCAATATGATCACAGTAAATTCCGAAGGAACCAGATGATGAATGATCATGCAATCCCTTGATATTTCTTTCCATTTCTCTCAGACCTAGGGGGTTTTTTGCATTTAAGGAACAGGAATAAGCCGGCGGATGGTCTCTTCAGCTTCCCTTTTTTCATTCTACTTTTCTCAGGTGACCTTTACTTCTGGAGTAGATGGACAGTTCTTCCATCCTACCTTGATCTCATAAGTTTTGAAAGACAGTATTTTCTAAATGAAGCAGCAGTGTAGATTCAGCAGTATTGGTAATATGAATGAGGCAGAGGAGCCTTTTGTCTTGCTGGGAATTAAAACAATTTAGAAGGTCAGCCTACAAATTACATTTTCGCATGTCTTCAGGAAAGCTACAAAATAGTTATTTTGGATAGAATTGAATTGTATTCATCACACAGTAGCAGAACTAATGATAACTGCTCTTCTTTGAAGGCTGCAGCAAAAGATCCCTCACTTGGTTTGGTTTAGGTGTCTGTGATGTCTGTGCTATCTGCGCACTGACACTCATCAAGTGAGGCTAATGAGGCCTCAAAATGAAGAGCTGGTACTTTGCAGTGTGTCAGGACAGTGCAGAGGATGGAGGATGGGAATAAATTGCTCAGAATTGCTCAAACCAGTGAACAAATATAATGGTGCATTCTGAACAAACCGCAAGTGCTGCCCTATTGTGAACTCCACAGAAAGGAAATTACAATGATTGAGTCATATGGTCACAAGCATGAAGTTTGCTATAGTAAGGAGATCGTGAGAAAAATGCTAGAATAGCCTGTGCTATTTCTGTTATTGAAAGAAAATACATGAGTCAAAAACTGCATTACTAGTGGAAAAAAATCACCAAGATTCAGAATTTCAATTAATATCTTCAAAATGAGGAAGCAGAAAAGAAAAATGAATAATTTACAGACAGAAAAGAAATTGTCATAGGAAATTGTCATAGGATCCACTTTGTCCTAGATGAGTGTAGCAATTGGAGATTTAAAAAAAAAGGCATAAATTCATGTTTTACTTACCAAGAAGTAATTTATTGGCAGCTGCTTCTCATAATCAAGCTTTATTACTCTTTTTTATTTACTTTTCCTAAAAATAAGAAAAAATGTATCTATAGGCCTATTGAAAATTTCATTCTTTAGTTCACAGTATGAGTATTTCAAAGAATATGCAGCTTATAGTTCTTATGAAGGATGATACCTTTGTGATAGCAGGTGCATGAAAAGAACAAGGAAGAGTGTTATCTTTTATAAGAAAGATATAGTTGAAATACCCTAAAGTTTGATTAATTTTTTTCCCTGCTATGTTTGCATCATTTCTCATGAAAATTAAGCAGGACATTTTTCTGTGTGTAATTGTGACATTTTTAATGTGTCTTAGTCAAGAATTGCATGAAATTTAAGGCATTTAAAGGAGAAATATAGGTGGCAGCTAGCTAAACTGGGAATTTATTTAACACATACTGTTTTAGATGCACACACACATGTAATCAAAGGTCATAAATTTACAGCCCTCTTGAGCAATAAGGGAGGGGAAAGAAAATCAATTCTAATCGGGAGACTAGTGCTAGACCTCATAATAACAACTTCTCCATACACCTGAGGCACTTAGTAACATTTTGTATAAATTTTAAGAAAAACCTTTTAATCTGTAATAGAACGAGGTGGAAGCAATATAACTTTTTATAGTTTCACTCCCTTTCTTTAGTAGTTGGTTTTGTTGTCTCTGCAATAATTAAAATCCAGATTTAATACAATAGCCGTGCAATTCATGGCCGCAAGAGCTTAAAAGGTTCATTTGTAAATATGCTGCCATTAAATGACACACTGTGTAAGCAGTCTTTCAAGCCATCACTGAGACGTGGCAATTATTTTTTAATTTTATTTTCTCACGTGTAACTTTATGAAAATGGGTTATATCATTGTTCCTGAGTTAACTTACCTTGTATCTTTGTAATTTAAAGTTGCCACAAATTTATGGAAAGAAAATTAGTTCAATTTCTGTGCAGTCAATAGAATCATCCAGAATAATTAGCAATTTTATTTCCTCAGCATTTGGGGGTTTGCTGTGTCAAAAGTGAGCTGTGATTTTTTCATTTAAAAAATGTCTTCATCTTGTGTCTTGGGAAAAAAAACTATTTCATGTATTTCTAATCTGGTCACTGTATAACCTGGAAGTCTAGCACTTCATAGATTCAATAAATGTACAGACAAAACCTGTACATATTAAATATTTTAAAGATGTTGTTTTAGAATGTGTAGTACATTTTAGAACCATGTGTATATTCTTTCTAAATGCAACTAAATGGATACATTTAGGTGTATGTACGTATTTTTAAACAGTTCGTTAAATTTAAGCTTGTAAGTACTTGAATTGTAGTCAGACCAGCATTGTCTTATCTTAATATGTATTCTATCACAAATTTTTCATCTTCCTCTTCCTTTTTACTATATTCACAAGTTCCTTTCTCTTAAGTTGATGAAATTGTGCCTCCTAAAACCATAAAAAAATAGTTTTCTTCTATATATAGCACATGATTTTACTATTCTGAGTTTTCAATTAGTATATTGCCCTGTCTTTGAATCACATTAAACAACATAAGCAATCAAGCTGCAAACAAAGGTGTGCAGTTTTTAAATTGTGAAGATTTGAGAGCACAACTTGGCTTTTTTAGCTAAGATTATAATATTTAAGGTGTAATTTTCTAGTATTGTATATTTGTGCTTTTGGAAAAGTTGGTACTTCAATACCTGTAAAATAAACATGTGACACCAATACTAAAAGCTCTACTGAAAAAGTGAATTTTTTGATGGTTGTTTAATCACATATTTAAGAAAAAATCTAATTCATTGTTAAATGCTTACACCAAGTTCCAAATAAAATCAGAATCAATCCTAATTTCTGTGTCACAGCTATTCTTAGGTGAAGTGAATTTTCCACAATCTTCTGTGAGTTTTGTTGTTGATAATCAATAAATGCAAACCTTGGTGCATCTGTGCTCTTCATGAAATATTTGTTTCCATTTGTTAGCTCATGAAGAATAAGCTTCATGAGCTGCAGGGCCACTTTATCAATTTCTTATTTATTCATTTTTAAGCTCTATAGCAGTTAATTAAATTTGCCAAAAAGTCATGTGTAGTTTAAAAGCTGAGTTTGATTTCCTTTAAATGAATAGTAAATAATTACTTCTAAAGCAGGAAAGATCAGATATTGAGAAGCTGGATAATTGAGAAACTGAAAAATATGTTTTTCTTTTCATGGCCTCCTTTATAATTACATTCCCATCTCCCTATTTATTTCTGTGTTTGCAGAGATTTATTGTTCATGTTTGGCAGTATGCCAGTACTGTAAACCATGTTTTACTTCGCTTTACCCACTTTATCCCGTAAATCAACTTTTTGGTTGCTGTGTGTCAGGAAATGGTAAATGTGAAGGTATAATAACAACAACAATAATAATAATAATCTAATTTTATCTAGAATTAATTCACTATAATATACAGGGCTGAAAATACAGTGAGACTTAACCTTCTTGTGGTTTATGGAAAAGTAGAGATTCTCTGTTGACAAAGATAAAGAAATCTGGTTTAGAGAAAGATTAGAGTCATCATTACCACAACCCTTTTGGTGTCATATTTAGCAGCAATTGATTTTGGAAAGCAGTTAGTGCAACAGGTAGGAATGCGAAAGAGACAGGTGGAAAATCAGAAGTGTTTGTGGCAAATCAGGAAGGTATATTAGTTTTTCATAACTTAGAGTCAATGTTCAGTTTAGATGAAGCATGATAAAGTCAGCACCCAGAAATAACGCTCACAGAACTCATACCCTGCGGGAGGCTGGAGGTTTTACAGGCTGAGGTCCCAACCTCCTATGTATGGGAAAGATAAAAATGAGGGGTAGATGAACAGTTTGATTCCCTACTGTGAATGTATTGATTCAGGCTGTGCCTGAATGTAATGGCTGGTGGTGGGGAAGGGTATCCCCTCCTTATGTGGCCTGCTGCCTTAAGCCTGTCCTAGCTGCCTGCACAGTCTGTCAGAGTTGCTTTTAAGGAAAAGCAGTAAGTTCTCAGGGTCACTCACTGTCAGTAAACTTGGATCTCCATTTCAGTGAAGCTGTACTTTTGTGCAAAGATTAAGCTTCTTGCAATCTTTTAAACAATTAAACATATTCTTTGGAAAGTATAGAAAAATTAATTTATAGAAAACCATGACAAACTGACATTGATGAAAAGTCCACCATTAATAGAAATAGTTTCATTCCTATGGCTCATAATAATATTCAATTTTTTTCCTGTAATTTTTTTAATACAATACTTCTTGTACTGTAATTAGAAGTGAATTTATTTATAATTCTTGTCCATTCTAGGTACAGAGGTCAAGAAATAAGCAGTTACGTGAGCTGTTTCCAGATGGATTTAGTATTCACCATGCAGGAATGCTGCGGCAAGACAGAAGTTTAGTTGAGAACTTGTTTTCTAATGGACATATCAAAGTCCTAGTGTGTACAGCTACACTCGCTTGGGGTGTCAATCTGCCTGCTCATGCTGTTGTTATTAAGGTAAGAGCTTCCCCTATTCTGCAAGTGGGTTATCTGTCTTTAAAAAAACCTGTAAAGAAGTATAGATAGCAAGGTCTTTATTGTGAGTTTTGGGCCTGAAGGGGAGGTGTCTGATTGACTTGAAATGTTATTTATATCTCATTAAACTGATTCTCTCCAGTGAGCATCTGGTTTGTATAGTAAAGATTTAAATATATCAAAGATTATGAAAGGATTAGTTAAAGTACACTTCTGAAATCATGCTATATTTGCCTAATTTCAGTATGCAGCTCATCAGGATTATATTCATGTGTATTTATGTTAATTTTTATTAACTTTTCCTCAACCAGGGAACACAAATATATGCTGCAAAAAGAGGCTCCTTTGTTGACCTTGGAATTTTAGATGTCATGCAGATATTTGGTCGAGCTGGACGGCCTCAGTTTGACAAATTCGGAGAAGGCATCATTATTACAACTCATGATAAACTCAGTCATTACCTGACTCTTCTTACTCAGCAGAATCCAATTGAAAGCCAATTTCTTGAAAGCCTTGCAGACAACTTAAATGCAGAGGTAACCTTTGATTCATTCAGAGAAACTAGCAAACTTTAAAGGATTGACATTATTTGAAACAAATATGCAATAAAATTTTCACTGTATATATTTTATTACTGTTAGTCTGTAGGTGTGTATGTTTAAGAGGAGTGAGTGGTTACATATGTGAAAATGTGGGGCCTTTTACAAAAGGTAGCAGGTATTTGAAGTTGGATGGAGAGTCAAAATACCATTAAGATAAAACTATAGGAACACAGCATATACCTTTTCATCAGAAGCGGGTTTTTAGAATTTGGTAAGTTTTCTGCATAACTGAAAACTCAAATCAAAAAAAAAAATTAAAGCCTGTCTTTCTGTATATAAACAAATTCACATATTCGACTGCAGTGTAGGAAGAATAATGGTCTTGGCTTGAGCTCTTTTTTTCAAAGGCACTGGACATTTTTTCAGTTGCAGTCAAGCAGTTTGGCTCAACTGAAATGTCCGGTGACATAAAACTGATTATTGCTTTGAAAGATGTGAGGTTTATTTGGTCTATTAAGAATAGTCTTTTTAAGATGATTGTTATTTTGTCTACACAATTCTTACATGTTTCTTTATTTTAGATTTTCATCACTTTAAAGTCTTTGCATTATTCAATCATAAATAATAATTTTAAAAGGATTCTAGAAATGAGCAGAAATTGATACAGAGACTTCTAAAAATGTTAAGATTCATGCCTTGATTCTTTACAAGTGACAGAGTTTGATTGTTCATGATTTTGGTTATTTGATTTTTTCCTTTTAAGGAGGTCTCATAAGTTGTTTCTTCAGTTCCTGTTAACAGAAAAAATCTCTGGCCAAGTAGTCACACATCAGATGCTGAATAAGGTTTAACTGTATTCCAAGTATTTCCACACACAAATGGAGGGGAATGAAAATATTGATATCTGTCTGTGCTCACAGCTCTCCCTCTTTACCTCAAGTCTCTGGAGTGGTCTGGGAACAAGGAGGGAGAGAGAAGTTGAACTCCCCCAGAACACAAGACACAAATGTGGTTTAAAGGAGACGTTTACAGTTTTCCCATCTCTCTTTCTACCATAAAGAAAAGAGGAAAAATAAATGGAAGGCATACTTGCAGTGGGCAGATGTATTGCTCTCAACCATTTCCTTCTGACAACGCTGATCCTGGAAATAGACACCTATGAATGTTCTCTAAGTGGAACTGGATGGATATACAGGTTTTTTTAATTGCATAGTAGAAACTTACATATTAGCAGTAACAATTTACATCCTAAAGTTGGTTGTGAAGGCCAGGATTACCTGTGGTTATTGTTCAGCACCTCAGTAAGTCAGAAGAGAGCAATCTGGTCTTGAGATGTCATGTGCCTTTTCACTAGGAAGGAATCCAGCCAGATTTCATAGAAGAGCTTTGGCCTTTTTTTTTGAGATGCATGAAGTAGACAATGAAACAAGAGTTGGGCAGTTTTTCCTTCATAGAAAAGTTTTTCCTTCATAGCATTTCCTCCTACCTTTTTTTATTCCAATATTAGAAATTTAGTCCTCCTGTTTCACAAAAGGCCTTTGAGTTAATAAAGAATTCCAAAGACAGTGGAATAATAACCATCTGTTGTGAACTGGGTCTATGATTGAGATACTGGGAAAAACACCTGGAATAGCTATATGCTGCTGTTCTTTCAGGCTTGAAGTGTATTGCTCCAATAGTCTAAAAGGCATGTGGATGTGCTGAGATACCAGGGATTTCAAGAGCTCCAGCAGAAAAGCTGGTCTTTGTGGAGAAAATGCTTTAACTGAAATACCCTAAAAAACTTTGGTGGTCAGCTTAGGAAAAGGAAGTCCAAGGCAGTACAACAGCTTTCTATAAGTAGCTGGAACTAGAAGTGGATAGGGAAAAGAAAAATAGATAATTTTGACCAGTGGTAATACAATAATTAATCACCCTGCTAGTAAATATGGGTGCCTGAAATGTAAGATCTGCAACAGTCTGTCTTCTAGCATAAGGGAGGTGGAGGAAATCTTTTTTTTTTCTATGCTGAAAATTTTGTAATAAGTCATAGTATGGAAGATATGATTGTATATGAGGCAAAGAAGATTTGGTGTGATGAACCAGGAGTTTCAGTCCTGTTCCATTCCTCTCAACTGAGAATGCCTAGCTGAGAAAGAGTGAGAAGTAAGCTATTAATTTTCAATGTGTAATAGCCTGCAGAAAGATAGAGGTTTTGGTGGGCAGCATGTTGTTCCTCTGATCTGAGCTGTAGTTTCAAAATGCACAAATTGTTCAGCAAGGCCAGAAAGCACAGGCAGTTGTCATATGCAGGCTTAAAGGAAGGGGGATTTGGGGTTTTGGGTGTTGGTTTTTTTGGTTGGTTTTGTTTTTGTTGTTGTTCAGGTTTGTCTGTTTTTGTTGGTTGGTTTTTTGTTGGTTTTGTTGGGGTTTTTTAGGGGAGGGGGCAAGTGATTTTACATTCATCAAACTTTTTCTGCAGGGCAAAAAATGCTTAAAATCTAAAAATTACTCTATTTTCTGTGTGAAAGAAAAGACATATTTGGTTATAGTTGCACTTCAGGATACTTCTTCACCTCCTTCTTTTCCACTGTGCAGATGTTTTAAGTTCTAGGTATTTAGTTCACAGGAAGTATTTAGAATGTCTTAACAAAATATTTATAATATAGAAAGTGTCTGCTTGTATCTTTCTTTTTTCTATATGTTGCTCTACTGGATAGTAAATTGAGGTGCCAAAATGCTGCTAGCATTGTCTTTGGTGCAGTTAGGACCAAAAAAAGCCATTTAGGCTTGAACAGACCTGGTTTGTTGTTAGAATATAAAACTATTTTAATTTCTCTCAGGCTTGTGATTTATACAGAAGTTTCAAAGGTAGTAGCATCCTCTCTTTATTTTCCCCCTTTTCCCTGCATTTAATAGTAAGCGTTCACCTAGATGACTATTCCAATAGGCTGCAACATTCTGGAAAAAAAAAGTGTTTTAAAACATATGTCATCATATTGATCAGTAGATACTCTTAGAAAGCACATTCAGTTTTGGTCTTCTGCCCTTGGGCAGTAACAATAGCACTGTATGAAGAAAAATATATGTTTATTGACTGATTTGTTACAGAAATCAAGACAGTATATTGGTGACCACTGTCATCTTCTCCATAACAGAGCCTGTTGTTACCACAAGGAAATCTGCACTGATGTTTAATAAACCAACATATTGTAGGAGCAGAATCTTTTGTTACAAGTCATTCAGAAAATTCAAATGCTTATGCTCTGGTAGTAAAGAGAAACAAATTAAAGACCAGAAGCACTGCTGACTTGTTTAAATTCTTAATTTATTATGGCTACATCAGTACCTGAAAGAAGGCAGCAAATGAAGGCAGCAGCTGGAACTATGGGAAGATGTCATGTTTCCACAAGAATATGAAATTGCTTTTATCTAGAATAGGTCTCTTGGCAGAAATAGATAGATGATAAGAATGATTCAGATATTTGGGGGAATGCAGTATATAATCCTAGCCACACAATCACTAAGTGGAGTCCAGAGCCTTGAATGCTGTACCTAGACTTAAGTGCCACAGGAGAGAAAACTCGGGCAATAGTGCAAAAACACTGCAGTATTGCTAATCCCCATTTAAAAATTAATTTTCTAGAAGCAGAAAATTTTCAGAGAGGATGGGCAAAAGAGTAAATCAGCTTCTGTGAAAGTAACACACCAGTTTTACTCTGTGCTTCAGGAGAGAACAAGGCAAATCAAGGTTATATAACAGAGTTTTGTGAATTAATAAATGACGTAGGAAAAGGTTGCATCTCTCGTGGGACAAGAATCAGGAAGTGTTGGCTGAGATGAGCCAGTGGCAGGTTTAAAAAATAAAGAGTTGTCAGCAGGATGATTAGACTGTGGAACTCTCTGCAGGGAGCTATATCTAAACAGAAGAGTAGTTTAAAAACTGACCAAAAATGGAATAAAAATCTGTTGAAAGATATCAAGTGCAAAGGAAATACCTTTTACTAAAGACCTTGGGATGCAACAGTTTACGAATTTGGGAGAAATTTATATGATGCTTGTTCCTGATAGCTACCTTTTACCCTTCAACACTTGCTGTTATCTAACCTCAGAGACAGCACACTGATCTTCATGTTCAGTGCTTTTGTTCTTAGGAGAGCTACAGAGTGGGAAGACCTGAAATACATCCAACATCTAGTTGACACCAAAATTAAGACTTTGAACACTTATGGCAGCATGTCAGTCCACTGTGAATTCTCTCCTGCAGATCTGAGTTTTGGTTTGGTTTTGTGGCTTTTTCTCCTAAAAATTAGCAGAATAGTAAATGGTCAATGATGATCAGCACTGGCATGGAGGTGCCGTTTTCCCTTTTTTGCTGAAGTTCTGCCACTGGGCATAATGTAATGTAAAAAGAAATAAAATAAGCAGCTGGTTAGGGTACGCAGCTGAGAGGAGTGAGTTCTGGTTCAGTTGACCAGCTGGCAAACAGAAAATACCTACAGCTGTATTTTCTGGAAATACAGGAAGAAAGATAAGATGCAGGGGATGTGGTTTAATTAGACCATAAACTTTAACTTATCTGGGAACTATCATCAATAGCTGATACGATGCAGGTCACCATTCATTCCATCCCTAATGGATTCCACCTGATAGAGCCCTCCCTGACATCCACAGCTGGACTCCAGCTTGTTGCAGGGATGACTTCTTTCCCCGGAGAGCTTAGAAAATGGATTTACAGTGCTGGACAGTAGGTATACCTTCCCCAGGGTGTGTGCCTTGACTTGCATGTGCTTACGATTTTGTTCTGAAGACAGGAATGCAGAAGGTGGTGGCTTGTTTCGTTTGGACAAACCTCTTAATCTTTTGCTTTTAAGGAGAGAGTTTTCAGAAGAGATGAAGAATTCCTTCAGAGCCCTTACTAAAAAAAATCACTCAGAAGTTGGGTGACTGAATGGCTGATCTGGGTATGGGGCAAAGCACAGGAGGTTCTGTCCAACCTGGGACAATTCTAGTAGCATTAAGAAATTATTTCAAAAGCTGTACAGGAATAAGATAATAGTCTTAAGATGCTGAAATAGTAATTTAAAATCCACTGGTTTCCAAAGCAAACAGAAAATTGCTTATTGGGTTGCTAGAAAGGTTCCTTGCTCTCTTACGTTAACAACAAATACTTGATTCATATATAGAAATTTTTCTTTGTGTAATCTGACTCAATTAGGCAACTATAACAGACATATTTGTAAAAAACGCACTTATATGTAAAAAAAGACAGTGTATTGTGCTATATAATAACTTCAGTATTTATTATCAGTAGTATTTTTATGCCCTTCTCTAATCTGTATAGAAATACCAGAGAGAAAAATTTCATTTTTTCAAAAACTGCCCTCTAAAGCCATGCTACTTATATCTGTTTACACCTTTTTGAAAATCAAAACCACCTCCTCTGAAATATTGTTCAACTTGATATCAAGTCTGTGGGTTAGCATTTGTGGAAAAAAAAAAAAAAAGAAAATAAATAACAATAAATGCTACTAAGCACATCACTCAATGATGGCAACATCAGTCACTGAAAAATTACTTTAAATTTTGTGCTGCTGATGATTGTTTTAATTTAAAATTACACAGTGAGTTGGATTAATATAGTACTCAAACTTTCATTCTGTGAGTGCAACACCATTATTTGCATTTGAACAGGGAAAAATAAAAAGTGTTTTATGACAGCTGGTGCAATTGTACAATAAAATGTCAACATAGTAAATATTTCAACTCATCGATTATTCCATCTGTAACTAAATACGTGGTTGAGGAACTGCTGGAAACTTGGATCATTAATACTGTTTCAGCAAAGGATAAATTTTCAGTCCATGAGAACTTTACTTGAACACTAGATGGCAGCAAATATTTAGAAATTACTCTGTTTTTTTGACTGCATATTATTATTAAAGTTGGGGGAAGAAGGAAAGTGCAGTACAAGATTTCAGTACCATGTCTGAAACCCAACTGTATTTCACAATTGCTTTTTTCCTTCATTTTTGCTTTTAACTTACGAAAATAATTAATTAAATAGAATAGCAATAGAATCAGATATTTGAACAAACGAGGCAAAGAAAAAGTGAGGGTTGGTTGGGTTTTTTTTTAATTGTCAGACTTCATGGTCCTCAGAAGTGAGAATATTCCATTTTCACATTGTGAAAGTGGCTGTTGAAAATGCTACTATTGGACTATGTTGTTATGCTATTTCAAGATGTGTACTGGAAGATGTTTGAGTCATGGAAAGAAACCAAATGCTCAGAATAACGTGTGTACAAATCAAGTAATAGTAACCTGTGGGCTCTATTCCCTGTTTCCCCTGTAGCAGTCTCTGAAGAACTGAATGTTTTTGTAGCTGCTTAAGTGCACTATGTTCAATATACTTTGAAAACAACACAGTGAGACTTCCCCCAAACTCCTTATGCTTTTGAAGAACAAAATATCACTTGAAAAATGTGTAAAACAAAGCCTGGGGTTACTCCATGCTCTTAGACATTGATGTTAACAAGGTTTTGCTGGATTTAAGTTAAGGAAGATTTGGCTTTCATTGTTATTTTTTACTAGACGTTTATGTTATTTGAAAAAGAATGTCAATATTGTTGAGGTCTAGATACTTCAATCTGAACATGCATATGCACTCAGTTCTGTAGACTATTTTTAAAATTTATTTTTGCCAAGTCACGTGGAACATTTATATGAAATCCAAACACCAATAAAACAAAAATAGCTTTAAAAATGCAGAAACGGATCACAAAACTTCGATAAGAGGGACTTTTCCTTGTTTTAACAACCAGAGACAACCAAAAAAGGTTTGTTCATAGGACATGCAGGAAATATCAAATTTTTCTGGTAAAATCAGGTTAACTGGAATTAAATGATAAAATGCTTCTCATGAATGTAACCAATACAAAATAGAGCTGAAGTTATCAAGTAAAAATGTGTGTGTGGTCAATAATTTGGTGATAAAAGTATTGAATTGGAAAAGAAAAAGTCACTAGTAAAAAAAACTGGTTTGTTATACCTGACTTAGCCTTGAAATACAAATAAACATGTCTGTATATCTATATGTGCGTATTACCTGTTCAATTTTGTTATATTTTGATATAACAAAAATGTAGCAAGTAGTTGTATGTTTGACTTATAGAAAAGGTGGAAACTATTTCTAAAAACTCTGTATAAAGAGATTGCCAAGTATGAGGACATGATAAAGAAAAAACCTAAAGATTCTTGTTATCATTTGGTTGATGACTTGAACCAGATAGCACTTTCACGTTGGTATGAAGAAATCAATCTTTTAAATGTAGATTGTTTTCTTTTCAGGTACTCTTCTTTAAATTAGCTTGGCCATATCCACTAAAGAATTATTTTGTTTTGCTTACCTTTTTATTTTTATAACAAGCTTCCTCAATATCATCTTTTAATTGTAAAAATCATAAATGGTGCAGGAAAGATCATTTACGGTCACTGTATCTATAGTTTTGTGTCAAAAAACCCCAAGTTATTAGATGTTCACAAGATAAAGATGCATAAATGGTTCAAGTTATTGTCTTATGATTATTTCAAAATTATTTAAGTTGGAAACATCCTGACACTTTCTCTAATCTAGTGCTAATACTCAGAATTCCATATGTTTTCAGCCAAATACTTTTGTGCAACTGTAACATATAAACTTAATTTTGTCTCTTTTCCTATTTCCAGATTGCGCTTGGTACAGTAACTAATGTGGAAGAAGCAGTAAAGTGGATAAGTTACACTTATCTTTATGTACGGATGAGAGCAAATCCATTAGTATATGGCATCAGTCACAAAGCTTATCAGGTATAAAATGCATTTAAAAAAAAAATCTGTAACCTGTTCTGGGTCCCTAATCCTTCCCTGATGTGAGGATAAATATTTGCTATTTCTACTTAGCCTGACATCAGCAATTCTTCTAAAGTGCTTAGAAAAAGGAAGATATTTTCTGTAGCAGAGTGTTTTTAACACTGAATTATGAGGCCCCTTCTGTTCACATAAAAATATGTTTTAACCGGTCAAGTTATGCTCCAAAGGACAGCATTCATTCTTATCAGACAGTTACTCTAACTTAGGTTGATTTTGATGTTTCAGTTTTGTAGTCTAGATATAAATGATAAAAGCAAGCATTTTTGAGTTGCTTGATTCCCTCTCACCTCTGTCAGCTTTTGTTTTGGAATGTTTCATGGCATGACATCTTATTAGCTATGAAATAATATTTTTAATTGTGTGATATTTTCTTTCATGTGATTTATTAATTATAAGATTTTTTTAATTAATTTGTTTTGAATTTTTTTCTTTATTTAGAAGTGCTCCATGAAATGATATGAATAAGAACACAGTTAAATAAGGGGTTTTTTCCAAGTTTTTTAGTTATCTGTAATTTTTAGGAAGTTTAATAGTCTACAGATTATCTAAATATTGTTATCTATTTTTTTGTGCAGCTGTTTATAAGCACTTAATGTTAACATAGTTAGACACAGTTAATTAAGCCTAATGCAGGTCAAACTGACAACTGTGTGGTAACTGCTTTTTATTTCATGTAATGAGTCTGTTTCATGACTTCATAATTTATTTTGTTATTGTGAGCAGCCATTTTTTGGGTAATGGTAACATGTATAACAGGTATATGCCAGGAGATGATAGTTTTTTGATGTCTTTTGTCTCTGGTAGTTGAAACTGCAGTGCAGGTAGGTGGGCTATTGTTTAAGCAAGCTTCTGCAGACACCTTTACACCTCTGGTCCTCTCAAATCCATTTGCTGTAAAAAGCTGTATAGGACATTACCATATTTTAATATAACAGTTTATAACACAGACCATAAAGTCATAGGTAAATGAAAAGCAAAAATTGATTTACTAGTGAGAAGAATGTTATTGTCGCACTTTTTTGTTTCACAGTCAAATTCTAGATTAAAAGAAATGTAACCATGGTGTGATAATTGGTGAAAAAAGTAATAAAACACTAGCAGAAATATTTTTTATAAATTTTAAATATAATGAACAAGAGTTTCTCCCCTTCACCTTGCTCTTGTGTTTTTATACATCTGCTAAGTGGAGCTTGCCATCATTTGTTATTTTCTTCCACTAACCTTCTTTCTATCCCTTTTGATTTGATGTGCTAATACTAGACATTGTTATTTTTGTGTTAAGACAGTAACAAATCGTATGAATGTGAAGTGTTGCTCATTCCTGTAGGAACAAAACTAATGCCAAACCCCTTATTTTCTAGATAAACCAGTTTTGAACTTCAGAGCTAATGTGTTATAGATAGTATGTGGGTACTATAGTGCCAGGTGTGGGTATAACCAAAGATTTGCCTAACTGGACCATTCTACTCCTCCTATTCTGGGTATAGGTATCCAGTTTTCATAACTGGTATCTTAGTGTTTTTTAGTCATGTGTCAGTGTACCAATTTCTATCTCTATTTTGACTGGCAATCAGTGTTGTCCATTCAGAATCCCTGTATCCATGGTGGATCACACTTCCTAGCTGTTTGATGCGACTGAGATGATGGAAACTCATTCTGCTTTCCCTTTCCACTGGTGCTCTCCACATCCAGTAATTGCTTTAAGGCACCCAAGGTCCAGCCTGTCCACACAATAGGGTGCAACATTTGTTAGCCCATATGGTCTCCAGGATCTTTCCCAGGAGTCCACGGCAAGTCCACTGCTTTGATTTGTGATTCTTCAAGTTCTTTGCCAGAAATGCCAATAATGCCTTTTACTGATTGGTGAAAGTGGCCAAAATTTATTATGAGCAGCAAGAGGAAACAAAGAGTGGAAGGAAAAAGTGGAGCAAACGCAATTGTTGTGTAAGTGAAGCTTGTAGTGTGAATTACAGGCATTTTCTCATACTTTTAGGGTTCCAAAATAAAGGCTGTCTGGGTTAAATAAATTCCTTTGTCTCCTTTGTCCTTTCCTCCTCTTTTTGGTTTCACTCTTTAGTGTTCCCAGAGTTAAGCAGAGCTTTTTATCACCATTAGCCTTATGTTTAGATACAAAAGTTAGAGGAGTTTGTGCCCAACATTTCTCCCAGTAAGTTAGAGAAAACTGTGGATAATAATGTACTTTATAATGAATGGTGATGTACTTTACCATGTGTTCTTAAATTTCCATATGTATACTCCAGACCTTCTCAGCTTCTTACTGTGGACATGCCAAGGCTCATTTTAAGAGTACGGCTTAAAGCTGTTCTAGGCTGAATCTTTTACTCTGCGGGATTTCTTATTATGTAAGTTCAACTAGAAGGGTGCTAAGCATGGATCCTCTAGACTCAAATATTGTTTCACAGCCCTTTCAAGTTGGTGACCTTTCCTTTAAGGTTAAAACTTTGTAAAAAATGTTAGCATGCTGTTGCTGCTTTAGCTTTTATGTGAGGCAAAGGATTGGCAGGTGCTTTGGACTGCCAAAGGAGTAGGGAAGTGTTTTGATATTTTTAAAAATTTTTTCCCCCACAATAGTTTTAAGAAATGTTGAACATCTGGCATCTGGATCACTCCTTTTTTGACCAACTCTGCTCTGAAATTTGACCTCAATGCATGGCTTACTATTGAGAAAAGCATTCTAGACCTTTGCCATCTTAGCTTTTGACCTGGAACTAAGACAACCCATAGCTAAGGAGAAACAGCTTCAGAGTAACTGGCAAACACGGAATATTAGGAACTAGTCTTGCAGCTGCCTTATGGGGATGACCATGTTTGTCTGCAGCTTCACCATCTGTGAGATGAAGTACTTCAGCACAAAGGTGAAAGTGAATCCTGGCCCAGGGAAAACCAGAGCAAACCAAGGCATAACAGGTCTTAAAGCCTGCTCCTTTTTGCTGTTTTGGTCATGTATCTCTGTTGCAGATTTACCAAGAGGGCTGGTATGACTAATTCTGTAGGAAATCTGAGCTGTACACGAGCCCTGAAGTAAGAATGCTGCCTGTGGACTAGAACGGAGTTTTAGTCTTTTCAAATTTGGTGACTAATCATTGCTTGTCTAATAAGAGCCATATCTCCGGTGCACATATACCAGAGGGTTAACATAGCTGTGAATCCCTTCTCCCCCATCCCTGTCAGTGCGGGTATCCCAGGTTCCTGATGTGGAAACACACAATTATACAGCAGTCCCACTCAGATGGGAGTTTTGCCCAGCCGTTTATGTACTAAGGAGATAAAGTACATTATTACTTGAACAAAATGTCCAAGTTCCTGAACTTTGGTATCAGAAATGATGTTGGGCACAGCAAGCTCCTTCGTGTGCTTTTAAAATGAATGTTACAGTACAGTTGTAACTTAATAATTAGAATATCCCAGTTGACATAGCCAAATCTTTTGGGGACATTAGAGGGTTTTTACTAGTAAACATTTAAGCCATTCAATTTGAAGCTTAATCTATTAAGGATGCAATTATTGCCATCCTCATGTCAATTACACAGGCAAGGTGTATCTTCAGCTATTTTCATAAACAGAAGATGCCATAAGATGGCATGTTTTTGTGATATGATATAGTAATGATAATTTAACAAAGAATATGTTATCATTAAAACTTCTTTCAAAAATTTCAATGTAAATTTATTTCATAGTCATGCTACTTTTTCATAAGTAATATTGGTCTACTTTGTATTGATAGTCTCAAAGCATTATAAAAGAAATACTATTCTGATTACTTTGTCCCTTACATACTTGTTTTGGTCAATAATGTCAATGTAACTGTTATTAGTGAGACCTCAGGAAAACCTTAATAACTGTACCTTCCTTTTATCAGAGTTTTGGCTTTTTATGACTGGGTTATCTCAATAAAATTATTTATTTAACACTTTTTAAATGCAAATGAATGTGTGTGTTTCATGTCTAGATGGATCCAGGTCTAGAAAAGCACAGAGAACAATTGGTAATTGAAGTTGGCAGAAAACTGGACAAAGCCCGCATGATTCGCTTTGAAGAACGAACTGGCTTTTTTTCTTCAACAGATTTAGGCAGAACTGCCAGCCACTACTATATTAAATACAATACTATAGAGGTAAAATATGATGTTCTGTTTCTGGGGGTTTCTTTCTTCTTTTTGAACGTATACCCAAAATAGCTGTAAGATGTTACAGAATATGTAGCTGATTTGTTCACTGTATTTTCAAATCGTATGTACCGAAATGGGGAGAGAGGAAATAAGAAAAAGGAAGAAACTAAATATCAAGCAATACTGAAAAATTAGACTCATTGTGAAGTGAGATTTAAATTTCTATAGCCTTTTTGACTTCTTTTAGGAGAATTGTAAGAAACATTTTGATATCTATAGTGTGTGGAACCATTAGTACATGACAGCACATTCAAGTGTAGCTTCTGACAACAGACAAGCTTCTCTGGGAGAAAATCCTATCAGGTTGCCAACCTTGAACAACTTCTGGCACTGTAATCAGATTTTGTTGTCAACTTATACAAAATTTTGTAGTATTGGAAAATCAATTTGATGTACACATTCATCTTTAAACCTTGCTTTTTTTCACAAGTGTTTTTCTTGAATAAAAGCTGAAGACTCAGCATATAGTAATTTTTAACTGTTTACTGTCACTATGTATAATTAATCTCACATGCTCACTCAGATATGTCCTAGACATTTTTTTCAAATGGCCACATTGCATGTTTCTTGATTTTGAGGTCACCAAGTTTCCATCTATTGTTTTTCTGAAATTGCTTAAAAGGCATTCTGGAATTTGTTCCTATTGAAATTGCATCACTCTGGTCTTCCAATAACTTGCATTTTAGCCTTATATGCCTTTTAAAATCTTGGCTAATGTTTCTTTGTTTCCTGCTATATGTGTATTTTTATTTTCAGTGACAAATTAGTTCTTTTTATTTTTAATAGACTTTCAATGAACTGTTTGATGCCCACAAAACAGAAGGCGATATTCTTGCTATAGTATCAAAAGCTGAAGAATTTGAACAGATAAAGGTAAAGAATGTCTTGGAACTAGACACTTCTGTGGTACTTACTCCATAAATATTATTAGCAGACAAAAGTGTTGTTAAATGTTAAGCACTATTATAAAATGTTTTGTAAGTCACTCAACTTTATACATTGTTCAGCTTGAACTGTAATGCACATTTAATAACTAGTTATGCATCTTTGAGAATTTCTTTTGAATACTTTTAAGAACTTTTCAGTTCCTCAATTATTAACAGGTGAACCTAAGTGTCCGCTTGAATAGTGTGCCTAGGGATGAGATAGTTTTTCTGTTTGAAGTTTAAAGCATTATTGGATGTCTCCCTGAACAATTTGCTTCATCAGGAATGAGACAGAACTCACTGAAGTGAACTCTGTGATATATTTCATGGAGGGAACAATATTAGATTGGCAGAACAATAAATTCTCATAAATTCAAATTTGAAATCTAGAAGGTTGTCATAACAGATTTTGTGCAGGCTAGAAGATTACTGGGCTATTGTACTCAGCTCAATTCCAGCCTCCCTTTTTGCCTCCTGTGTGGGTAGGAGACAAGGCAATACATTCCAAACTGGTATGAGCTTGTTTGCCCATGCTTCTGTCTCACGGAGGTACGAGCCAGGCTCCACAGGGTTTATTAGCTTGGGCTCATTGCCATTTTACCACAATTATACAACTTGCAGATCAGAGTTGGCTCTCATTCACCTGGCTCTGTGAGCTGGCAGTGTGAATCCCTCACCATCTACATATTTACATATTTGCACACATTGTCTGGGTATTACCATCTCTTTATCTAATGGAGGAATTCTATTTTGCTGTAATCTCTTCTATTATAGAAGATAATAAGCAGTGAGGTTTCACAGTCATACATGGAACGTTTTCCAAGCTAGAAGGGTGTTTTTATGATAGTGATATTGCTTTACTAGGTCTAAATTTAGCGTAATTTAATATTTAAAAGGAAAGCATATGGAAAATATGATGTGATATGTTTCTATATTTGTAATAAAGTTAGTAGTGATGCTTCTTGACTAAATGACAGTTTTTCTAGTTTACTTTCTCAGATTTGTGTGGTATGGTATCAGTGCACCATCATTTCCAGATTTTTGTGATTCATCTGCTGTGCAGCTCTGAATGTTAAAACTGGTTTTCACAAGTATAACTCAGGATTTGTCCCTCTCTGTGAGACAAATTGTGACTTTTGATAAATGAATCATGTTTCCATAATGCCTTTAAAAAGTCTGCATTTTCAGATATGTAGCTCACCAGTAGCTGAAATACAGATCTGGATTTGACCTGTACTGTGCTGTGCAAGAGTAGAAAAAAATTGTCAAAAAATGCTGTTGTAAGCAGAACATAGTATTCCCCTGAAACTGGAGTCATCTATGATGGTTGTGTACTTCATCTCTTTCTTTCCTGTGGGACCAGTGACTACATAGTTGGGGATTTTAACCCAATTGTTTTAGGGTCTTTTGTATGTCAGGTAGTCAGGTCCAAATGAAAATTACTTTCAGATGGTTCCCTGCAGGGACCAAACATTTACCCTCTTTAAATAAGTTTTACACTAACAGACTATCAGTAAGTCAAAGAATATGTAGATTTATGCTAGTTTTGCCGTGTAAGGGTCATCAGTTAGAATGTGAAATGTTATGCATTATTCAAACCATAGATATTAATATTTCTTTACTCATATTAAGACTTAATCTTATTAACAGTGGAAATTTTAATATGATGAATCATAGTACTTCACAGTTTTGAGTTTAAAAATGTATTATGCCACATGCAAACTGTGTAACTATAATGAGTACATTTAATGTTAATTCAAGATTGCCCTAATCCAGATGGACAGAGGTTTTACTCTGGTCAAATAAAAAATGAAATCTCATCAGTTGAAGGATGGTAAGGTCAGAAGATTCAATTTTTGTGGTGTATCAAATTTTTGTATGTCAATGGCAACCTTAATAGATGGTGATGAATAACAAAATGTAATTGTGTCCCTATTAAGATAGTTTCAATTATTGTCTATTAGCTACATTGTGAAAGATGTGGGTTTGCTGCTTTTTTCTCCTTTTTTTTCTCTTTAAAACTAGAGACTCCATTTAAAAGCAATGTAACTATGTTATAAGGAAAATTTGATTTCAGCGTAAAAATTTTTATGAAATTGCTTCAGCCTCTTCATGATGTGTAATTGTATTTTAGGTAAGAGAAGAAGAAATAGAAGAGCTAGATACCTTACTAAATGATTTCTGTGAACTTCCTGCTCCAGGAGGTGTGGAAAACAATTATGGAAAAATTAATATCCTCCTTCAAACATACATTAGCAGAGGGGAGATGGACAGCTTCTCCCTTATTTCAGATTCTGCATATGTTGCACAGGTAAAAATAGTATTTTCTACATTTCTGTTGCTGTCTTCTGCCATTTCAATTCTCCCAAATGTTTACAATTAGATAACTAGGCCCTGACCGGCATCTTTTTTGTAGATTTTTATGCAATTTTATTTGAAAATCAGAGCCTTGTGTGTGTGCACGTATGTGTGGTATAATCTCAAGTAGAAAAGTTTTGCCATATTTACTATATTTAGTAGCTCTAACTGTGATTGCACAGAAATGACAGTCTTAACTTTCTAGCTTTTCTTCTAAATAGAAAAACTGTTGTAATCAAGGTTTATGGTTTGTGTACTTTTATACTTTGTTCTGCAAAACATCATTTGTGTTTGGTTTGCAAACCTTGGTTTACGCAAGAAAGGTGTGCTATTATAATTTTGTTGCTAGATGTAATCTAGGAAAAAATGCGCAAATTTACGTACTAGTCTATGTATTTGTTTGTTAGCTTCATTTGACACCTGGGTTGATTGTTACACAGCACATTTAGTTACTATACAGGCGTGTACGTAGGGGGACAGGACACAGAGATCTGTTTGTACAACTGTGACACAAACTGTTTGCTTACACAGCGAGTCCATCTTAGAAAGAAAGGGGTTTACTTGAAAGTTTAGAATTCTGGGTCCTGAAGAATTCAAAGTGACAAAATGCTTGTAGACAGTCACAGATGTGCAACATTACTTAATGTATAAAATAGACTATGAAGCTTTACCTTTTAGCCTGTCCCATGTCTCTCTCTTGCTTTTTTTCTTTTTTTTTTTAACAGCAACATGTTGCATGGAATCACTTTTGTCTCATCCTTACAAAAATGCTTTGGAAAGAATTAATTGAAAAATTGCATTTAGTTGGTACTAAAGATGAGATGTCATTATTCAAAACAATACATGTCCTCTATTAACATTTTCATACTAGCGTAACCTTCTTCAGAAATGCTTGTATTTCGTAGCATGTATGGCTATAAATGAGAAAATTCTGAATGGATTATGCAAATCATAAAAATTGTGGTACTTACACAGCAAAATAATTTTCAATATGATTCTTTTAATCTTTGCTTTTAAGGCAATTGCTTTTATTTGTCTGTCTCATTTATAGCATTTTTAGTGAGGCAACATGGTCTTCTTCTCAGATCTTCATAAATTGAACTTGTGGAGTCAGTGCTACAAAGCGTGATTTTTATTTTTACTTGGACAGTAACTATTAAGAAAATTATTCCTCTTTTCTAAGAGGAATGTGCTTCTTTAGTAACATATGCTTCCTATCACAACCAAATAATTTTCTATTTTTTATTCCCGTTGGCATAGCAGAGCCAGTAGGGAATGATTATATTCTATCTGATGAATCAAGAACATAATTCCTAATCCAGACATAGCACTAGTAGGGGCAGGAAGAAAAAAAAAAAAGAAAACACAGCTTCATAATACAGCTTGAAAAGTTTATGGAAGGAATATCATAACTTAGGTTTTCAGGATAAGAGTGACCTCATTCAGACTTATGTTAATAATTATTTTTCAAAGTCCAAAGCATATTTGTACAGTTTGGTTGTACAATATTCTCAAAATGTAGTAACATGTTTATAAAAAAGTCACTACTGTTAAGCTTCTGTGCAAATGTTATGAAATTCAGTGTGAAATGTGAGACTGTTATAGAAGTATAAACTGGAAAAAACCAAAACTTGAATTTCCAAAAAAAGTGAATTTGTAGGTGTCTATTATATGGGGAGCATGCTAAGTGAATTTACTTCAGAAATGATTGAGATACAATAAATTTAGAACTCTGTAATGATAGCATAGCCATGATCAAAGTTCTATGGCAGACCTGACACTACAATTTTAATTGGTTGCACATGTTTTCTTTTTATAATTTCTGAAGGCAACCATGAGGTAGTTCTGCCACTAGAAAGCGATTTTCAAAACAGTTTGAAATACTTTTGAAAAGAAAAATCTATTGTTACGGTTTGTCAAAGATGAGTCTGTGGGATCCTTTTCATTTTACAAAGAATACTGGAGAGAATTTCAGCAGTTTTGCTCTTTTTTTTTCACTTTCCAGAATGCAGCTCGTATTGTTCGAGCTCTTTTTGAGATTGCCCTGAGGAAACGTTGGCCTGCAATGACATATCGGCTACTGAATCTCAGCAAAGTCATCGACAAGCGGCTCTGGGGCTGGGTCAGCCCCCTGAGGCAGTTCTCAGTGTTACCACCGTCCGTCCTCTCCAAGCTGGAAGAGAAGAACCTCACTATAGACAAGATGAAGGACATGAGAAAAGATGAAATAGGTGAGAAATCAGAAGGGCTGATCTGCTTAAACTGTTAGAAACCAGTGGGCAAGAAAGAACTAAATCTGAGCCATTCATTAATATCCCCACTGCGGTCTGGAAGCCATGTAGCCATGTGCCACACATTAATATGGTCTGTCCAGTAAAGCAGGTTTGTTTGAGTCCCCACAGCAGGTAATATGGCACAGCTCTGAGGATCAGGCTAGCCCATGTTCTGGTAGTCACAGAACATGGATGGAAAGGAGATCCATGTTGATAAGTACGTACATATATGTGTATATATACATATTTATGTTGACCTGTGTACTTCCCTTTTTGCCCACATTATGTAATATACTATTATAAAAGGCAATACACTACTATAAAAAGCATCTGTTTACTTTTGCCACTTGGCACAATATGGCCTTTTTTTTCTTTAATGGGAATATTATTAATGTGAAAAAGAATAAAAACAGATTATTGTATCCAGGTATGCTCTCAGTAAATGGCCTTCTTCTGAAACACTGCATTAATTTTCATTGAACATGGAGAATTCATTGTCACTGGTGTCACTGCGGCAAAACCTTAATGGAATTTTTAAAAGGATTTGACAGTTCAATAATGAGAAAATCCACAAGCCTACTGATAGACATAATGACAATTTCTAGCAAGTGTGTATAAACTGTTGTGCATAAACTGCCCATCAGCTGTTTGAACATGAAAAAAAATTCACTTGTAATGTATTTCTTTTTCCTTAGCGTGTTTTTTCTTATATGGTCTTTATTTGTACCTGTTGAGAAACAAACTGCCATTTTTTGAAAAACCTAATTTTAGAATAAAAATACAACTCATACACACTGCTTAGAAGTTGTCACCTCTGACGTAATATTTCTCTCACCTGCAGTAGGTCTACATTCCTGGTTTAGAAAACTTTGTTATGTGCTTAATTTAGGCTGACAAAAGTTAAATAAATATGTTCAAGTTTGTAGAATTAGAGGCTATATCTTCATTTAATAAGTTAAACCAAAGGACTACGAAAAAATGTCAAAAGCTTCCTTTAATTATGCATTTTAATATATAGTAATAGTAATTTTAAATGTATTAAAAACATTGCATTTTATTTAAAATGCTAACATTATAACTTTTTTACTCAGAAATGTTATAGCACTTCTTAATTCACATCTGTTATTTTTGTGTGCATTTGTGCGGTCTTTTAGTGCTTAGTGTTCTCTTCCATTAATTGTATTAGTGAGGTTTTTTTGGGCGGAGGGTTTGTTGTGTTTTGGGTTTGTGGGTGGGGGAGTGTTTGGTTTTTTGTGTTTGTTTTGTTGGAGGATTTTTTTGATTTATGTGTCTTTCTCCCTATACCTTCCCTTGGAGAAGCAGGAAATTTTGTTTTAAAATACAAACCCAGTTTTACTTTCTTCAATATAGTGGAACCACTATTGACAAGATGGAAATGTATCTGTATATACCTGCAATTCATCTAGTTTTGTTTTATATTAACTTAGTTTGAAAGTAGATGAGACATGGGATTTGACTGTGAAAATTGATCATTGCTGACTATACATAATGATATTTCATATTCTTCAGCCATATAAATATCAAAGAAAGTTGATCTGTGTGTCTCTGTGAAGTAGTTACTTGGCACACTGTCTGGCCTTTCTTTCTGGCACTAGGCATGTGAAGGAAGGCCTTCCTTATTTTTGACAGCCACCTTATTTTTGTTTTGATTTCAAAGCCACGTTGAAATGAGAAAAGGCACAACTTCCAGGTGCTGCCTTGTTTTCTGACTCCTTAGGACTAGTTTCAGTCTTAGTGTTTCTTCCTTTTTAAACGTTATGGAGACCTTGGAGATAGAATAACAAAGACAGGAGCTAGCTGGCTAACTCAGCCCACAGCTTAGGGGGGGATGAAAGCAGCGGATAGGTGCCAGCTCTCCTAGAGAGTGGAGAGCGTGTTGTGTGCACAGATCCTGGATTCCTGTGTACCATGAATTGGTCAACACCAACCTATGCGCTGTTGCAATGTAACCATGGAGTTTCCAGAAAGCCAGGAAACCACTGTGTTATCTGAGATAAACAGTCACGGGTTTTTTTTCAGAATACAGATGAGAGACATTGTGGAATAAGCAAAATTTATTCTTTTTTTTTTTTTTTTTTTTTTACACATGCCTATTTTCTTGAATATTTAGCTTTTTTTCAGGAGGTTTTAGTATTTCTTACATGCCATTGATGGTTTCTCATAATGTGACTATTAAAAAAAAAAAGAGAGAAAAAGAGGGGAGTTAAGGGTAGAGAGTTTTATAATATTTTGTTGAAACTGGGAGAGGACTCTTATTTTCCCCTAGCAGGTAAGTGTGAAAAAACCTGAGTGCTGTCCTGTATAAACACAGTTAACCTCACACATGGTGATAAAGAAAGTGGGTTTTGCCATGAAAAAGTGTACTTGCCTACGTAGACTTATTGAGTCCTATCTTTGAATACTTGTCATCTGCCTTTATTTAACATGGTTTCTGAAGTTTTGCCTCTAATTGCAAAAACTAATCAATGTGCAAGTATGCTGTAAGACTGCATATATCATCAAAGTGTACCAATATAAGTGGTTTGGTTTTTAATAACCCACTTGTTGGAGGTGCACTCACGTAACTAGCAGCAAAGTAACCTGATTAAATATGTGTTAGAACTTTTGCATTAGGGATTTCATTCTTAAACCAGATCACCATTCATTATATCAGAGTATAAACACCTGCATGAGGCAATATCTGCCAGTTTGTTAAATAAGAAAAACTGAAAAGGGAAAGTCAGTATCTATAGAAAAAAAATAACAATTGCAAGATGCTGTGCTCCTAAATGTCTTGCAATTGCAAGGAAAAGTTTATATCACCTTTTCACTTTACACATAATGCAAATAATGGGCTTTCTTCTCCTTTTTAGAATTTTTTTTTTAATGGGTAAGTGTGCACAGGAACTGCGTAACAATATCAGAAAATATCAGTAGCCATTGGTAAGGTAGCTTTTAATAGGGAGTGCTTATGACCATCACAGTTAAATTCTAAAATATGTTCCACATAATTGCATACGCAATTTCAGTGAAAATATAATAAATCAACCATTTTTCCTTAAATAAGCTAGAAGGTGCAATATTTTTCAGGAAAAAAGAAATCACTGTTACGTACTTTGTTTTATATTTAAAAGGAGGAGCAAGGGGACAGAGATTTGACCTGTAAAATACAAGTAGTACATTTTTCTTAATGAATGTAATAGTTGCCATGATTATGATAGACAATAAAAAAACATTGCAATGTTTAGTTTTTCCTTTGTCTCAGTTACACACTGGTATATTCTGAAAGATCAGAGCTGCTGTGAGATGTGTACTTATGTGCGTTTTTAACCTATTAACTACCTTTATTCAGTTTTATTAAAAGCATTCTGTCTGCTTTGAATCACTACACAGGAATTGTAGAAGTTCAGATATGTGCCCTTCATTAAGTAAAAAGTTGGTATTCATGCTCTAAAAAAGAACTTTGTGACTTGGTAAGAGCCTGGTCAAAAAGTCAGTAAAGGAGAGGGAACTTAGCTTGACTTAATGTTTTCAGTGTGAATTCTTAATAGTTATTTTAACCCCTTAGTTATAGCCAACAGGGGGGTTAATGCTGATTTTTCTAGGCTCTAAATTGCTAATTCAAGTTAAGTATTACAAAATATTCAGACATGCCAGGTCAGGAGAGTCAGACGTTTACATACCCAAGAGCAAAACAAGCAAGCAATAATACTTCTCTCTAAAAACCTATTTGAAAGTCAGAGTTGTATTATTTTTCCTGGAAATGCAAATTTGTTGCACCTAATGTTTTCTTGGCAGGTCATATGCTGCATCATGTGAAAATCGGGTTAAAGGTAAAACAGTGTGTCCATCAAATACCCTCCATCATAATGGAAGCAACGATCCAGCCAATTACCCGCACAGTGCTCCGAGTTCGGCTGAGCATCGCTCCTGACTTCACGTGGAATGACCAGGTATAAAAAAGAGGGAGGAGGAGGAAGGACAGGAATCATTAGTTTAGCTTCAGTAAAGGAGATAATCACTGGGAGTCCATAGCTGTTTGGATAAGAAAAAACACATTTATTTTAGCTAAAAAGCAAATTTGATAATAGGAATTTAATGACCTTTATGACTTCCATTGAAGAAAGCAGGCAAAGTTCATATTTTTATTTCTGTTAATTCTTATAGGATTGGGCTGCTTATATTATGTTGAGGCAAATGCTTAATACTAAATATTACACACAGATTAGAGTTATGTGCCCAGAAAGGAGAAACAAGAAAAAGGGAGACATAAATGGCTCTCTGAACTATGAATGAATGTCAAACACAGAAAATAAAGCCTTGAAATGCAGTTCATGTGTGCCAGGTTCTGATGTTCTTCCTGGCTTTAAAATTTACATTCACAATATTAGTGCCTTTTTCTGTGGAGACTTGTCTGAACAGAAAAACTGAGATATGTTTAGAATTATATTCATCTGTATTTTGTGGTACAAATTTATATGAAAGGAGTTGTACCAGTTGCACATTTAGGTATACCCACACCCTTTGATTCAAAATCTGTTCATTAGAAATACACTTAATATAAATCTAAATTAAATGTAAATGTCCACATGGGGGCATTGTATTGTTGCTGTTACTTCTGAAACTTTCTACAGAGAAAATGATACCTCAATGGGCAAACATAATTTTCTTTTATGCTTATGTGATTTACGCTTAAGATAAATTATTCTGAAAGGTGGATATTAAGTATCTGTTCTATTATTAAAAATTAATTTTAAATCCCTCAGATTACAAATTTACCTTAATCACAAGTAAATGAGAGTTTTATTCCACAAACATTTAAATTATTTCAGAATTTATTTTCCATGCCTAAAGACTTCTAATTTTCTTGTGGAAGTTTCACCAAGTTATCTTATAAATGGGAGATTAACAATCAACATAGAGAAAGTTTGATTTTGATTGCTACCTTGATTTATTACAGAAATATTTGAATTGATTCCTAACATGAATTATAACATGAAATATTTTTACTCCCTTATTTATGTGAAATACTTCACATAAGGAAAGAAGGAAAAAACACATTACGTTTTCGGATTGAAGCATGTTTTTATTATTCAGTCTTTCATCTACTTTGCCTGTAATCTGTTAAAGACAAAAAAATTACTGTATTAAACTGTATTACTATTAAACTGTATCTTAATACAAAGTAATTTCTCAATCCATTTTTAGATTTTTCTACAAAATCTACGTTCCTCTAAATTTTTACATGTTGAAAGGGGTCCACAGAATTACACTGTTTCTGAACTTGTAAAGTTAGAGCAAAATTTTATCAAAAATCTATTTTTTGCTGTGACCACTTTACACAATTTTTCTGATGGTTGCTTTGGAAACACTATGATTGTTTTATCAATTCCATGTATGGAGATGCTTTTATGTGGATTTGTTTACTGGTAATCATAAAAACTTGGAAAAGTTTTTTCTCATTTTTTGTTTCTATAACATGGTGTTGATTTTCTTGTTTCTTCAGTAAATGAAACTTCTATCACAGTAAATAACTAAAGCTGTTGAATTGTAATAGTCTCTGAAAATTAATAACTGTCTTAAATTCAAGCATTGAGACTCTGAAACTGCTTCTCCATCATCACAGTATTTTAGCAAACTTTTCGGATGACTATAGAAACCTGTAAGTATAGCTGTAATTGGTACAAAAACTAGTTGCTAAAAAATTCCATCCAAAGAATTGCAGTAATCAAATAAAACCAGATATTAAAACATTTAATACCATGCTTAGCTGAAATATCCTCCTTGGCTAACATTTCGTGGTTTTAAGACTGTTCCTTTACCTGGATACTTAATTCTATAATGATCTCATCACAAATTTTGCACTTGTCAATACAAGAGAAAGAGGATGTGTTTTGATAGTCATGAGATATGACATCATCTTGATCTTTAATGGCTTTAGTTTTCAGTGGTGGGAGCCCTTAAGTTCAGTGAAACATGTTCAGTGAGCCAAATCCCAGTGAAAATTTTTTATTCTATTGTTAGAAGCAAAGGACTATAAACGTACCAAGACAGAGCAATTAAGCCTTAATGAGGCCAGGAGGAGTCCAGCAGAAATGCAGATTAATGCAACTAGTATGAATTAGCTGAGTCATATATCAGACATGCCGTTTTAGGGTCATGGTTGCCCAAAATACAGGTATGTGTAAGTTCTTCAGAGCTCCCCAGAGTTCTTGAGAATCATTACTGGAGAAAATGTTGCATTTCCTGTTCCCAGATTGCCCAGCTTACACTATGCAGTTTTTTCACAGGACTTTCCAAAATTAACTTGCTATTACAGTTAATAATAAAATTTCTGAGCTTTAAACTTAATTGCCTTCCTTAATTCTTTCCTCCCTTAAATGCTCCCAAACCCTGATGAAATAAGAGTCTCACTGTCATTTTTCAAAATGTCACCTGCATGTCATTTGAGTTTCACTGCTTCAGTTCCCAGTGAAGCTGCTCGTGAAATTCAGATGTAATGAAAAGGAATGAGTGTCCATCTACTTGTCTGTTGTGCAACTGTGGTAAAAAAGGAACAAAAGCACCTTAATTTTATTCTTTGTACATAGTTTTGTCTTCACAAACCAGTACAGACTGTTTTCTGACACATACACAGTAATGAATTATGCTGAAAATAATGTGCTGTGGGAATCAGTACCAGATTCCTGAAGCATTAAAATTGCCATTAGAAGCAACTATGCACTTCATCTTTTTTACTATCAAGTTTAGGAATAATTCCAACCACAGTCCTCCTCATCAGAAACATCAGAAATCTACGTTCATTTAATATGTCTTCTGTACTCCTTTACTATGCTTTTTTCTTATTCTTCTAGATGTTTAAATAAAATGCTTGTTCTTTGGCAAAGGTTATTTCTTCTGACAAAGAAATACAAAAAATCTTAATTTCGCATTCCATCTAGCTATGACTTTTGGCATTGCTGGCATTGCAAATTAAGGCACACAAAAAAGCAAACAAAAATCTAGGTTTAAAAAACAGGACGTTGCCAGATGGCTGGGAAATCATCAAGAGACAGCTCTATTTATGTTCTTCTCACTTCACCTGTAACAATTACTAGATCTACAGCCTTCTGAATCCACTTACTGTATCTTTCTAGAGGAGAGGGGAAGAGAGAGAGGAGAGGAATGTCACAATTCAGTGTCCAGTTTTTCCTGAGAGAATGTTTTTGACTGAAAAATGAGCAGACGATAGCAAAAGGTAATCCTCTCTACAGAACCCAAAGGCAGAAGTACAGGGAGGAATAAAGAGAAGGTGTTCTTCCTTAGGAGCCTGGAGGGAACCCTGGGGGTTCAGTCAATTTATAAACAGCTGAGGCACTGCCTTCAGTTGCATTTGTATTGTGTACATTTGTATTATACATACCTTAAGCAAACTCTTACTGAAGCATAATATTTAAGCAGACTGATCTAATTCAAAATGCTATTTTTCTCTTGCCTCTGATTTCTGTATTTCTGTATTCCTTTATGAGCCTACGTCATTCAGAAATACATCCAATAATCCTAGCAAACCTAGAGAACCTTGTTACCACTAAAACAAAGCTATCTTTTCTACTCTTAAAGGTACATGGCACTGTAGGAGAGCCCTGGTGGATTTGGGTAGAAGACCCTACTAATGATCACATTTATCATTCAGAGTACTTCATCATTCAGAAGAAACAGGTAATGGATTTTATTCAGAATCTCAAGCAAAGACTAAAATAAAGTTAGTGAGATGTGGATTTGTGAGGTCAAACTATTTTGACTTAAGCAGATTTTCAAAGCAGCAGCACAGCTTTCAAATTCAGATGTACTTGATCAGCTTGGACTTCCACAATAATGTTTTGTAATCTCAAATGTCCCTTTTTCTCTTCCTGCTTTACTGAGACAGTTATTTTCGGGTGATAAAGAAAGACTGTAATGGTTTTTTTCTGTTAAAGAAAAAGAAGAGCCAGTGTTATTTTTATCCTCTGAAGACTATGGAAACAAAACTCATTCCCAGTAGTGAAATATTTTATAAAGGTGTAAACATTTAGCACATGGAATTGCACACATACTTTATTGTTTTGTTGTAGCAATGCTTATGGAAGTGAGGCAAACTGTGATTTTTCAAGTTACTGTTTTCCCTGTGCAGTAATTATTCTTTACATATTTGCACTAGGTCATTACAAAGGAACCTCAGCTGCTGGTGTTCACAATCCCAATTTTTGAACCTCTTCCTTCTCAGTATTACATTCGAGCTGTGTCCGATAGATGGTTAGGAGCAGAGGCTGTATGTATCATAAATTTTCAACATTTGATTCTTCCAGAGAGACATCCACCCCACACAGGTAACTTGAGATTTGATCATTTTGCTTTAATTAATATTGCTCATATTGATTTTCCTTATGGTAGTGCAATAAAACTCGTACTTCTGCTTTATTGTAGAATTGTGGAATTTTGCTTTGCGATATTTCTTCTCCAGCTCTTTAAACTTTTCAATTCCTGAACAAAACGCAGCTCATTTCATCTCAGCATAATACCAGCCTTTTAGTTACTCCAGGTTCTCTATAAACCATAAGAAAACAGAAATTGTCATATAAAACTAAACAAATCTCTGTGTTAGGGTATGTCTTAGCTTAGTGCTTGTAAGCATTACTTTCTTCTGGACTGGTTAAAAATAATCTTAGACTGTCTTAAAAATAGCATTCAGCAAAGAACAAATAATGCTAAAATTTTGAAAATACAAAACATTTTACTATTTTTGCTGAGATAAATTTATCATAGCAAGCACTGTTACAGCACTGAACATCACATTTCATCTCACCATGTTGTGGTCCTCCCCTCCCCCTCCTTTTTTAACACTTGGCACAGAAGCATATGTTTGTGTTTTGCTTCTTTTTTTCTGGATACATAAATTGCTTTATACATTCATTGGGCCTGATGTCATTGTTAAACCTTTCCACTATAATTACAATTGGCTCATCTAGCAGTCTGCTAAGTGAGTGCCCCTTCAGAAATGCTCAGTTCTCATACGGTGTTGTCCTCTGGCATGCATAAATTCACATGTGTTTGTGAAGTGTTTAGCTATTGTTATACTGTACCTACACTGTCTGGAAAAGCATGTGTAACCTTTTTATCTAATTGACTGATCACTGACTACTATTCAGAAGAAACAGAAAGATATTTACACATCACCAGTTATGGAGCCTCTAGGATTTATGGTAATTGATTTCAATTCCCATCTGGTTCCCACTCAACAATGAAGTACGTAGAGGCTCTGCTAGGCAAAAAAATCCTTGTTTTTCCTCAACAGAGTCCAAGAAATCACTGTTTCAGTGGGAATGATAAGACAGCCATAAGGTATCAGTGAAAAGCATGTGAAGAATATTAAGCATCATTGCCTCAGTAGATTTTATGACTCCCATATCATACCTTAATGTGAAGCACCCTGAAAATACAAGGAGACCTCCAGCCATAAAAAAAAAAAACAACCCAAACTTCAAAGCAAGCATCTGCATAGCAGAATCACTGCAGTCTCCTTAATTTGGTAGGATTCCAAATCCAATCTGGTTATATATATCATCTTCCAAATTCCACAATCTCTAATTGTTTGGATAGCAGATGCCCTCAGGATATATTGAGAATCATATATTGAAAAGCTGTTTGTTTATTTATTATGTTTTTAATTACACTTTTAAAGGATTAGATGCAAAATTTAGCTGTACTCATCTGAGTTGTATTACTCCATCAACTTGGAAATGCCAATGAATCCTTCCTTCTTAAATAGATTTCTTCCCTTGAACTTGAAATACTCCACATTCTCTTTTCATAAGAAGCTGGAGATACATATGATCTAATGAAGTGAGTGTAGAACTTACTACAAGTGGGTAAAAAGAAAACAGCTATAAGAAAAGGATTAGTATATGCAAATAGCTGGTTCGCAGCTATCAGAGCACTTAAAACATTACTTGCAGAAATATTTCAGAGCTATAAAAACAACTTTTCATTTTTCTTCATCGAAGTGAGTAACTACCCAAATGTGGACTCTGTGTCACATGTGATATTAAATAAAACATTTTTCAGTGTTTGTTGTTTTCCACTAAATTTCTGGTTAATGTATTTATCTTCATAACAAGCTATGTTATGTCATGGCATCTCTTGTCATGCACTTATGATTCTTTTGTGGTTTTAGAGCTTCTGGATCTTCAACCTTTGCCTATCACAGCCTTGGGACATCGGGAATATGAAGTCCTGTACAAATTCACACACTTCAACCCTATCCAGACACAAATATTTCATACACTTTATCACACAGACTGCAATGTTCTCCTTGGAGCGCCTACAGGTTCTGGAAAAACTGTTGCAGCTGAATTAGCCATCTTTAGAGTTTTTAACAAGTATCCCACATCAAAGGTTTGTAAAATAGGTTTGCTGGAATCACTTTGTTATAAGCATTTTTTTTGCAATAAAAAAGTCTAGAAAAAGACTATGGGAAACTGAATTTTACTTTCTCCAATTTATATCTGTCTGGATACAAAATGGTACTGCTTTATATAAACTATGCTTTTATTTCAACTTTTTATTTTAGTCAGTTGACAACTATAGTTAAATCTACAAACATAGCATGCTGGATTTCCTTTTCTTCCTTACTTAACTGCATTTCCTGCTTTAATCTCCTTCTACTAGCAGTAGTACTGTTTTATAGCTGTTAGTTCCCCTCCATGTGAATACAACTAGTCCAGTCTATCTATTATTTAAATATATAAGTTGTAATTAATTACTATGAGCCAATTTTCTGTTCCAGCTTGCCCCTGTGTTTTAAATTGTCTAAAACCTGAACAACTCAGCTTTTGAGATTTTGTTTTCAAAGTGAATATGTTATCTGTTTCTTGACTTAGCCATATTGTCTTAGTTAACCACATTTTAGCTTTAACATTTTTGGAAAAGATCTTTGTATCTAACTGGGAGATACAACAAAATTATAACCTTTCTAGTAACAGAAATTTTATACATAAATTCCTTGATCATCTTTGAATTTCCATATCTGCGTGTAATTTGTCAGTCCAAGAGAGGTAAACAAGCCACTCATACACTTTCATCTTATCTGTGAGACATACAAAACAGCTGGTTCTCAAAGGAATATACCTTTTAGGTTTTAGTAAAGCTTAAAGCTTGGCTATCCATCCCTTCTGCACTGCAGGCTTCTTTAAGAAAAATATTGCAACATTTTGCTTAAAATAATAACCAGCTTTTTTATTTAATTGGTAATGTCTTAATAATTTAACTACATAACCAGAAATCAGGTAAGATATTGCTTGCTAGAAATTCAGATTATTTCTGTTCTAGAATGTTAACACGCAGATTTTATAGTCATGGCAAAGAAAAATACCATTATTTGTATTAGTGCGTTTTGATTTTAAAAGGTGTAAGAAATACTTCAATTTCAGTAAATTATTCTTTATTTATTTGCTTATTAATTGCTCAGGAAACAAAACAGTATTTTCAAGCATTATGTCTGTTTTAAATATAATCCCATTGTAGGTCATTTAAGGAACTCAGGCATCATTTATTTTATAGATTATGTTCAAATCTCACAAATATTATGAGATTGTGTTACGTTATGTTGTAGGTACACTTTAATAAAGATTTCTTGTGTAACTTCTGGTTTTGTGACTTTTATTTTGCAGGCAGTGTATATTGCACCCTTAAAAGCACTTGTCCGTGAGAGAATTGAGGACTGGAAAGTTAGGATTGAAGAAAAGCTTGGTAAAAAGTATGTTTCTCCTTACCTAACCAGAGAAATGGAAAGCA
This sequence comes from Atrichornis clamosus, assembly GCA_013400975.1. Classification (NCBI taxonomy): domain Eukaryota; kingdom Metazoa; phylum Chordata; class Aves; order Passeriformes; family Menuridae; genus Atrichornis; species Atrichornis clamosus. Next base: position 72,405 of record WBMZ01007999.1, on the reverse strand, counting down.
AAAGAACAGCTCATCAAGTGTGAATAAAATCTACAGAATACTTACAAGTATTTCAAAAAGGGTTTTGGTTTTATACTGTCCTTCAAATTTCTAATACCTAAAAAGTGCTATCAATAGTCATTGTAGTGATAGCAAAATCAAAACTAAGAAAGGGATACACTTTGATACCCAGCTATTTTCGTTCTCATTGCTTGCCAGTATAAAAAATATGAAGCTCAGATTTCACTCCACAATATACTTGGAAGTTGAAAATGTAAATCAGAATAAGCTTTCATTAGAAACCTCAGCTCTAAGGAATGTATAGGACTTGCATGCACTGTATAATAGTAGTCGTACAATGTCCTTCATATATAAATTAATATAATTTTATTCCTTGCTGACATTAATTTCTTGCTGATTTTCTCAGGTGTTGGAGTTCAGGCATTACTTTATGATCTATAAGGTATATCAGTCATGTTGATGCTTTCCAAAATTACAGTTTCCTGAATTAAAATTTTTATCCAGAGGATGCATTATTTAGGGCCTTTGCCTTTTCTAAATATAGCTTTTTTCCTAAATTAAGCTCAAAGCATACCACAGGTTTCAAGAGCAAGAGATACTACTCTGCTACATGAAATTACCAGTGATATTCCTGTTATTATCATAGCAATGAGATAACATATTTTATGGTAATGTTTCCTTTTTGAAATTTACAATTATTTGTGACTGAAATTTTGAACAGAAGATACACATTACTTTGAGGAATTTTTATTAGATGTTCAACTGGATGTAGAATGTGTCACTGAAATGTCAAAACCCCATTATAATGGATCCATCTAAACTGATGGATCATCGCAAATGGTGTTTGTAGAACTGGAAAACAAAATGAGGCAAGCAATTGGAAAAACTCTGCTAATCTTTCCAAAAAGTGATCTCAGGATAATTTCTGCTCTGAGCTTAATGTCCCTTCACCAACAAATGCAATACACCAACAAATGCAATACAAAGAGGCAACTGCAGTTTAGCCTCGTTATTCAAACCAGAGATCTTTGCATAACAGCAGGCAGCAACTTGGTAGCCTTCAAGAAAGCTTTCATCCTGTCTATGACAGGATGTTATGATTCACATTACATCATACTAATATTATGTTTTCTTCATTTTGAAGAACTGACCATAGATGGGTTGGGACTCATATTTTTCCTCTTCTTTTTACATGTTTTTGCTAAGGAATTAAACTTGGTATTTATATGGTATTTGCTGGGAAATCAAAGAGGTGGGTTTATTTACTTAAAACAATCTCGAAAATCTTATTAAATGTATTTGACAAGAAACAAAATTACTTTGCTTAATTTTGTTTCTTACCTCTTTTAAGATTTTAAGTTTAGGAGTAAATATTTAAACATTAAGATATTTTAAAGCTTTGTAAAGCCAAGCCACTACCCTTCTTGATTTACAGGGTTGTAGAGTTGACAGGAGATGTGACTCCTGATATGAGAGCTATTGCCCAAGCTGACCTGATTGTTACTACCCCAGAGAAGTGGGATGGTGTCAGCAGAAGCTGGCAGAACAGAAGCTACGTTCAGAAAGTTGCCATTCTTATCATAGATGAGATCCATCTTCTAGGTGAGCGTGTGTTGCTGCTTTTGATCAGAGAATCATTGCTAAATTTGAAGTAGTGTGTTGATACTTATTATGTGAATATACTTTTTGACATCTGAACCTTTTCTTCTTCTCTGTTTTTCAATTGACTTTCCATTTACTAGGGGATGAGAGAGGCCCAGTATTGGAAGTCATTGTGTCTCGAACAAACTTTATCTCATCTCACACAGAGAAGCCTGTAAGAGTAGTTGGTTTATCCACTGCTTTAGCAAATGCCAGAGACCTTGCTGACTGGCTAAACATTAATCAGGTATGAAGAAAGTTTTAGAAGATGGATATGTATTTTTCCTGCAGAAAAACGAAATAGCAACTTATAAGATAATTCAAGGTTAAACTTGAAAAGAAATGTTCTCTTTTAGATGGGTCTGTTCAACTTCCGACCGTCAGTGCGCCCAGTTCCTCTGGAGGTGCACATTCAGGGCTTCCCTGGCCAGCATTACTGTCCTCGCATGGCCAGCATGAACAAACCTGCCTTTCAGGGTAAGCAGCAAGCTCCTAGACCTTTTCTTCTTTCTGCAAAAGAAAAAAAGACTTTACACAGATCATTTGCAGCACATTTGCAACATGTGTTACTGTGTGTACTCTTGGCATGTATTGGGGGAATCTGCTCTGCTAATGGCCCAAAGCTATTTGTCTGAAACATAAAGTGTGCTGCAAATGCAACATGTAACAGAGGAATGTAATGTATTTAGAACAGAAGAATAAAATTAGTGTTAGTAAAGGGGGAATAAAATGTGTTTTCTCTTAGTGTTTGACACCATAAAAAAATATTTGTGTAAAAATATTTGAAATTAAGAAAGCAATAAAACCATTCATATTATTAATCTGCTGAGGTATTTTCATATGGACCACTGCATGTAAGCATTAAAAAAATGGTGAACAGAAGTTGCAAGTCAGGCTAACCTCCTATAATTCTAGTTTCAAAGCAATAACCATAAAATTCAAAATTTGTAGTGCATCCAGCTATGCTTCTGTTTCCAATTTTTTATTCTTAACCAAGCTGGCAAGCACTATAGATTTAAGAAAAGCTCTCTTGTATTTTATTTGAACATGTTTTGTTTTGGTTACATAAGGAATATTTATTATATCAATTAAAAATAACCTCCAAAATAAATTTTGTAATGTGAACTGCTGTTGATTGTGAGGTGACATTTGTGAGGTGACTTTTTAGCTGCTTTAATTAGCCTTATGACAGAAGCAAAGTATTGATTGTGGACTAGAGACCAATCTTGACAGCTCGGATTATTTACACCTCCACAAGAGCATTGTACAAAAACACTAATGAACAATAAATCTGTCTTGGGCTATTCTGCCACACCTGTTCCTGAAGCAACAAAAATCCATTAGATGTTGGGCTTTTAAAATATATAGATATATTGGCATATATAGCTGTGAGATATAAATACACATGAATTATCCTATTTCAAAAATTTCACTACTGCATCGTTGCGTGTATATGCAGGAGCACATGCCAGGTAGTATTCACGGACTGGGGAACAACATGTGCTGGTGGATAGTATGAAATAGTTTTCAGAAATTAACAGTACATAAATTTAATTTCCTGGATGAGAATTACATGAGAAAACACAGATGGATTTATAAGTGATTTAGAGAGAGTATTTGAAATTCTAGGTACACCTGTTCATACTTCTAGTGCTTGTTGATGTTAGAAAACCTGTATAAATATGATTTATTGAAGGCTCTGTTCCCCACTTGTTTGAGATGATACAATCAAGGTTATTTTAGCATTTTCATGGCAATACTTATTCCTGAGACCATAAAAATTTCACTTCAACCTGCAACTTTTCAAAGATGAGCTGAGAAAGAAAGTTCTTTTTTAAAAAAGTCCTAAAACATAATTGGCTTAAATATATCATAGTTGGTTTAAATATATCAGACTAATTAGTAAACACAGAAACAAAGGTCTTTTGTACCATAATGCACACTTTCGCAGCACCTATTGAGAAGTCACTTTCTACTTTTTTTGCCTTTTCTGATTTTGGTAGATTGAAGTGATCCTTTGTCATCAGACATAAGTTTATGAAGTTTGAGTTCTGGGTCAGGCAGAAAACGACTTTTAGGCCTTGATGGCACTTAGCCTGAGACAATATACCCAATAGTGTAGAAAAAGCATTAGCATACTTATTAGGCTGAGATAGATGAATTCTCAAGCTTTGAAGTCTAGGAGGCTTGTCTAGGTTATGTGGTGTTTTGTTGAGGTTTTTTCCTGATTCTCTTAATTAGCTGACAGTGATCACTGAAGGGCGTATTAACTCAGATGCAGCTAAGCTTAGTTTTATGGTCTTTGGCTGAGAGGTGGTATATGTTCACCTCAGTTGTATCTGTGCAGCAGAACAGAGACTCTGTAGACATACCTGTATGTCATCTGCACAGAGGTCTATCAGCTGTATTGTATCGCAAAGAGAAACTCTAATTTTTGTCACTAAAGGGCCTAACTCCCAAGTTCTGTTTTACTCAACAGCAATTCGGAGTCATTCTCCAGCCAAGCCTGTTCTTATTTTTGTGTCATCCAGACGTCAGACAAGGCTTACTGCCTTAGATCTGATAGCTTTCCTAGCCACTGAGGATGATCCCAAGCAATGGCTGAAGATGGATGAAAGAGAGGTAGAATCATTTTACCTTTATTACTTATGCTTTGCTTCTATTTTATTGATGTTTGTTTGAAAAAAAAAAAAGGTGCATCTAAAACAAAAGAGTCATTTGAGGGTAGATCTTGAAAGAGCTATGCATGTGCTAAATTTCTGTATGTATCAAAAGTAGTGTCAGCATTAAGGCTATAGAAGCGTCTGTGCAAGAGCTGAACTTCAGAACACAAACCCTTTTATCTTTGTTTTTTCCTGCATATCTCTTATTAATTCTGGTTCCATGGTCCCAGACAACATAGATCACATGGTGCAAGTCTTTGATACCAAGATAAGACAAAGACCAAAAGAAAGAGGGCTAGTGCTCTCTAAAGTTTACAGCTGGACATCTGTGACATGTAGATGTTGAGCTGGAGTCTAAACCAAATCTTTTTCAGTCTTCTAGGAAAAAAATCGATTTCTCATAAGATGCATTATGTATACGCATGTATATCTGTGTGAGTATATGTACATATCCATATACATTCATCCACCTATACTGATAGATAGATAGATGATAGAACCAACCATTTAGCACTATTTCAGTCTTACATATCAATGAAATAAATCAATGATATAAGAAAAAGTTAAGATAACTGCCAATATCTTTGCTTTAAGAACATAAAGATTGCAAAGTCAAACACTTAGATGTTAAACAATGCTAGAGTAAAGGTTTATTTTTTTATTCTTTTTCAAGCAACATAATCTTTAGTTGCATTTTCTTTTTTTTTTTTTTTAATCTTCTTTTGTTTGCTGCGAAACATGAATGACGGCTAAATAATAAACAACCATTCAATATTCTCTTTTATCTGCATTCTTCAAACTATCTACCAGATTATATTTAATTCACTCAGTTCAGCACCTGCTCTGAATACAGTATTATTTATTTTCTCTGCACTAATGATCCTGATTATAGCATGTCATTGCTCCAAAAGAAGTTTTTGTGGTTGATATTCAGATTTTCTAGATTTTGGAGACTAGCTTTTTCTAGTGGTTGCAAATCTTCTACTAGGAATTTCTGTGATAATTTAGGGCCAAAACACAGCAAAATGCAGGAATTATAAATAAAAGATCCAAATTGATTACTTTATGAATATTTATATATCAGCAGTTTTATGAATGGTTATACAATTGGTAATATCATATGCCAAAATGTATAAGTTTCTAGATCATATTGTTTGTGTTTATTTACTCTTAGCCAAAAAATAAAATACGATTTTTCAGAGATAAAGCGTAATATCTGTATCCTTCCTGTTCTGGATGTATGTTAAAATAGCAAATAGCTGTGTTGGCTGATAAGCTACTAGTACTAAAGCGTATCTCAACTTGATGGAGACTTCTAACTGTATAACCTCTATTTAATGTTTTCTTGAGTATAAGTGAAGCATTTGATATCCACCTTAGTACTACTTAGTAGAGTACTCTAGTAGTTTGTGCTGGCTTCCTGTAGTAATCTCACCTACACTTAGAATATGCAATGGGCAGCTTGCCCTAAATGACTTGCATTAATATGAATAGTTTCCCCATGTCCTGGGAGCCACTAATATTCTGAAAAGAACTCTAACTGGAGCGTCTTCACTTGCTGGAAAAGGGTTTTCTGTTAGAAGTCTTTGAATTTCATGTTTCAGAATAAACCTCTGAAGGTTTTTAAATAGGAGCCAACAAGGACAAGTAGACTTTGCATTTATTAGTTTAATAACATTTGCATATGGTTTGTATTTGAATTAATAAGCTGAATATTTGGAGCATGAGATACCTACCAAGTTACTCAGTTCTGATAACGTAAATGTAAAAGACTGAAGATTAAGTTCTAAGTTGTTATATCTTACCACTATTATGCAGAACACAATTCTGTTTGAAATACCCACAATTTCAAGTGGACATTTCTTTGGGTAATTATGGGACTAGTTTGTAGTTTTGTGTTTTAAATGAGCATGATTAGCCTGAGTTTCATTTGACATTGAAGCAAAGGACAAAGCTGTAGTAGTGCTACATACATAGTGTATATCCTGCCTAATTCTTTAATAATAATTAAAAAACCTAATCATAATTTATGGGGTTTTAATAAAAAAAATTTAACCTCAAGTAATATTAAGGTCTGTCTTAAACTAGGTGAATTAGACAAAATTTCTCTCCATATTGCTATAACATTTTAAAATATGAAACGTAGAACTTGCAACTACTTTATAGTAGGTATTCCATGTCTTAAGCCCCTATATTCCAAATATTTCAAGTGTTTCTCAATTCCATATGGGATAAAAATGTACCAGTCAGAATTAAATTGTTGTTGCCTTTTAAACAACAGTTCTTTTCCCTGTCAGTTTTTTGCATTTGGTTTTTTTGCCAAACACTGTTCCTTTAGGGGAACTTACAGACAAATTACTTTCTTTTCAAAATAGTTAGTTTGCAGCTTGTGATGAATGATTCTGTTCACAAACTTCTAGGCTGCTTTTCACAGTGCTCTCAGTGGCAAATCCACCTCCATCTTTGCCACCCGGCTCCAAATATCAAATTCAGGCAATATATCAATCAGTTATATTTCAAATGACATGAACTTGCATGAACCTTCTGGAAAACATGTTTGTATGTACAAGTGACATACAGAAACAACCCTTCAGCGGTTGCCACCAAAGTAGATAACAGCCTGGATCATGGAGGAATCATGCAAGATGTTCTTTCCCTCAAAGGAGTCGGTATCTAACAGGTGTAACTGAATTATAGCCAAGAAGGAATTTTGTTATCTGTGAATCTACTGAAATATATATATATTGTGGGCAGCTCCATTAGGTTTGAGGAATGGTTCTTCCTGGATGCTTTCTTTGAATTTCATATCTGATGTGCTGGTTTTGGCTCATACCCATTAGAGTATTCAGAAAGTTGAAAGGTATTCAGATACAGCAGTCAGTCTTCATAAAACTGAACAGTATTTGATGAAAATTTCTGTTTCTAGTACTGCTCAGTTTTCCAGTTCCACTGGACCTGTTGCTGCACTACTGTAGTTAGATTTGTTTAATAGATTCTTTCCAACTAAGTTTCAGAAGATGTGCCTACTTTTTGTGAAGAAATGGCCTCTCAAAGACCTCATGTGTTATATGCACTTCTGTCTGACCAGGGAAGCCTCCAATTATGTTGAAACACCCCACTTACCAAGATTTGTACCTGATACTTTGAAGCTCGTCCCCGCATTTTCCAATTGCACATGCAGACATTCTTCAGGATTTAAGCAAGACAGCTACAGTTTGCCCAGAGTATGAGCGGGAAATCTCTTGAAGAAGAAAGAATAGTTACCTTTAGAGCCTTAGAGATGTTTTTTAATTCTTCTGTAAGTTGCATTGTCCATGCATATACCAAAATGAGCTCTTTATCCCTCTTACAATATGCAGCCCCAAGACTGAGTTTATTTTTTACCAGAGTGAAGAAGCAGTGGCAGAAGCTGTGTTCCTTGCTGCATATAGTAGTAGCAAGGACTCTTCAGTAGACATCACTCTGTAAAGATTGTCCTGTTATGCTTTTGAGGCACAGGTGTATCATGACAGCAATGTGAATGGGCAGTGCATCTCAAAGAGGAGACTACACCTGTAAATAAAGTAGTTCATTTCTTTTTCTTGTTCTTTGATGCCAGCATGCCCATGGAAAAAGACAACCTTATGCTTTCCCTGCTTTTTTTGTGTAACTGTTAGGGGATTTTTAAATATACACTTGCTAGCTAAAATTCTAATTTGGGCTTGTCTGCCAGGACTGTCATGTTCAAGCTTGGGACCCATTACTTATCTTGTTAAAAGGGACAATAGCTCAGATTATCCTTTTGGAAACAGACAGTGCCACCAGTTTGTGATGGTAAGCCTGTGTAAGATCAGTTATACTGTTCTACATTAGGAGCTGACTAAAGGGGAACAAGTCCTTCTCTGTCAGAAATTGCATCTACATCTGTGGTGGCAGAAAATGTTGCAATCTTTTTACAACATAATTTATTAGAATCAAGTTTTCAGTTTATTTATTTTTCTCTAATGTTTTTACAGCTTTTTGTTTTTAACCTAAAACAAAAGTACAAAGTAGTATTTATGGTTTATTGTTTGAAGTTAGAATGCAGTTCTCACCAGCAGACAAGCAGGGTGTTTTCTTATTTGTTTGGTGGGGTTTTTTAAAAAATTTATTCCCTGTCCAGATACTTGGATTTTTTTTTTAATATATTTACAGTGCACAGAGGGAGAAGAAATGTCCCAGTGTATATAGTTTTAACTTTAACCACAATGATTTTTGCATTCTGCTTTGTGCATCATTTTGCCATCTGCATCTTGTTAAGAGTGTTCTTTATGAAACCTCTAGAAATAACTAATATCCTTTAGCACAAACATACCTACGGTGATATTCAATAGCATCCATATCAGGAAGTAGTTAGCTTCCACTGAATTCAAGGGCCCTTGAATGAAGGACATTCATTGACTCCAGAAGAATGAATCAGACCCATACTGATTTTGCCATTTTGGACATGTGAGTGTATAAACATGTGTGCACTAATTATGGATTTGTATATGTGTGTTTGTACACTTTGTGGAAATACACATAGACATATGCATGAAAGTGAATTAAATTTTACCAATAGTTCTAGTTTGTGTTGCTAATAAAGACAAAGAAACAAAAACCCCCCAAAACAACAAAAAAAAAAATCCCGAGAATTCTTGGAAAGACAAAAGGTGACTTTTCCTTCTCTAACCTTTAAATGAAACAACCTTTTATCTCCAGGTTAATGTTTTAAGGTAACATTGTACTATAAAACAGGAAGAGAAGAATCTGGTCTGTGTCATGAACAGGTATATTGCTGTCATTTAGGTGTATCTTTTAGTGTTAAATGTTTTCATATATTATTATGTTTTAATGTATTATTATGTATTATTAAATACAGTTTAATAATATATCTCAAATGTTTAAACACATTTGAAAATATTCTTTAAATAATCTTATTTAAGTGGTTTTAGGCATCTTGTTCTATGTGGAAGAGTTCTGAAGTATAAACCAACTCTTCATCAAAAATAATTTTGTAAGATGATTATTTTTCCTGCCTTTAAAGATCAGGAGGGTACCCAAGAATGATTTCTAAGTGTTTCACTTATTATAGAAGTTCAACTTCCTTCTACAAGATGTTGGTTTTATGACACAAAAGTGTGTCATAAAAATTAACATTTAGTTATAACAAGGCGATGTTTTTATTTCGCTTAACATCTGTAGCAGATGTGAAATATGTAATTATTTTTGTAAAAGACTTCATAACTTTCACGATTCCTTTGTTTGGCAGATCTTTCTTCTATTGGGCATTTTAGACAATTGATAAGCATTATTCAGTGGCATATGGTCTGAGTCTGACGTGCTTTGAAAAGAGTAGAGAGTACTAATAATGAGGATTCTGTGAAAATGGGAAAACCAGCACAACAGATATGCTTTGAGAAAGTATGGGGTTTTAGCATCTTGAAACAATATATCACACTCAAAGGGACAGAATTGGGCTGCACAATCTGTTAGCTCATTCTTGTCCAATCTGGTCTCCTCCTTTCTTTTGGAGCCAGCATTGTCATCAACTTGCTGAATTATACTCTGACTGGAATGTATTTCAGGCACAGGGTAATGTATCTGCTTAAATGGAATCCTATCTTTCTACAAAAGCTTTTTAAGTATAATAAATTTAAAATATAAAAAAAAAAGTTCTATTAGCTTAAAGTAAATGGTTCAACGGTTTACATATGTGCAGGAACAAAGAAAATGACTACTTAGTAGTTTGAGAAAAATCTAGCTTGTTCCCAAATCAGAATAGAAAATATAGAATTAAAGTTTATTTTTTAGAATAAATATTTTGAAATGCTGCTAGACTCCCAAATTAGTTTTTGGGTGATATTTTTGTTTGTTCATGAAAAAAATCTGTGAAAGATAGCAAAACCTTCCAGCATGGCCTGATCCTGCATGTCTTGGAGTCTGGGGAAAAATCCCTCCTGGCTTCAAGTTCAGTGCATTGATATTGTACAGGGGTTTTTAATGTCAGTACAATGCATATTTCCTTATATTATTTTCATACACTTTTTTTCTATTCTTAAGATAAAATATATTTTATTTACCCTTCTATGAGCAAAACAACAATATAGTTGTTTTCAGAAAGATAAATAGCAATTGAGTCATAACAATGCAGAAATGTTAGATTTGTTTTATAGTCACAGTGCTGTGACTGTTTCTGGTTAATGAACCTATTAATTGTGCTATTATTTCTTAATAGAAAGTTATAATATTCTTACACTACACTGGCATAAGGGAGTTATATTTTTAAATAAATTGACATGAGAATTTTAAGCCTTGGATTGTGCCTATGGGTGAAACAGTTATGTTTATTACAGTGATTTATGTGAAAGTAAGGGGTCAGCTAAAAATGACTAGGATTCCCTGCTGCTAAAATGACAGGATAGTAGTACATGCGCCAGTTGTCCTGCTAAGGGTTCTTTCGTTTTCCTGTGGTAAATTACACTGCTTTGCAGGTATGACTAACAGCACCACAGGCCACCGCTGTAATACAAGTCAGAGGGGAAAAAAAATAACCACCACTGATTGTAAAAGCAAGAAGAACATCTTCGGATAAATTCCCAGCAGTGTGAATTTAGGATGTTTTATGCTGGCAACTATATGGCAGAAAGGTTTTGCTCAGGTTCTGTACTGAAAAGAACTCACACTGCAAAACTGTGTGTGCTGAAGGAGCAGTCTAATCGCTATAGACTAATCCAAATCAGCTAATTTGATCCCTGTACTGTTCTAGAGGAAAAAGGAGTTTAGATTCATTATTTTCCCAGTGTCACATTCTTTTGATGTGAATAATGGAATAAATGTCATTGGAATTTTCTAGTTTCCTGACATTAAAGACAGAAAAATTAACTCAGCAATGTAGTATCTTGTATCAGTTCTTGAATGCAGAAGTTGAGTAAAATGTAACTGCATTTTTTTGTTTATTTTTGAGATATGTACCAATTTTGTTTTCTATTTTTTCTTCTTAATTTCCTGTCAAATATATTCATATAGCTATTATTTCTCAGTGTCTACATAGGCATAGGGAGCCTATGCAGTACTAGTACCACTTAATAAATCTATAGCAAAAAAATCATTACTAGGTTTGATAGTGTTTTTAATATTATATGTTGATGGTAGAGAAAACAGTATATGTGTTCTCATTTTATCCAGCTATTTTTTAGTCTTAGAAGCAAAACTCTTTAAGACAGGTCATAATTCATGTTGTCTACACTGCAGTCACATGTCTACATGTTGACTAGAGAAATCAAAGGTTTGCTGATTGTATCTAGATAGATAAACTTTATCCTTTAACATATCCTCCTTTCATTCAGCTCTTTACTCCCTTCAACTTATCTACCCTGCTTATTGCTTCCCTTTCCTAAAAGGACTTCTCCCCTCTTCACTTCTCAATTCATTGGGGTTTTTTCTTCCTGCTCCCTTTCTTTTCAGTGTTTTATAGACCTTTTCACTCTTTTCTTCTGTAAGCACTCTGTTCTTTTATATGTGCTAGATCAATTTATACAACAAACCTTCCATGTCCTATAGTATAGGAAACTCCCAGGAACATCTAGGCAACTGTGTTGTGAGGGGAAGTAAAATTTAGGAATGTCCATTGACAGATCAAATTGATAAATCTGTCAGAACTTCAACAATTTTTTTTAATTGGATTTTCTGTTACTTCCATCAGTTGTGGTTCTGGTAGTCAATATTACTTCGACAATAGACTTTTAAAATGCTTTATAATTTGCTGTTCTTGACAAAAGGGATTGATTTACAAAAATCTATATTGTTTCTTGGTTTGTTCATTTTAAAATCCTCAATATGGACTGTTGCATTCTCTGGCTTTTTTTACCTTTTAAGGATTCTTTTTATAATAGTAGTAACATGTTACTTGAGTTTAGATATGTGAATAATTTTATTCACATTAAGGTCTGAGATTTATAAAATGTAGGTAATATTTAGAAAGGTTACAGTTTTGAACATCAGAATTGCAACACCTCAGAATCTTAAGTAGAAATGAAGATATCACTGCAGTCATGCAGGTATCATATCTCAGTACTTCAAGATACTCAATCTGAGATAAGGTTGAACACTGTCCAAATTCTTCAGTTACCCTGACTAATTTGTTCTGCACTACTATTTTTTCTCTGACCTTGGCTATACCTCCTATGTTAACCATGAATGATGCTGCCCTAAGTATGCAATATCTTCATGCCACTGCTGGTGGCACCAGGAAACCACTAATAGGAGCATAAATTTTAAAGTTCCTGTCTATAATTACATTAAAATCACATAAAACAATAAATTACCTTGGAAAAAAAACAACAAAAGGGGTATTGAAGGGTAGAATCACTTAACAAGACAGTTTTCATTATTATGGGAGGCTTTTCACAGAAGTCGTCCACAGAAATAAATAAGCTTATTATCAAATTTATGACTTGAAAATATAGACAAGAAAGATAGTTAAAATGATAGTACTAAAAATGATTCCAAGCAGTCATTGACATGAGGTTTGAAAAAATTAATAATTGTAATAAAAATAGCTTTTTGTCTGGACTTCTAAAAGTTTTAAATGAACATGCTTAATAGATGTTGGGTTTCACTACAGGATTTGAGTCTATAAATTACAAACTCACACTCGAGAAAAAGAAAATCAAATTAATTTGCATTTCAGCATGTGAATAGGAAGATTTTTTGATGAATAATAATTGCAAAATTATCAAACTGTGGAGCTGTGTCTATCTTTTCGAAGGCATTAGAGAGAGCCAAGTTTATTTTTCATGAGTGTTACTATGTTACTGGTTGAAGGGATTTGCTACATTTTTATACCAGTTCTAGCCCGTTTGATACTAGGAATTGCATTAGACAAACACAGAACAGAATGCACAATATTTGCCAGACCTGTCAAAATATTTTCAGCATTTTCATTTCCTTGTCTGTGTTACTTAGCATGTCAATAAAGTCACGTGCATTTTATATTCCACCCCCATTGTTAATAGAGTATTTTATTTTTTTAGACAAAACCAGACTTTTCAGAGACTGACGAAGGCTCTGTTTTCCTGCTTGTATAAACAGCATGGAGCAAATTATCCTTGCTACAAAAAAAGATAAGATAAGAAACCTAGAAGTTTAAAATTTCTGAGTAATCTGGTTTATAAAATGCAATTATTCTTTCTGTTACAGATGAATGACATTATAGTCACTGTTAGAGATTCGAATCTGAAGCTGACACTTGCTTTTGGAATAGGCATGCACCATGCAGGTCTACATGAAAGGGACAGGAAAACTGTGGAAGAACTGTTTGTGAACTGCAAAATCCAGGTACATGTGCTCTTTTTGAATCCTGCCATAATGAGTTTTACATGGAATTTTAAAAGTTGTCTTTTTATTATATATACCTCATTAATCTTTCTTTCTCTCTTAGGTTCTTATTGCCACCAGCACATTAGCTTGGGGTGTAAATTTTCCAGCTCATTTAGTAATTGTTAAAGGAACAGAATACTATGATGGAAAAACAAGGCGTTATGTGGATTATCCCATTACAGGTACATAAATTATGGAAATGTTCATATGCTGAAATGTATTTGAAGCATATGCAAATTACCTGAATTATTTAGTAACTGATCACTGAAAATACTGAATTTAGATAAAGATTGGAGAGATGAGGAAAGGGTTTCTTTGTTTAATGCAAGTTGTAAGAGAACTCTTAAGATTTTATGTAATAATGAAAATGTTTCTCTTTTGCAAATCTTTTTTCATGGTAAATTCCTTTAATGTGTATCACCCAAAATAGACATTAAACATTTAAAGGAACAAAGTAAAGCTGTATCCAGCTGCCTAGTTAATTGTATAAAAGAAAGTTTTCAAGCTCACAGGTTTTTTTTTCATTTTTTAACCATATCTAAAGAGAAACAAATTTTTACCATTAAATTTAGCCATGGTTTGAAAAGCAACAGTTGAGTCACACATGTGTGAGAAAATAAAACGTGTACATAGTCACTTGACAATGAACGAAAAACCTTAGCTAGTCTGGTATCTTCAGTGATATAAGGGATACTTCAGAAATAAGCAGCTAAATTAAATATTTGAATTTCTGGCTTGATACAGACTTTTATTGCTTTCTGGCTCCAGTAAACTCCAGTTTACGTATACTGTTCTACAGTGTTTTCAACAAGCTTAAGAAAGTGAACCATGGAAGAACTTTTTTCAGAGTTCAGAGGGAGAATATTTGCCTGGATGGTACTAAGTTTGAAGAATGAGGACAAGCTAAATTTATTCCAGGTTTCCTGTTCTGTTTTCTCTTTCTCTTTTCACAAGAGAAAGTTTATTATTAAATATTCCTACACTACACTAGTGATGAGTACACCTAAGAACAATGTAAATGGTTATGTGTTAGGTAAATAGAGAGCTTGCATCTTTTTAGCCATGCACTGTCTTTTCTGCAAGAGAAGTTTTGTAATGAAAATAAGCTCAAACTGAAAATACTACAGGGGTTACTTCTTCAAGTAACTCATCATAGACCTTAATTTAGTGGTTAGTGCTCTGCAGGAAACTTGGAATCAATTTCCAGACCAACTCTCTCGTTCAAAGATTCTGGTGTGACCTGGGAGCTTAGCCATGCACACTTGTATTTTGTGACAGACTTTGGCTGATGTAAACTTAGTGAAAACAGTCTCAGCAGCGAAGTTGTGTCTCGCTCGTGCCGGCTGGAAGAACAGTGATGACTGACTTTATTACTGAGCGAGGGAAAGTGGCAAGGAAAGAAATCAGCTGAAGTTTTAAATTTTTTGTTGACTCCGTGGGACTGCCAAAAATCAGTAATAGAGAAAATAATATATTTAAAAGAAATCAGAAACTCAATAAATAGTGCAGCCTTACAATGCTGTTTTAGAAATCTGTTATACAAGTACTCACAAAGGCTTTGGGGAATACTGATACTTTCACTGTTTATTGCCTTTTTTCATTCAGGTAACTTCAACACTGGGGGTTGTTCAATTCCTGAATTTTCAGTAAAACTTGGGGCAGGGGAGGGAGTGAATGGAATACCACCATCTGTGATGGAAGCATTCAGATCTTGTTGTCTGCACTGCAACAGAAAATGCAGATTCCTTGCTTTATGAAGAAACATGTGGTGTGGTTTGCCTAAAGCATTTTTATTTTTAACTTTCTAGAGGATATTTATGCATCTGGAACTTCTGCGGATAGGTAGTACAGTTTTGCAGCAGCAATAAAATGAAAATGTAATTAATTTCTTTCTGAAATACTTCCAAAAGTTTCACAATACTGTCTTTAATGCTGCCCTCAAGTTATGCCTTCACTGTTCCATCATGGTATTAGCTGGCTTCTCTCTACTGAAGATACCTTTCTGTGTCAGGAATGCATTTGGCTCCAAGGAAGCAGCTGAGGCCAGAATGTATCACTCTGGAAAGTTCAGCAATTACAAAATAAGCAAGAATTCTTCTTTGAGTGATGTCAGAGGTTTTGGGGAGGGCCTTTTCTCAGTTAACACACTTCTTTTTAGTCAGCCAGTGGGATCACATTTAACATTTCAGGAGTTTAGTCCAGTGATTAAAAGCAGCCAAGCAACATATACTCAGTAAAGAAAATGCTGTGTTTGGATAATTACATAGTGGCTATTGGCAAAAATAATTTCCTGATGCTTTTTGGTAAATCCATTTCCTATATGGTAGTATGCACAATTTAATTCACCACATTAGAATAGGAAATAGTTGTTTATCACCCACCTGTGCACATACCTATTCAGAAGCAGCAGATGTAAACTAGTTTCATTTTACATTTTAATGTCATTCCTAAGCTAACAAAATGAATAAACTGATAAAAAACATTGCTGTCTACATAGCTTGTCAGTACACAAGTGAAAATATGTTACTGAAAGCTCGCCATTGGCCTGTCTATTTCTCCTGTTGTCCATTGCTGTATCCCATTCTTTTCTCTCTGGATTTTCATTCCCCAACTGAGCTTTGGGCCAAAAGCTTACTGATTCATAAAGAAATCTCTTTTCAAAATGCCAGGTACTGCAAGTCACATGGCAGGTGTGATTTGCGCTCATATGCACAAAACATAAAAAGCTTTAAAAAAGATGTAAAACTTATGAATAGCTTTCTGTTTTCTTGTAAGTTAAATAGCAGTTGGAGGTACCAGAAAGGACTCAGAGCTCAGCTGAATGACACAAAATAACCTATGCAGATGCACTTCTCAAACAAAAAGAAGACAAACAAATAGATGATAAGCGTACTTGTGGCCAGGTAGCAAGTTGAGCATGTTTTGCATAAACTAGTATTTTCAGTGCTTAAAGAAATCATTAATTAATATTTACAAGTAATGCTGTATAGGTAGAGTAACAGAAGTAAGCTTTAACTGCACCAGCTTTTAAATCTGTGTATTGTGATCTGATATAGGGACAGCATATGATACAAAACCATCTTTACTTCAGTGCTGATAACTAATACAACTTGTCCTGAAGTCTGAGTGGTAAATATCATAATGTTTAGTAATTAGAAATTGCCTACACCATTTTATCTCTAAAATACTCAAAACTTAGGAAATCATGTCTAGCAGAAAAGCCTATGCAAGGAATTTGTATAAGTGTGAAGTCAAATATTTGAAAATTAGGAAATATTAGACAATTGTCATTGTAGCCTTCATGAGTTCTCTTACTCATGATCTTTAATTGCATATGATCAAATGAGGGATGGATGTGGAATGGAAGGAGAGTAGAAACAATTTATATTAGATGTAAGTTTGGATTGTATTGCAATGAGTGGCCTTTAAGTTTGCAGGAAGATAGTCTCTGCCAGAAAGAAGTTCATCATAACTTTATCTGAGATAGAAAAAAAAATTAGATGTGATAAAGCCGCTAGGGTCTACCAGGCCCAAGTAATCTGAAAAACCTGTATTATACATATATGGACATAAATACATTTATTTATACATCCAGATATTTGGTTTATATGTTATTGTCTCTTTGGCAGATGTTCTTCAGATGATGGGACGTGCTGGCAGACCACAGTTCGATGACCAAGGAAAAGCTGTCATTCTCGTTCATGATATTAAGAAAGACTTCTACAAAAAATTCCTATATGAACCTTTCCCAGTGGAATCAAGGTAAAGATAAAGCAATCAGAAAAGCTGATCGAGCTATAAACAGTACTACAGATGTGAGATAGAGGAAAGGGAAACAAAAATCTGGTGCTGGATATCTCCTAAATACTGGGGTTGAGGGGAAGATAATTTAAAAAAATATTTTCCATCTTTATGTTGAAAAATCCTTTCTTCCATGAGTTTTGAAGCACTGCTGAGCTCATCAGTTCATTCCCAGGTAATACTACAAATGCCTCTCTGGTTCCAGGTGTTGTCTCAGACATGTGAGAGCACAAACTGTTCTTCAAGGACAGTGTTTAGAACAACTGTTCACGATTCTAAGAACCCTCTTTGAAATTCTTTGACAAGTTCTTAATAGGAAAAAACAAGGCAAGTTTCTAGCACTTTTTAGCTAGAATACTTGTATCGTCATAGATATCACATTCTTGAAAACCTCACAAGTTCCAAGAGAAATCTACATGATATAAACTTGTCCTAATACAGTTTCAACATATCTTTCTCTGCAAAATTGCAATGTTTTCGTCAGAAATGTAGAAACACCACCTTTTTGCAGCATCTCTGAACTTGGTTGATGCAAAGTTTGCTGGCCAGGGTGATAAAATTTTTGCCTTGGTTTTGATATTTTTAATATACTTAGTTGTTCAACGAGAAGCTCAACTGTATTGGTCTCCTACAGAGGCATGATTCATGGGAGAATGCTCAGACATCTCATAAAGCATGAATATTGCTGAAAGTTTTTCTCAGTGACAAGAAAATCACATTATTGTTCTCCTAAGGAAACTTCATCCCTCAACATAAGTAATAATGGAATCTCTATCTGCTCAGGAAATTTATAGGAGTTTGAGAGTGCAATCCACCTTTGAAATGTAGTTGAAATGGGCTGGTGTATTTGAAAGTTAATTTCTGTGGTGCACAGACAGACATATAATTTTTGCAAACAAAGAACGTGGAGACATACACTTCATTTCCTTAGGAAACCACACTTTTTTTAACATAGAAATTGCACTTAGCACAAAAGGCTAGGAGTTGAACATCTTCAAAATGATAGCTAATAAGTCAAAAGAGTGGTGTGATTAAAATGTTGATGATGTACCCAGACTGCATGGCACTAGCATAAACTAAGAAATATCTCTATTCATTGTTAAGTGGTGTTTCTACATAAAGAAATCATATCTTCAATGTAACTGTAGTAATCACACCTTTGTTCCTGTTTGGAAAACTATAAATATTCTATGTTACTTGTAGCTCTCTTTGTGTGTATGTAGTTACTTTATAGGCTGATATATTCCATCTTTTACTGTAAAACAAGAATATTTGATAAATTTGCAGATGAAGAGTCACATATTAATAACAATCTCATTAAGTTCTCTGTAGGTTGTGAACCAATTTACTTAGATTAGTCTTGGTGTCTTTTCTGACCAAGTATTTGAAGAGGCTTTGTGTCTTGAAAGAGAAACTGTTTGGAGTTTCGAGGTGGGGGCTAGTTTTGGAATGCTTTCCTATCAGTTTTACCAAAGGGCAGATTTATCAGCTTTGTGTAGTATTTCTAATTTGTAAAATTAAATTTCATATTTTTAAATTAAAGTTTTTTCTAAAAGCCATTGTCTACATTAAGTCTTGAGTACTCAACTCATATAACAGGCCTAGTGCTCTCCCTGATCATGGGCCTGAAACACAGCACATTAGAGAAAAAAGAAAAAGTACTCGTTCTTGTGAAATAGCTATTGAATCATCTGTCCAGTTTCTGTTGGACAATCTGTGTAGAACATCTGCAGATCTGACCTTTAGAAGCATGCAGTCACCAGTGCAGAGTAGTAAAACAGCTATTCATGCCAAATTATTCTTTACTTTTAGCAACAGGAAAAGAACTTTGGGAGACGAGAAAGGATTATAATATGAGAAAAATTAGCCTGAACCTTAAGGATATTTGCTATTCTCTGATTGAACTCTAGCCAGACATGATCTCATTAAATATCCTAATGGAGGTCTTTGTTCCATTTAATGACAGTATTTTATAAGAACCATTTTAAACTGCTTTTATTATTCTGTGTTTCTGAGTTTAGATCTTTCTGGGTAAAAGTAGCTGCTCTTCTTTTCTTTTCTTTTTTTTTTTTTACATTGGATGAGGATGAGGCAAAATCTGGGAGAAGCAGTTTTGATGTAATTTTAATAGCCCTCGAGTATTTGTCAAGTATTAGCTAAGCTATTGCCACTGTTTCATTTCCTGTTTGTCTTTCCATATGATTGTCTATTGGATTAAATCAGCATGATCATATGGTCAACATACAATATTCAGAAGTTACCACTGAGTAGCTCCATCTGAATATGTTCCATGAATGACTTAAACTTGTACATTCATGGTCCAATCAAAAAATAATTCGAGTTTCATTCCACTATCATGTAAAGAAGATGACTGACCTTGCAATTACATTTCCCCTTCTTCCGCTCTGCTCTTTTACCAGAAGATAAATATATAATATTTTCAGATTAAAAGTAATAAACCTTTTAATGGACAACTCTACAAAATATATTACCTGTCTTTGTGATTGTAAAGTCAGCTAAATCCTCTTTCTTCCTGTTCCTCAGCTTGTTAGAAGTGCTGGCTGACCACTTGAATGCTGAAATTGCTGCTGGAACTATTACATCTAAGCAGGACGCAATGGATTATATCACCTGGACTTACTTCTTCCGTCGACTTATAATGAACCCAACGTGAGTATACAATACAAATACAATTTGATCTCAAGGTAACTTGAGGTTAGAGTTGATCCAAAGGTGATCTGTCTGCTGTTAGAGCCTAGAATACTTAGCAGTCTCCAGTGTAGGAGCATTACTGACCCACTGCAATTAAAACTTATGTGCACATTTTTTTAATATTTTTTCTCTAAATATAAATGCATTTTTTGGCAGATAACTTTACAACTTAGTGACAAGTATAAAATAACCTTATTGAGAGGGCTACATCAGCATCCCTAAAATAAAATTCCAGATTGTCACATCCTTCAGATATTGTATTTATAATGCAATACTTTTTTTTAGCTACCACATTGATATGTTCTGCCCAGTTTTCTTTAGAAAATTTATTAAGACTTGAACTTTCCTAATAAATGAGAGAATAACTATCAGCTGTTTCTCTGTGATAAAGTTTGCTTTCATTAGGGTATCCTGGTGAAACCATGTGTGCAATATTTTCAATGATTGCTATCATCCTGCCTAGCTCCAGCTGGTATGCAGATAATTCTGAGCTGTTCCAGCAGTGTAGCCTGCCCTTGCCACAACCTTGTTTTGGGTATGGTAACATGCCATTGCATGTTACCTGTCCTGTGATCATTCAGCCACCAAAATAATGTGGCAAATAAAGAACTAATCATGTAGATAAGTATTTCTTTATGTACTCCAGCGTGTTGTATTTCTGAAATCATGTTAATGTCCATAGCATTTGGCCAGATTTTCAGCTCAGTACTCTATGGGCAACTGCAGTTCAGAGCCTGCAGGTGATAAAATAATTTCCTTTAATTCTTTTTAAGTCTTTATTAGGTTTGAATTCTGCATCTAGTCCGATGCTGAGAATCTTCCTCAAAACAAACAGAATTTCCATCTAATCTTCCTGAGAAATAAAAAATGCAGAGCATTAGAACTGTAAACTAAAGAAAATATATCCAATTTTCTCACTTCATAACTAACACAATGCATACATTTATGTGGAAGATATTTCTCCTCTGAGAGTGACAAACAGTTACACTCTGATTTTGTATAGGTTAGATGTTACACTTTTTTAGTATAAAGAATAAGTACTGTTACTTTAAAATGTCTTGCTCTTGAATTGCTTTGGTAAAATGCTTTAGTTGATTTGGTTTTGGCAAGCTTTGATCATGTGGTATCTGTGGTAGGTGGACTTTTTAAGACACAACATATAGTCCAAAGGTAAGTGTAGAAATATCATTGTTTGATGTAATCGGCAAGCTCTTCCCAGTATAAAATAAGGTTTCCACTTGAATCTGTGGTTGGCATGTTGGCTGATGGTCATTTTTTCTCTGCAATTTCTTAATTGTCATGGAAAGCTAAATCTGGAGTTATCATAAATTCAACTTTAAAGCAAATGTTCTGCTGTTCTGAGAGGATTGTGGGAAGAAAGTTACAGGAGGAAAAAAAGAAAAAAATTTCTTAATGAAATGTAAGCTTTTGTAGTGACAATCAGGACGAACAGATCTTGACTAGTCATGACCATAATGGCAGTATAGGAATGAAATTAAAGTTTCTAATGAAATTGGAATCTTTCATTGAAACACCATACATGCTGGTTGGAACAGTTGACAAGTTGAGCTGCTTCACCCCCTGTATCACCCACACAGGTACTCAACATTCCTTCTGTATTCAGTCATGCAGGGAGAAAAATTAAGGATATTATTGACTCTGTCAAAGGTCACCTCTAGATACTAAGGAAAAATGTAATGAATGTGCATGCATTCCATTCTTTGACATGATAATAATATTAAGTTTCATCCAAAGTTACTAAACTATCCAGTTAGTAGTTTTCCTGCACCTACCATCTGTGGTATTTTCGGGCCTCCTGCAGTGGTCACTGAAAGAGATACATCCAAGGAAAACTGAAGAGTTTTACTAACAAAAGTCAGTGATGAGATAACTTTGAATAGGTTGCAATATGGTAAGGGAGTTTACTGTACCATAAAAGAGGATGTGAAATGATTGATATTACCAAACAAGAACCATTTGTGGCTCTTATTAATCCAAAGATTTTCGGTTTTATTTTTTTCAAAAGAGTAGGAGCACAGTTGCTGGTGTTTGGTTTAGGTAGTTATGCAATACCCATTCCTTGTCACTTGATAGAAGTGTTCTTTATCCTGTCCTGCCCCAAAGCAATTTTGTTGACTTTCTTTCCACTGTGAAACAAGAACTATTTTCCAGACAGCGGTGATTGTACCTTAGTGGTGAATAAGTATTCACATATGCATGATTAGTAAATTGCCTTGAGATTCATTGGCATAAAAGTCATTGCATGTGATGCTGTAAATCCCCAAAATAATGGGCTTAGATAATATGTAGAAGATTTATATTCTCATTTATTGCCAGTTTTAACTACTTGTATGTAAACAAATGTAGTATCATCCTATTCCAATCCAGTATCATAAGATGCCTTACAGAATGCTTGCAATTTGTGCTATTGAAGTAATGGTAATCTACCTTTGTTGTGAGATGGAGATCCAAGTCTTTTTTTCTTCTAAGTATCCAGGTTTCTTCTAAACCTGAAGTCATTATGAAAGTTTTTCTGGCAAGCTTGAGAAACTTTGTTAAACTTGTAATGATGGTCATTTTAATGGTGTTGAAAATCCTCGTGTGTTAAAATACTTCTTTTTATCAAACCATTTTAATTTTCTTGTTTGATGAACCCTTCTTCTCGAAATCTGTGGAATGGGTTTTAACTGTCTAGATAAGAGGAGTAGTTGAGCTGTTGATTTGGGGGATAGAGTAGCTGAGGGCTGGTTTTGTTCAGAGGCAGGACAACTAGACACGCTCACGCTGTTCCGGAGGTGACACGCAAATGACAGGAGTTGTCCAAATGAAATGTTTATCAATGTGTATCAGCCTCCATATCTAGAGTTTCTTTCCTGTTCTTCCCTTCCCTCAAAACAATTATTCCTAAGTGCAGAGTTTTTTAATTTGCATGTTAAGTCACAGCTTCTGTACTAACTCAGTCAAGTAGTACAATGTGTTCTTCTTCCCACACAGAACAGTAGTCACTATGTTCTTTACTTAGCCAAGGTCATACAAGACAGATCAGCAAAGTGCCCCGTTCTTTGCAAGGGGTATTGTGACAGGCCCATCTATCTCCATTCCTTGGCTGAAATGCCTTGATTATTTCATTCTTTTACCCTTATAAAAGATTAGAATCTGCAACTTTCTACAAGGGAGAAATGGCTATGGGAAGCATTTTCTGTAAATCAGGTTATGATATTTTCCAGATAAACATGCAGTAAAAGAGGAATAGGAATTTGCAACATATGTAAAGTTAAGCAGAATCAGCTTTCATTTGGAGAGTTAATTTTTAGATATCCTGAGAGTGCACATCACATCACTTTTAAAATGTGTGTGGTTATTTATGTATTTATATCTGAGAGTGTATCTATGTACATGTACACACTTACAAAATCAGTTTTCTGTGTAAATGCCTTGTGAGCACCGGAAAAAAGATATTTTATTAATTAGTTCTGAGAATTATTATTAAAGGATTTTTTTCATTTTATGTCAGTTTTACAAAGTTTTCTGGAGTGAATGAATAATACATCATAAATTATAATCTCATTCTGATATTCTTACCATCATGCATTTATGTTTTACTTTAAATTTCATTTTCTTAGTATGATTAGCTGAGCATGTGAATAAAACATCTGAACACAAATTATGATTGTATACTGGTCCAATATAGTTTCTGCTATTATGATGAAAGGTAGTATCAGTATAGAAGTCAGTCAGAATAGAATACATAAGTATTTTGGTGACAAAATTCAGAACATATTCAGAATTTTAGAGTTTGGAATTGTGTCAGAAGGGAGATAACTGAAGAAAGTTAAAGTAGCTAAGATTAAGAGGTGAAATGGAAAAGTTTTATAGTAGCTGCTAACAGAAGCTAGAATGTGCAAGTATATTACACTGTAGTGATTACCAATATACATATTTTGAGTTGGTAAACAGATATTTCACAAGGTGGGCTCTTCCTTTTGCAGTGACATTGAGATCTGTATGCATGTGTATCTATTTCATAAATGACAGCTAGAGGCATTATGATGAATTTCATAACAACAGTTTGTTCTTTGGAATTATTAGGGTCACAGCAATGTGGAAAGTACAGGAATGTAGTTCATGGTACCGTTCTATCAAATACTGAGAGAAATAAAGTTTTGCTGGGTCTGTCAGACAGGGAAGCCCCCAGGCTGCTGAGTATTTGAGCCACCTCCTGTTCCTCAGTCTGCCACAATCTTAGGTGAGAATACACAGCTGAAGACTCCACATCTCCCCATTCAGAAAGCAAATTCACATAATTGTCTCCCTACTCTTGGATATGATTTACTTGTACAAATTAGCTGTCGGAATATATGATTGGAAAAAGAAATGTCTGTTCAATATGTAAGCAAATTTACGTGTGCCTATTCACATTTCTTATGAACGCATCTCAGGAGATGTTTTAATGTTACAACAAATGTTATAATTAGAAGCACTGAAGCGGAGGTAAATACCTTGCTGAAGTCACAGAGATTGGACTTGCTTTTGTTCTTCTTAAATGACCACAATGTACAGTATACTAAAAGCTGATTAAAGATACCGATGTATCTGTTTCTCCTGCCTGGCATATGCAAATACATGGATGCTAAAGAGTACAATAGAAGTAAAATACAGAAAGAGATTGCTACCTGCAACATCTGTATATGCTGTAATGCATTTTAACAAGCCAGTCACGGACTCCAGAGTCAGTCACTAATACCTTAACAACAGAAGTGAGTTGGTACTTTGGGTCGTATCTGTCTGGCTATGAAGGCTTTCTATGGTCCTATTTTAATACGATTGCTGCTTGAAGGCCACAAGCTGATGAAAGTAAATATAAGTGATGACTGCAGTAAAGGGACTTCGAAAAAAATTACTATCTATGCTCCCTCATACTTGTTCATAACAAAATTCTGCTTCCAGAACTGTAAAATCTCAGAAAGCACACTTTCTTGCTATCAAGTAAATGCTGGGGATTCACCTTTTTGTGCATTTGCTTCAAAAGGCCTACGGACTAGCAAGCTTTTTCTTTTAATATTTTTGGCTGATTCTTGTCACCAATTTTCATTATGTGTGTCACTATTACCACCGTATAATCTGAACATAAAAAACATGGTGCTGTAACAAATGACTTCACAGCATTGACAGTTATAGCAGGACCATTTCAAGGCTGATGAAAAATTTCCCAGAGAGATCTCAGGTCAGGTTTACATAAGCTAAACAGGAAATGATTGCCACCATTCACATTAAATCCTAAATGTTTTGTGTAACTTCATCTACATTTTATGTTCCTGCACGTTTCTCTGTCTTTCTCAGCTGATGAAATTCCACACTTCCTTAGATTAGAGAAATAAGTTCATGTTTCACAGTTTGTTGTTCTTGCTAAGCTCTATAAGGTTTTGGGATTTTAAATATGTTATTTAAAAGACAATTAAAAGTTCTTTCATGTTTTGATTCTTTAAATTTTGCGTACTTTGTAAATTTTTATGACACCTAGGGGTTTGTTACTGCTTTTTCCCTATGGACTACTAATGGAAGTTAGCCTGTCTAGCCCATGTGCTAGATGCTGTTAGGATAAAACTGCCTTTGACTTTCACACCTCTCAGGGGACGAGTAATTGTTGTGTTCAAACAGCCTGTAATTGTGATCCCGCTGGCTTTCTCAGTACGCTTCTGGCTATTAGAATCATTAAACAACTCAGCACCTGTTAACAGCATTGTAAATATTCAACCCTGCTTGTGTGCAGGTTGAGTCCAATATAGGAGAAGGCTTACAGAGCCCAGCCTCATAAATTAGAGCTTCTGACAAGTCAATTATTGTGAAACTGGGCTTCACTGTGAAATAAATGAAATGGTGTGCTGGTAAAAAGGTAGGCTGTCTGTTTATAGCAAAGGGGAAATAATGACTAGATGATTCAATGCAGTGAGCATGAAACTGCATTGTTTTTATTCTTTATCTGTAATTAAATAGTCAAGTAATATCGCTTCATAGAGGAACTCACGTATGATGCAGTTTTTATACTTGGAACATACCAACATGCAGAATTCAACTTGCATTTATGCCTGAGCATTGAAATCTACTGTCATGATACCTCTGTTTTCACTAGTGATTTTAACACAGTCTTTCAAGATAAATGTCTTTGATTTTTATTAGGGGAAGATGTGCTGAATGATCGAGAAGCTCCTGTGGGTGTGCTCAAAATTATATTTACCTCATTACAGATAGTAGTTAAAACATACTGGTACCACTTCACTCAAGATTACAAACAATTTAAAATTTTTCTTTACGTTGTTTAATTTGCAGTAGGCAGCTAAATATTTACTCCTTTGACAAAAAATTACCAAAAAGCAGCAAATTTAAAATTCACCAAATTTTTTAAAAGGCATTTAAATACCTTTATGATTTTAATTTCAGTGTGAAATACTGCAAATTAGGCAAAGAACAAGATAAAATCTGTTTGAATTAGTGTCTTAAATTACAGTCTCAGAAAAGAATTTCAGTGTATTGCTCATGTTTCTTCATCAATGTTATGGTACTGTAAATAAAGGTGCTGAAATTATGTGGTGGAAGTGCGAATACTGTGACAATAAAGTGCCTTAATTATAAGCATTTCACTAGTGTTCTATTCAATTTAGAGAAAAACACTAATTAATCATTAGTGGTTTTGGAGTATAAAATAGGAAATTTTTTTTACCTCCTTAAACAACTTATCTACCTAATTTGCTCAATTATTTTCAGAAAGTAAGCAAAATTTTACAAAGTAGTTTCTGCTAACACCCAGCAAATAAATGTGTTTGGTGACGTCAGGCAGATAAAAGGGACAGATAGAAATTTTGACCATTTTGTATCATCACTATATTACTTAAGGTAATTTAAAAGGGGACTCATGAAAATTAGGTTGCATCAAGAACACTATTAGAGTACTTTTTCTACAAATAAATTTTCTTTGCATGAGGCTAATAATATATGACTGCTTACCATATAAAATGTTTTGGACAATAATGTTTTAAGTATTTGAGATCATCTCATCACGAACCCATATAAAATGTCAGAGAGTTGAATACTCCACTGCCATTTATCTATGCTTTGTTGTTGTCTAATGTAGCTGACTGCTATCAGAACACATTTTTTAAATCTTTTTGTTATGGTAATGCTGGTTTACTCCAACTTTACCCAATTGTAAGTGAATATTCAAAGTTAATAGCAACATATAGGGATTAATAGCAAGAGAAAAAAATCTGGAAATTACAGTACTGCTATTTACCCTTCAGGCATTTTTGGTTATGCTACTGCTATTTAAAAAGATGTAGTTAAAAACTTAGTTTAAGAAAATTATAAAGCAAATCAGATTCTGTAAAGAAAGCAGTTATGGAAGGTTGCTTGTAATATATAAAAATGCAATTCCATCTTTTGAAATTGGCAAACAGCAGCATTACAGGAAATGATATAGAGCTTAACTCAGAAAATGGGATTCATCTGCCCAAATACAGCATCAGCAACTGAATTGGTTGTCTAAAGTTCTTTTTCTTAATCAGTGATTACATTTCACCTCATCCTAAAGCAGATTTTTTAAATGCTACAGAATAGCATTCTGCAAGTGTGTATTTCTGTCCATTAGCAGTGAAGGGAGTTAAAAAAACTGACTCAGGTGCAGCTGTAACTTTGTAAAATTGGGTAGAATGAATCTCAGCATGCTGTTTTGCAGCCTGTTGTTCACCTGCACAAAATAGCATTAAAAGAATGTACTCTCCATTACAGCATGTGGTATTGCTGCAAGTGGAAATGCTGAGTTCATCACTACAGTAGGAAATTTTAGTAAAGCAACCAGGTAGAACAAAGGAGCATCTTTTATCATTGCACTGATCTCAGTAGTCTGTTTGTGCCACAGTATTTGACAGAATTAAATGAGCAGGGACTACCTTTTTTATTCTGCTTTTTAACAATTCAGTAAATCATCACATTTTATGTTTGTTTTAATTCTGCTTTGAAATTGCATTAATTGCTCTGCTTAAATTCAAAATTTTAAAACTTTTCAAGCGTGCTCAGTTTTTCTTTATTGCTCATTGAATTTAATTGTTACTTTCTGAATTGGTACCTTTGTTGAATCTAGGGACACAAGTTCTTACTGCATTTGTATCTGGAGTAAAAGTTCTCATTGAAATTATGTTAGTTTGCATGAGCAAAATCTTATAATACACCTCAAGTTCTACAGTTGAGGAGTGAAAACTTCAGTCACTGTGTCTTTTTTATATGCTGACATAAAAGTATGTTTCAGCACACTTTATAAACATTCTTCCTTCATACAGGGAACTAAGAGTCATTGTGACTATATGGTTTACCTAAATATTTTATCTGACATGAACATGTGAAGTAACCACTTTTAAAAATACCCTATGCCTTTTTTTTAGCAATTTTAACTTTGAGAATAAAATGTCATGGAAATATAACAATAAACACCAACATTTGGTTTGGTGCAAGTTTATTTTTTCAAGAGATGTCACTACATGCCTAGGTCTTACTTTCAGAGTTCCAGGATGTAAGAACAGTTGTTATCCTGGGTGGATTTACTTCCTTTCTCTTGGAAGTTAAAATACTATTACTTTGTGTCAGCATTGCTTGTTCACTTTCATGCCTATCCAGAAAGTGTACTTATGAAATCAGGAAAATTTTCACACTAACAAAACAGAACCAGTCCAGTTCTATTTGTATCAACTCTTCTATTAATAGATGGGCAAATTGCCATTTTTCCATATGTACATGCTTGTTTTGTGTTGGTTACTCCCATAAACCATTTAAGAATCGTGGATTACTTGTTAGTCTTTATAAAGGAATAGTATTGTGTTTCATTGTTCAGTGTGGATATTTGCTGTTCTAAGTATGTGTGTATTGTAGAAGCCTTGGAAGTTTTCCTACAAGACGTTGTTGTTAAAAATCTTCAGAGTGTGAAAAACATTCATGTAATGCATCTGCTTTCAATTTATCTAGTTACTATAACTTGGATGATGTGAGCCATGACACTATGAATAAGTACCTCTCAAGCCTTGTTGAGAAATCCCTGTTTGATTTGGAATGCTCCTACTGTATTGAAGTTGGGGAGGTAAGACTGATCTGTGCCTTATGGGATTTAGCAAGATGCATGCTCCTAAAACTTGTGAACAGCAAGATAGATACTCCTTGATTTGAGATGCTGGAGTTTGTCTGTGGAGCTCTTTGTAAGACTTACGTTGAAAACCGTTGCGGCTAAATTATGATGCTAAATTGTTTTTGGTGTTCTCCCTTAAAAGTAGTCTTAACGTATTTCAGAGTTATGTGTTGAACCACTCGGGAGCTGTGTGTATTTGATTCTCCTTCTAACAGGATAACCGCAGCATTGCACCTCTGACGTACGGCCGGATTGCCTCCTATTACTATTTGAAGCATCCAACTATTGGGATGTTCAAAGATCAGTTGAAACCTGAAAGCAGCATTGAAGAATTGCTCTTAATTCTGACGGTAAGTGCTGATACTTTCTTAACTCATACATATTTTTTACTCTTAAAAACACAAGTATATGAAAAAACACCCCAAAATAAAGAAAAGCCTTTCTTAACGTGATCTATAATTTTTTTAATTGTTTTGAGAAATATATCTCAGTCATTTTTGGTGTTTCAAGGGTTTTATCTAATCAGTACATCAAAATTACTTTACGCACTTCTTTCCCTGCTTATGCCCCTTTATAATGTTCAGGATCTATAGAAATCTGATATTTGTCTTTTCTAAGTTAGGTATAATACTAATGGGGGGAAAGGGGTGTGTTTCTAAGTTAGGTATAATACTAAAATGACAGAGTAATAACTGCATATCCTAAATATGTAGCAGGGTCATCACTTTCTCCTGGGACAATCTGGAAGATACAGCAGCTTTAAGAAGTAAGGGAAACATATAGGAAAGACCTCTTTCCTAAAATGTCCGCTTTTCCTTCTCCCAGCCACCTCATGACCCTTGAGGTCACAACCTGCAATAACAACATCTCCCACAGTTAGTCTAGCGGCTGTTTAATAGAGAAGTGCAGAGCAAGGCCAAAGACACGGTGTTAGTATTACATTCACACCATAAAAGAACCAGGGTTTACTCCATCTTCCTTTTTAAAGTACTTAAGTAGTTATAACTACAGAATCTCATTTTTCAAGATCTTGTAACTCTACTTGACAAACATATTTCAGAGCAAGAACTGCCTGAATATTATCCAGAAGAACTTACTTCTGCAGATGATCTGTATTATTATATTAATTACGTTATATGTATTATACAAGTGGCCCAAATTCAGTAATATTCTGATTTCTAAGTGTTAGCTTAAAAATTTAAAGTCCCATCTTACAGTGTTTATGTATGTTGCTTTTATATTCATTACTGTTTTGGCATACTGCCAAAACTTCTCTGAGGAGAAATAAAAAAAGAAAAGTTAGAATAATGCTATTCAACAGCTTACAACTCGTCAAAACCTGATCAGCATTTTATGACCCTAGGAAAACCACTTTTCTAGTACAGAGACTTTTCTTCCTGATAAATTTTAAGCACCTGCTGCAAACATTCGGAGTGTTCCAGCTCAGAAATAAAGGCCAGAATAATATTTTATAAAGGCAAGCGTTAGACAGCCTAAATAGGGGAATTGCTATCACTGACCCTGCCGCATCTGTTGTTCTGCTGTCAGAAAACATTGCAATTTTATGAAATGAAATTCAGTGTATTTGGCTGAATTCAAAATGGTATTCATCCACAGTACCTAGATATACTGTACATAAAATAACTGAAATTTTAAGAAGAAATACCCACCTGTGAAAAGAAGTGAAATAATACAATGTTGAGTATTCGAGAAGAGAGCTTTGCTCCAGCTGCTGTCTCTTTAAAATTTCTACCCTCTAGAGAAAATCTTCTTCACGTAGAAATGTCAGAATTTTTGTTTTCAGACAAACGTGAGCAGGGAAAGTTTGAAGAATTAGCAGAGATGGCATTTCATAACACTGCCTAAGCTGGTGAGCAGAACAGGGAAGAGGAATGATGTAAGCAGAACCTAGTGTTGCCTGTCTTAGGTCAGGGCTCCTCATCTCTTTGAACTGCTTGCATTCATGAAGCACAAAAGTAATTGGCAAATATTTCTGTTGTACATGAAACTTAGGACCCTGATTTTGGGCAGAGATTGTAAAACTTTAAATTCAGTAATCCTGCTTTAATTTTTTCTAATTTTTTTTGAAATATAATCTTGGAAGTTGTCCATTTACAATCTTAAAAGGAATGAGACTAAAAATAAAATTGATTAGGGATCAAACTGCACCACATATATCAATTTAAAAGATGAAAAGGAGGTACAAGTGCTGGATGCCATTAGAGCTGACAGTTCTTGCTTACTTTTTATGCAGATGTTGATTTTCATAATTACTAGTGCAACTACTATTCTGTCTTGTTGAAGGTGTAAATTGAAAGGGTTTTTTTCAAACTGATGTAGTGTTGAAAAGAAGTGCCATTTCAACAGTTATTGCCAAGGATTTTGTTCCCCCTAAACACTGCGCATTAATGAGTTTTATAATTACAGCAGTTGCTTCACACCTCTATTGTTAACCAATGACATTACATCTGCCTCACTCCACTGGTGCCCTCCTCCTTCTTATTTAAGCATTTAGCAGTTTTGGCAATAGGGAATTACATGGCATGGGGTAAGTAGTCTAATTAGGTATAAGTGAAAATCCTGAGGGAAAAGGATATTTAAAAAGTAATTTGAAGAATCTCTTAATGATGCTGAAACTGAAAGCTGTAGCTATAGTACAAAAAGGCCTGTTACCATTACAAAAATAATTATAGCTGCAATTATTCTGCTGATTACTCAGTTCTAAAGTTTTGAATTTTGGACTGTGTTTTTTAAGAATAACTATCCAAGCATTTCTCATGCAGTTGCAGGATTTTGTAGACATAACATTTGTTGGAGTTTTTCATAAGCTTGCAGACCTTCAAGCATTTACAAGTTTCTGATGTATGTAAGGAAGACAGACGTGAACAATTTGAACAAAGAAAATCCTGATTTGGGAATTTGAAATGGGATATATCCCAAATATATATGTAACTTGAAAAGGAGCAAAAGTTTGTTTAAAACAAAACCAGGAAAAAAGATTTCATTCAATAATTCAGAAATTTAGGATTGTAGTAAGATATATAAAACTGGGTTTGATTAAGGGATTTTGAGTTTCATGTGGATGTTTTTCAATGCTGATGGAAGCGTTCAAAATTTAGGATTGTTCACCAGTGAATTATCAAGGAATCTTTACAACTCACATGAAAAAGTAGTTATGAGTCATTCTGTTTCTAGTGTTGATGGATCTCTCAAAAAAGTCACATGACAGCAGAATTTGTTTCCACTTAGTAGTCGAGGTCACTCATAGTCCTCTCCAGTATCTGTTCTTTTCTCTGTTTTTATTTCATCTTTTCATTTTGATCATCTGCCAACATTTTGCAAGATCAAATGAATTTTTTTTCTAATCTGGCATAGGGGTTGAAGTATTCATAACATGAGCAGGAACGTGGCACATGGGAACAGCCCTACAGTCATGTTGGAAATATACAGTAATAAGTGATTCAAAGAGGTGGGGGACAATCCCCTCATGGCTCCCCTGCTTCTCTCGGTAAATCTGTACTCGAGATGTTTAAGCTGTCTTGGGTTTGCAGTTAGCAGGCAGAACTTGAGATTCAGTTATTTTCGTCACTGACTTGTGCTAGTGGACCAATATTTTTTTCTGAGAGAAAACGTTTGATGCTTTTCCGTAGAGCTTTCTTTAAAACTTTCCTAACCGTGCTCAGACAGTAGTAATCCAAATGAGCTTAATCACTGTTGAGTTATGGTGCTTCTTGCATTAAGTATTATTGATGAGAAAGTGTTCATGAATTATTACTGACAGGCTGGATTTCCCTGAGGTACCTAAAGACTGTTTCCTTTAATTCTGATAGTTAGGTGCAGAGATTAAAGCAGAGATCTAGGTAAAAAACAATGATAGATACTTTGGGGTAATTCTTGTCTTTTTCTGCACAAATGTTTTTAAAATCAAATAGAGATTTGTTGTACCTTGAGGAAAGAAAATCTGTCTTGCTGATTGATCAGGACTATGATAGCTAGATCCACTAGTTTCTTGATTGTTGGTGATTTGTTACTACACTTATCTTGTTATCTGGTTAATATTCCTATTTACAGAGCAAACAATTTATCATACCTGTCCATAGCAGACAGTGAAGGGGAGAACATTATTACCATCTTTCATCCCTTGTTTTATCTGCATGTTGTTCCTGATTTCTTTTTTTTTAAATTCTGCCTACAAAAGAGAAGTGGTTGGTTTTCATATGCCTACTGCTCTCTTTCATGTGAGCTGCTTATGAGAGAGAGGTTTCTTTTATTAGAAAAGGGAGCTTAGAGAGAGAACAACATGGTATTTGTGTTATAGTGGGGCATAGGTGTCTGTCCTTCTGTGATATAAACTTGGACGTAGAAGTTTGTTCTCCACATGCTGCTTCCCTGTATTTCATTCTGAAAATTGGTATGGTTACACTGGCTTGTATTAGGCTAAGTAATTTGGAACTCAGCAGAGAATCTGTTAGTGCTGGAGTCACAGATTTGGAAGGTATAAAACATGAAACAGGCACTCTTCCTCCCAGATACATCGATAACAAAAGAGTAGAGTTATTAATGCCTTATCTGTCTTTCATTATCTCTTAGGTATTTGTACTATGAGAGTCTAGATAACTCAATTAACCTGTAGCTTTATTTTCTGTTCATCATCGTTGGCAATTCCTGTTCTAACCAGGGAAATATGTGATTCTTTGTGAATATTTACTCTCTCAGTCTCAAATAATTTTATTTCTGTATTGGGATTCTATTGCTGGTTTGGTCCCCAATGAAGGGACCACAAAGGTTTTTGACTCAGTGACAAACCATCTTTTCAACAGGTCTCCAGTTAAACACCAGGGAAGAAGGAATTAATAGGTTCCAAAAATACTGTCAAAGAAGAAGCTAATGTGATCTGGTTTTTGTAAGATTTTCTCTGCAAGCCGTGGCAGAAACTTTGCTTTTAGGATTTTTTTAAGATATTACATAAAATTTGGTTTCTGTTCTATAGTCACTTCAGAAAAAAACCAGATCATTCTTCCTAAGTCAGTCAGTGTTTATAGTTAGTGTAAAATTACATTTGCATGTAATTTAGAGGAAAATACAGGTGCTACTCTGATTTTCTTCAAGGCATAAGAGCACAGCAAAACTGTATTCATTATGTTACTCTTTTTGAATATGACATTTCTGTGTCAAGGATAGAAATGCTTTATAATGTAAAATTTGTATCAGATGAAAAGCAATTTTGTTACATGCTAGCCTTTAAAGAACTTCCATGTTTTAGTTCTCATCTCTCATACATTCTCTGTCATATGAACATGACTGCTGTGGCCGCTCCGCAAATAGGAACAGGCCTCAGCCATTATGCATATTTTAGTAATAGAAGAAATATTTTGTATATTTTGTAACAGAAGAAAACTGTTACCTCTTATCATTAAATATTTTCTTTACAATAAATCCATACCAGGGACTGTTCAACACATAAATTTCATCTTAAACACTGGCATTTCCAGGATCATTTACTTAATTTTTATACAGTCTATATTCTCTGGATTTTAACATGTTAAAACATTGGTGCTTCAGTTCCCACTTGAAACATCTAGATGGTATCATGGTGTGTTTAATAAAATAGTTTAAATTTGAAAATGGTGTTGGAGTTCATGAAAATGAAACAAAATGCGGTAGTGAATTTCAATATAAACCAAATTTCATCATCTATATCCAGTATATTCAGAAATATCTTGTACTTAGCAAAATAAGTACTTATAGGGATACTCAGATATTTAATTAGTCTTTTTTTCTCTAGCCCCAGTAGATGGAGCAGTTTTTAATGTTGCTGTAGTACTTGAATAGAGTAATTTTTTTCTAACATCATGACACAATTGTTTCCTGGTTTTCTTTTCCCAAATGATTGTTTGAAAGCATAATATGCTGGCTGCCTTTCCAGGCAAGCACAGTCCATTGGTAAATCAAGGTAACAATGCCCATCACTGACAGCTTATTTAACATGGCATAAGTCTTCCATTTTTATGGCATCAATAAGAAAGAATTACAGTCAAAACCAGGAAATACAAATCCTTCCTATCTCCAATACAAAGACTTTCTAACCTCCAATTAACAGATCTCCTTTTTTTCCTGTCCAATCTTCTTATTCAATTTCTGTCATGTGCCAGTTAAAAAGAACAAAACAAAACAAAACCCCTAAATCAATATTCAGGAAAGTTCAAAATAAAACCTTGTAGTTAAAGGTTTCTGACATATATTTCCAACAAGGAAGGCCATAAAACAAGAACTATTATCTTTGATATAATACACTGTTTTATTTAGGTTTTTTTATTTGCTTTGATTGCAGTGCAACGTCCAAGGGAAAAGCTTTTGAAAGAGTATGTAGCTGCGGTAGTAGAAGGCAGTAGCCTCAGGCTATGTCCCCATTTCAAACAGCTGCTTTAGAAACTGTTTCTGTCAGAAAAATGAGAAAATAAATTCCTTTAACAGGATGCAGTTATAGCAGCTAAACACTCAATGTATACCGATGGAAAGTATTTTGATGAGCCAGGCTGACAGAAGTACTGTCCTGGTCTTGTACTTACCAAGGTGAGTGTTGGCTACCATCTGTGGCAAATCAGTGTTTGCCCTTGGTACATGTGGTAGAAGTAAGTTCAGTGACAGCTTTAATAAAAACACACTGCTATGTGTTCTCATCCCCCAAGTACTCCAGCAGGATGTGCCTTTCACAAGTCAGTTCAAGTTCTACCTACTTTCTTCTTCCCAATTTGTAAATGAAGTAGGATAAGCAAATTTAGGCCTTCTGTAGCCTGCAGTTCTTTTGTCTTCACTGGCTGCTAGGTAATGCCTTTGCTTCTGATAGAATTATACAGTTGTACTATAAGAGTTAACAAGCATATCGATTGTTTTCACAGAACACGGTCCGCTTAGTGACACCAACTGGGCCATACAGACTGTGGTTAAAAGGCACAGAAATATTTTTCTCTGTCAGCATAGGAGTTATTGCTGTAAACCTGTTAAGAAAGAGGATGACATACTGTAGCTTGTTCTCTGACTGGAACAGAAACTTCACCATAAGGATTGGTTTGGCTAAAATAATTGCATCGTACAAGATTGGTATCCAACTTATATTGTTCCTTTAGCATAGTAGTTTCAAAAAAAAAGAACGTAAGAGGATTACTGATCAGTCATTAATGAAGTATCTGACACTTGTATTTTCCTATTTACATTTAGATTTTCTTTGTCTCATTTTCTTTTTTTCCTGTCTAGCTTCAGAAATTGTATTTTATTTTAACTGTTGATATTATGTATTATCAGAGATGAACTTTTACAAAATTGGCCTCTCTTATTATTTGCCTAATATTTACAAGATGTTTTATTTTGGCGTTACTTAGATATGCTACCTATAATGTTAGAAGAAATTGCAGAGGGATTTTTGCTACCAAAAGGCCTAAACTTTTCTTAGTATTTGAAAAAATGTGTATATATATTTGGAAATTTAGTGTACTGTAGGAAGGCTGCTTTTGAAGAACAAACAGTTGCAGATTTTCTCCACCTCTGCAGCTTCATGAATGTAAGCCAGGCATCAAGCAAAGTATTAGAATTTATATATGGGAAAACG
Organism: Atrichornis clamosus; assembly: GCA_013400975.1. NCBI lineage: Eukaryota > Metazoa > Chordata > Aves > Passeriformes > Menuridae > Atrichornis > Atrichornis clamosus. The sequence goes on along the minus strand of WBMZ01007999.1, from coordinate 35,438 downwards.
GTCAGATATTCACTTGTATGTGTACTGTTTTCTGGGGTAATGCTCAAATTCAGCTTTTCTTAATTTATAGTAGGCCATTGTCCTCTTTCCATGGAAGAGTCAAATCAGACTTCACCAGTTCGATTGGGTTGCCCACACACCGTCTTCCACTGCCTTTCCTTTCTGTCTTCCAGTGGAAAAGAGCAGCAAGCCAGCAGAGATTATTCAAACTACTAGTTTTCAGAAAGAGAAAATATCTCAAGTCTCTTCCTCTCACCTTATGGGGAGAGAAAATGGCTAAACTCCCTCTCACAACAGGCCTCTAAGTATTTCTCCTGGCAGAATGAAGAATATTATAAAATATGTGCATACATGCCTCTTGACAAAATATTTTTTAGGTACAGCTGATACATACAGTATAAAGAAATTTTATCTTAAACATATTAAATCACTGAATGCGCAGTATTTTGTAGGTTAAGGAGATGAATTTCAACTGGTTTATCATTTGCTTAAGGGAACAAGCAATTGTAAGCAACATGAGGTGTAGACAGATAACAGTTTATTTCTTCCTTTGTATATGATTGTCTTAATATTTATTATATGCAGTCATATAAGATGCTAATTTTTAATACTTCTTTAGCTATAAGAATGCATGTTTGCTTTCTCTTGATTCACACAGAACAGATGGATGCTTGACTGCCTGCTAATCCACAGCTGGAATGGTTTCAGCGGTTTCCACGTTGCTGGGTTAGAGTGGCTTTTCTAGTGGACTGAGAGGGCAGCAAGAGAGGGATATCATTATTCATCAGTATCCCAGTGGGATCGCTGCCAGCAGAGATTAATTTTTTCTGTTATGCTTGTAAAACAAGCTCAGGTGGAATCTCTAATCCTCAGGGCACGGGTGGCAGATCAAGGAAGATGCTACAAAGCTAGTTAATTTTCAGATTCTAGGGGAAACAGAAGCTCTGTTAGATGTATAAATACATGATTGCAAATTTAAGTAGCTCAAATCCAAATGGGATCTTCCTAGACATCTGGTCCTGAAAATCTCTGTTTTCTTTGTCTTTTAAAAGAAGTTCTTAAAACTTTACGCCAGAGGCAAAATATCTGCAACTCTCTTAATCGTCAGTTACCTTTCTATTTTTTTTTTTTTTTAATACAGCTCTTACAGTGTACTTTAGGTGAATGCCTTTATTTACAGGTAGGAAAGACATGGTGTATATCTGTGTAGGAACACTGAGTTTACAGTATTCTCACAAATTTGTGTGCAGTGAACATCACCAAGGAAAATTATCTTGACACTGAAAAAGGGTTAGGCTCTAGTAATGCATGGTATGTCCATTTTGGTAATGTCATGTTCTAATAAGATCCAGTGTGGTGCAAGGGCATTTTTGCCGTGTTATTCTTTGTATCAGACCTGTCATAATTCATAATGGAAATGTTGATAGAACTCAAGTCAAGCAGCCCAAAATGCTCACAGATTGTCTATTTGTTTGATAGGCTTCAAATGTTTTTGCTTTAATGACTTGTTTGTTTCCTCAGTTTTGTTACCCTTCTTTCTCACCCTTGTAATTACCAATGTCTTCCATCTATGTATTTCTTTGTAGGTCTTGAGTTGTTCTAAAGATTGGGTCAGATTTTCAAGCAATGTTAATGCACATAGTTACACTGAAATGAATGGAGATGTGCCAGTTTTTATCAGCAGGGAACTACCCTTATTGAAATTTACTTGCAACAGCTGTCATTTCCTCTTAGAGTTGTATTTTTTTATTATTGTATTAAACTATTTTCATTTAAAAGGGCTCAGAGTGAGACCAGTAGCACTGGCTTGCTGAAAAGACATTGTGCTTGTAGGCACCTTCCAAGTTTCCCATATATTTCTGCCAGTTCGTATTGTTCTTCTATTTTTCTGGGCCTGAGCCTCTCTTGAACAGAGGCTGCTACTCATTTCACCACATGATGACAGGTATTCACGCCTGTTAACTTTTTATTCCCTTTTGTCTCTGGTCACATAGTAGTCTAGATCCGGAATTTAATCCAGTACAAAAATGCAGCAGTGTGCATTTGTGGCTCCCCACTAGGGGACCTGCCACAGGTCAGCAGATTTGAAATCCGGTTTTCAGCACACAGGGCTTTTACAGCTTGCCATTAACATATACAGTACATACGGGCCCCATTTCACATAAAGAATTAGTAGTGCTTACCCCTGTCTCCATGCAGAGTAGCATTAACTTAATGCAGAGATCTGTTAACTTCTTCCCTGGGTCTGGGCTCTGCACTGAAAGATCCCAATGGAGGATCAAAGCCAAAGATGGAAAATGACTGATTGCTTTCCCGGGGAAAGCTGTGTGCCAGGATTTGCTATTACAATTTTTATTGCTATCATCATCTCAATCAGTAGTTGGGCCAGCTGATTCAGCCAAGCTCAATTTCAAAATGTGGACAGACATCCAAATGGAACTGAAGTAGAGTTCTCATGACAATCAGACTTTTGAATGTACACTCAGGGAGATTTTCCGTTTTGTGTTAGCAGTTTACTGAGTTCATGCACTGAAAAGCTTTCCTGTAGTAGTGTAATACAATTTGTTTCAGTACAGCCTAAACCAGTCAGTTTTAAATCTTTTCAATAATATGACTTGAGATTACAGGGAAAGTAAACTGTGGGTCACTGCCCTATCTAGGTTTTAAGATTAAAAAAACGGAGCGATTATAACGCATTCAGAATGTGCACATTCTAAGCATTCTCATGAAAAGTAATCAGAAAAGCCAGGCTTTTTGGAGAGGCAAAAACTCAAATATACCATTTACAGCAATAAAATGTAATAATTCTCTCACATTATGAAAATTCACTTTATAAATGGAATTTATACCAGTCCATTTATATTTATTTGCTGTGGTCAAAGTATCTTATTCTAGGTGAATAATGTATATTCAGTCTCTGTATATTCAGATGTTTGCTCTTATTTTTGTCCTACTTTAGTCTTCTTTGGCATTTATTTTTTCTTAAACTGTGAAAGTGTTACAGGCTTGCTTATAAGCAATAATTTAACTTAGAAACCTGAGTGACCTAAAGCCACATGTATGAAAGTTGTACAGGCTTAATACTATGAAAATACCTATACATATGGGGAAAATGCATTTTTAGAACGGTTTTTATTGGGACTGGCCAAAAAAAAGTAACGCTGAATTATGGCTGTGGTCATAACCTTTATGAAATATGGATTGTGAGAGTTAGGACTTAAAATCATGAATTCATTCTTTGTTTTAATGTTTTAGTAAAGAATATAACTTAAAAAGGAAATTTTCCTGAAACAGAATGATTCTATATTTTTTAACATTTGGTAAAACAATTACAATGATTGGATTATCTATTACTGTATCTTCCCCTACACTGAAATGCAGCTTCTCTAATATGCTTAGAAAACTAAAAAAAAAAAAAAAAAAAAAAAAAATCAACTTTCAAGTTAGTATAGAAGTCCTAAGAACTTCTTTTCCATGTCAAATCGTTATTTTATAATAATCCTCCCTCTCCTGTGTGTTAGCATGTTTGCATATTCTTTTATCAACTCCATGCTGAAGCAGAGTTCTGTAATTTAACTTTGTGGTTTAGAAGTTCCCCAGTCTGCCAGGCCACTCTCTACAACTGGTAGCTAATATTGCTGACCTCCTAATGCTCTGTGCGCAGTGGCAAAGGTCTTTCAGACTCCTGACCTCTGGTCATCAGGAATGTCATCGGTAGTTTGTAGTTTGGATGTTTTAAGTAAGAGGTGAACTTGTGAAATCTAAACCCTTTAGGGTGTTTTTAAGTGATCACTCAACTGTTTCACTGCCCTAGCTTGTACTTTTTATGATGTCTGTAATTGTAAAATTTGCGGTGTTTATCATATGCAGCTATTTAAGAGCAAAAAATCAAACACTTGTATATTTAAAGTGAAAAGTCAGAGAATGTAAGTAATATATGATTTCTCTGATCACCAGTGTGAGAACTTTATAAGAATTGTAAGAATTTTTAACTTGCCTGTTCTTATAAATTATGTTTGTAGGACCCATTGCAGAAATGTGCCTATTTTAAATCATGAAAGATCATTATAAATTAATGTTTAAAACATAATAGATTTGCATATCTGCATGTTGATGGGCTTCACAACTTTCTCTCTCTAACTACTTGTGTCCAACTGGAAATTTCCAGTGTTTGCTCTGGTGAGTCTTAAATCTAGAGGCAGAGCCCAGAACAGCCCAGCCTCGCTGTTTTGCTCCTACCTGGTTAATTGGATTAACTTTACACTTTGAATCCTATGCTTTTTTTTGGGGGGGGTTGGGGGGTCTCTTTGGACACATATCTATTACCTCTGAAAGTGCATTAAGCCCTAATTAGGTAATAAATAAAAAAAGTTTCTATTTGTTTTAGAAGATACTGAGCAGGTCTTTTTCCTTGGACATTGCTCTCCAGCGTATGCATCTGTTTTCCTCCTGTCATTTTTCCAAAAATAGAGGATAGAGAGTGGTCTGATGGGGTATTAAAAAAGTGGCAAGATCATTTTCCTATAACCTAAGCTGGAGTAGACAGTTAGGGCAGGGAGAGTCCGCAGGGGGGGTCCCCGGTGCCAGAGAGGGACCCCCTTTTCCACAGCCAGGGACAGCTGCTGCCTGGAGGCTGTGGCTCTGGCTGCTCTGGGCCCTGTGGCTCAGGGCTGGCACAAAGCTTTGTTTTCTGCCTTTCCTCCCTCACAGCCACCAACCACGGAAAGAAAGGCGTGGAAAGGCCCCATGGGAAAGGAGCTGCCCTGCAGGACTGGCTCTAATGTGCTGGGTGCCATTTGATGGCACTGCCACATACGTGTGCAGCTGATGGGGAGAGATGTTATGCAGTATGTGAAGATGAGGGGCTTATTCGTAAACGTGGTGTCTGTGATGAATTACAGCATCATGTAGTAAATATATTTTAATCTTGCCTGGAAAATGCTGTTGTCTTCTTTTGAACCATGTTAGCCATTCTTTAAGATCTCTACAAAACCTCAGCCTGCTCTGTGGTTTAGCAGAGCCTGCCAGGCTGCCCAAAAAACTGGAACACTACTCCTGCAAAGTTTGTCTTTAAAGTATATTTTTACATGAGTAAAGTGGAATGAACTGGTAGAAATGACTTTTTTTTCCCCTTTTAATCTATAATATGAATCTTGAAAACACACATCATGTTTGTTCTTAAAACTTCTAACTAGTAACATATGTTTATAAGTGTCTTTTAACTGGAATATTGTCCTAGACCTTTTATACCTAAGAGTAAAAAAACACGCAAACTTTTGGAAGTTTAAATTATGTGTCATAAAACTGAGACCAAAACACAAACATTTACATGCTACCAATAAATTCCTTAAAATAGGAGTTTATAATAGAATCACTAACAAAGATAAACTTTTCAGAGCAGTAATTCTAGCAAGTACTTCTCCAATTCTCTTTGTCAATCTACTTTACTTTTTGGTATGAGATGAAAACCAACTTCTTTTTTTCCCTGTTTTTAAAAGCGTGTTTCCTCGCCTTTATTTGTTTTCTGAATATAAATGTAAGTTTGATTATGTTCTAGCTGTCTGTCAGGATACATCTGTGTAAATTTAATGTCTTTCCTTAGAAATCAAACTCACACTTGAAAATGTGCTAATAAAATATACTATAAATATGTTTATTAATCTAAATAATTTTCGTAGTATATACTTGTGTCATTCCTGTGTCACATAATGTGGTCTTTTGCTCTTGGGAAGAGCATGGGCAAAGAAAGATTAGCTTGGGAACTTCAGTTAAGCAATATTTTTATTTTCCTTACGGTAACAGGATCAAATGAGATTTCTGTCAATGCATGAGTGGAGATATATATATGTATATATAAAATATGGAGATAATTTCAAATGGTTTTAAGTACAGAAGCTCAAGTATCCTCAAAGAAAACTTCAGAATTTGTGAATCTCTTATAAGACAAACTGTTACCTAGCTACTCACAAACTCTCAGTCCTTGTTATTTCTCTGTTTTTACCATTTTCCTTTTCTCTATCATATATTAAGGCTAACTACATATCACCCAAATGAGGACAATTATAGGTTGCTTCAAATTTTGTATTTTGCACTAGAATACTCTGTATCACTTTGTACAGTGACACAAAAGACAAAAGCCAGTTATGTAATGATATTATTGTTGAGCTTATATTTGCCTATCCAGTTACCCAAATATCAAAATGTGCTGTTTTCACTTGGAAAAATAAGTTTGATAATGGCATACATTTGTACTTCTGGTAGCAGGGAACTAAAATTCATAATGCATTATTAGTGTTAATTGCAGAACAGCTGTTAAAAAACCCCACATTTATTTATTCCAGCTTTTTTTTTGTTCATTCTATTTACAAATGTATGATTTTTGCAGTCCTTCAGCACGTACTTAGACTACAAGAAGTTTATGTAGTTTAAATCATATTTACATAATCATAAAAATCCAAGTTTCAGGTAAAGAGAATGCTATTACTGTCCTAGCTAAAAGTGATCCTCACCTTTTCTCCTTTTTTATTATATTGGTATTTAATTTTAGTAATAGTTTGCTGCATGATTTTTTGATGTTTTACCTTGACAGCTGTTTATTTTTATAGCAAATTTTCTAAGAACACTTTTCCCTTGTTTCTTTCTACATCAGAAACTTGAAAGAGAACAAAATACATCGCAAGTTCATTAAAGTTGGAAATATGTTGGTTTTGGGTTCACAGTATTATATAAAAAAAAGGAACATACAGTCAGTCAATTCTAAGGCAGTTTCAATAACAACATTGCTAAAGAAAAGACTAGTGGTTCAACTCTGGAATGTGAGAAACTATTTTTGGTTTGTTTTAGACCCTCATTGTTACAAATTAATCAACTGCTCTTTAAAGTCTAGAACTCATTAACTTTATAAGTTTTACTGTTCCCATGACTGAACTGAACTTAAAATATTCAAGTTTACTTTAGTAGCTCACCTGAATTCCACTTCTGACTGTGGTCCACAAGTATCCTCTTCTCTCCTGTAGACATACTGGCAAGATGTAGTTACTTGAGATTTAAAATATTTTAGAAGATTTACATGAGGTTTATACTTCAGCTCTCACTATAAATCAGTAATTTCAGGCAAACTTACACTTTTTGTGGTAGAAAGAAAATCTCGGGTTTTTTTAACCCTATGGATTCTGTGGAGCGTAGCACTCGCCGTGTTGAATACTTTATTTAAATTTTGGGTTGGTCTGACTCCTCAAAGGCCTGATAGTACCCCAAAACTGCAAAAGATATATTTTAAAATAGGTTTAGTTGTTTCCTGTTAGGACTATTCTAACAGTTCAAATAAAGGGTAATGGTAAGCTGCATATTTGGAACACAATGTTGCAGACAGTACTCTAGGGTGAATCTGTAGCTGGCGTTATGCAGCAAACAGAATTCAATTACCAGAATAGCCCTTTGGCCTTGTAAAATGTAACTGTCGAGTTTATGCAGGACTGTGTGTGACATTTCTCACTGGCAGTGCAAGTTACTGTCTCCTATATGACCACCCTGTATTGCGTGCAGGTTGAAATGCAGGTTGAAGTCTGAGGTGACTCTTACACCCTTGAAATGATGCAGCAGTCTCTAATGCCCAAAATAAGATATTACTGGGAAAGTCCATCACCGAAATGTGGGAGAGAGAGATGTGACATGACTACCAAATGCACAATTGCAGAACCTGTAGCTAAAATTCCTAGTTATCTCCTGGTATACTCCAAGTTATGCTTAACTGTGTAGGTGCTTGTAAAAATTTGCACATGGGCTGCAACTGTCCCGATTTAAGAGGAGAAAAAGGGAAAGTGAGCAGTGCTTTGTTGCTTAACTATGAAGCTTGTATTAAGTTTCTTGACTTTAGAATGAAGATTAATGATTGATATGTAATTTGATATGTTTCCTCACCCATGGAAGAAAGAACGGTGTTCAGATACAATGTACTAAAACAATATATATTATATATTGTGTGGAATAGTTGAAGCTATAGCCTTTGCAGAACAGATTGAGATCTGCAACGAAAAGGAAAACTAAAATGAAAAAATATTGAGTGAACAGCAGGGCCCATTTGAGGTGATTACAAAGGATGTTTCTTTATTCTGTCTTTTCTTGTGCAACCTGAAAACAGTAGCAGGGGGTTACAAGCAGAGTTCATCACAGAATTGTCAATCACTGTCATTTAACATTTTGCAATGGAAGATGTCTTTATTCAAGGACAGCTGGGCAAATCAGAGAAACAGATTTGCAGTTAGTAGTCTGTCCAGCCTACACTAAGCAAACAAGGACAGGGCAGACATACCGGCCTCTCACATAAAAATATAATGGACTCTGCTGACCTCAGTGCCCTCCATTCAGCTTCATTCTCAGTTGTATAAAAGCTTCACTACCCATTCTCAATTTCCTTTAATTACCTACATGATGCAGATAAGAAAATGAACCTCACTTACTTACAGTCAATGATCACAAACAGGAAATTAAGTAGGCAAGTTGTTTAAAATAAGAGGAGTGTTTTGGAGGTAAATAAAACATGTGCTGGGGAGGAATTAGGGAAAATGCATTTTCAGGGATACCAATTGGTCTGGAGTGACTTGGCTGATCCTCCTTCTTTCTGCTACTTTAAACTGCAAAGCAAAACTAAGTAAAAAATCTCCTTGGTAAATATTCTTTAAAATATCTTTGAAGGAGAAGCCAGTTAAATAAAAAGAGTGAAGCAAACATGCAGCCTTCTATAGGGCTTAAAAAGATTGTGACCTTAGGTTCAGAGAATAAATGACCACAGTTTTCTCAAGAGATCTAGCAGAGACATCCAGGATTAAGCAGCAGTTGTCTTTATTCAATCTTCACTTCTAATCTGCAGTTGAGATATGAAATAAATTAATGACATTCTGATTTTCTTTTCAAAACTTTTCTTTCCACATTGTCTAACACTTACCCATTCCTTTTACATTAATATCAGAGTTTAGACATAATTTTCTTGTGCCATTAAAGAAAATAGAAAATTTTGTGCTGTCAGTTTTCAAGAGGGTGAAAAACAGCTATCTAACAGCTTTTAGGAATTGTCAAAAAAGGTTCTATGTCTTAGGATATTAATGAGTGGGTACAGTACATTGTAAGTCAATTAGGTAGTTCTAGTAGGTGTTTTAAAATTGCTGTTTTTCTTTACCTCACCCCGCCTTGGTTACTGTTGTGAGTGTTTCATTAATATGGATTTGCAGGAAGTCTGACAAGATTGAAGACTAAAACGCAAAATATTGAATCTGTAATTTAAGAGGAATATAAAACCCTGAACACTTTAATTTAATGGTCTCTGCTAAGCCTGTAGTTTGGAAGACATTGCCCTTCAGGCTCCCCAAATGACTTCTTATTTTATGACAGAAGAAATACACTCTCTTAAATTACAGATGGAAGAGATACCACATATTATAAAAGTCTTACCTTACTTGCAAGTTTTTTACTTTAGAAAGATTGTTCTCATTCCAAATAATATGTACACATACATGCACAAGAGGACTTTGTGGAGGAAAAAATTGCCAATTAAGTCACAAAACTGACTCTTTAGCCTAAATTATAGTTCTTAGGATGCTTCTGTTGAACATTCCTTCGAAGACAGTGGATTTCCCAAGCAGGAGAATTGACATCTCTGCTCAGGATACCAAAACAGTTGTACTTGTTCCTCTCAGATGCAAGGATGTTGCTACTGATAACTGCATTTAGATTACATGTTGGTGAGCAGCTCCTTTTTGCAACAGTAAGAAGGTTTTCATACAAGCTTTCATTTTGGCATGAATAGCATTAGTCCCGCTCTGGAGCACAGAGAATGTTTTCAGCACCTACTTAAAATCTTGCGCTTTGTTTTGATCACTCATCATCTGTTGCTTAGACACTGCTCAAAATATTGAAAAAATATTTGGAAAGAACCTTAGCAGAGCTATTTCAAACCTACTGTGTTCTGAATACAAAGAAAAAACCTTAAAACCTGAAAATTGAAAATATGAGTTATTGACTTCTTTATAGCTAACGTTAAAATGTTTTTGTGAGCCGGTGAGGTAGGATATCTGTAGAAGGTCATCCACTACTTAATCCATCCAATAAATGTATTTATTTCATTGCTTTCATTTTCCTCTTCTTTAATGTTAAAATCAGCTCTGTGGAAGAAAAAATGTTTAAAACCTATGTGTGTGAATATTTGAGAATATTATATTAGTTATTGTTTTCCCACATGTGATTTTAATTAATAAGTACACTTTCTAAACATTTAAATGCTGCTATTTTTGCAATTAAATCTAACTGTAGTAAATAAAAAGCATATACTTTTAATGTCTCAGTGAGCAATAATAGTTATTCTGAAGTTAATTACAATGATTAATAATTCTTCTTTTATTTTTAAGAATGCTGACGAATACACAGATCTGCCTGTGAGACACAATGAAGATCAGATGAACAGTGAACTGGCCAAACACCTTCCAATTGAAGTCAATCCCCATTCATTTGACAGCTCACACACAAAAACACACCTCTTACTGCAAGCCCACTTCAGTCATGCCATGCTGCCTTGTCCAGATTATGCAACTGATACAAAGACGGTGCTGGACCAAGCCATTAGAATATGCCAGGTATTGTGATGCATTTCAGTATAGACTTCTGGTTGGTTTACTGTTTATTGTTACAGTGTTGTCATATTTTGAATACAGAAAAATCTGAAGATTTCTTGCAATCGCGTGGAGTATTGGTACCATACAAAATTATAATGTCTTGTTTAGGGAAGAACTAGATGCCCATAAAGGTGCCAACTTTGCAGAACTGGAAGTAAACAAACTTACAGTAAAAAACAGTTGGTACTCTGTCTGAGGGCATCTGTTGCTCACCTCTGCTTTCTATGCAACAGCTTTCTACCTCTGTATTATGGAATGTTGTAAGTCATTTCTGCATGGGTGTGCTCCCTGCAGATTATTATGCTGACCCCCAAGAACCTGTCTCCCCTGGGTACCTGTATTTTTATATCACCCAAAAGCACTATAGTCACTGCCAAGCATAAATAAAACACGTTTTGAAATGTGATACAGGGTTTTTCTCTAGCTTGTGTAAAGATATGTCTTGTATGTCCCAATTATCACAGAGTCAAAGAGCATGCTTTCAAACACAGATTTTAAGCTCAGTCTGGAGACTTGTGGCTTTTTACAGTTGTACTGCAGTTGCAGCCTACAGAAACTAAACTGAGAATTTCCCATGGAGAGTACTGGTAACAAACACACAAGTGATCACATGCACAGCTGCATGCCTCAAAAGAATTTTAAAGCAGTAACTGGAGTTCAGGACACAGTGCTGCCATATCTGAAAAGCTCAGTTACAGCAGGAAAGGTGAGCTCTAGCTGTCACAGAAAACAACCAGCCCTCTGATTCTCCTGGAAAGAATTATTCTCTTTAGTAGAACTGCACAAGGACTCATTCACAGGTTCTTGAAGATCAGGCAGCCTTCAACAAACTACTCTTTCTGTCTTTATGAGTTCAATATCTGTAAAATAGAGCCAGTAATTCTTTCTTTGTACAGTTTTTGTTTGCTCAGATTTTAATATACTCAGTGATCTGCTTGTCAAATATCAGACTGAAGCTTTGTTCTTGTTTGAAGCCTGTTGACAATATGGTAACTGCAAACATCATTGTGTCAAGCCTAGCAGTTTGTAAAACTGCTCTATGAGAAACTATTAATCAGTGTTCCAGACAGCGAAAATACTGTGGGCAATTCAGTGTCCAGCGATTTGGATGAGGCTCAACCTTACACTAACAAAAACAAGCTTATAAAGTACTAATATCAAACTAAGCAAAACTGAAATTAAGAAAAGGAAATTAAGAAGCAAATAACACCACAGATGTTACTGCCACACAGTCCCAACCTTGGCAACCTGCAGTGCATGAATCCTGGTCTATTCCAAATATTTCAAATGAGTGAAATCATGGTGCTGAAAGCTTCAGTGTAGAAGCAGCTATTCAATATATTCTGTTATTAAGAGAGAAAAGCACCACTTACTCAGGTGAGAAAATTCACCTTTGTTTCAAAGAAATCACATACTTGAAGCTCATTTAGATGTTTGTGAAGTTAGCGTTTGGGGGGTAATTAAATATTTGGGGAAAATGTAAATTAAGTACTATTTTCAGTAATTATTTTGCTCAATATTTGTTCTGCTTTGCTATGAAATATATTTTCTTAATCCTATTACTGCATCATAGGTATTTCATAAACAGTAATCACTTAGAAGAAAAAATTTTAAAATATTCAACAGAAGTAGAGTTCAGAAAAATGCCGTTCCATACTATGCCTTGGAACTCCAGCCTTTGGTTAACTACTACATAATGACACGTATACAGTCATCATTAAAAAAAAAATAGTTATTCTTTTATAAGAAAAGAAAAAACATGCAAGCATTTTTGTATTTTGAAGTTGGCACATGGTTTACATCTCTCAGGAGATTATTGGTTCCATCTTATTAGTCACGCTTTCCAAACTAAGGTTAAAGTTCCCAGAATCTAAGCAATAGACAGGGTTACACTTTCAGTACTGGTTGTTACCTTTTTCCTTAGCACTGACCTGCTGATGAACTCTGGGTCAACAGAGCTAGAAAAAAAGATGTTAGTTGTGAGAAAAGGAGCTGAAGCATGGAAGGATCCACTGATGAGCATATTCAGTGGGTGTTGTTCTGTGCATGTGTGAACACGAGCTCTCACATCCCCAAACATTAAATACAGCAGCGAGGTGGGAATTGGTTTTTGAGCTATGTTGTATCTTTGTTTATTTACTTACAAAGTACTTTAGCGTTGAGGTTGTGTAGCTAACCTTCAGATTGTGACCTGAACACAAACTGTTAGTTTTGCTGGTGGGTATGTGAATAACAGACTTTCCAGGTAAGATTTCAGGTCAAATTCCATCCTTTAATGAAAAGAGTTATACAACCACTCTTAAATCAGTTTTTACTGAGATATTTTAAAAGTTTTGGCTTTATGTTAGAGTTCTATTTTTTATACTAATGATGAAATATAGAAGTCGCAAGCATTTAACAGAATTTGAGGAGTTACGCTGCTGGCTCAATAGGGGAATGTAATTTTTAACATAGAAAATGGAAGAAATATATTCTGTTACAGTTTTTCTATTGTTAGCATTTTTTAGATATAGATGGAATTCATTCATCGTAAAATTTAGTATCTATATATCCAGGATGAAATGCAGAATCTTTTCCATTTTACTGCAAAAATATGGGGAATAGTAGTAAGCAACCTTCTGGAATGTGAATGCCTATCTGCTCCCACAGCCATCTCTGTAATGAATGGCCAGTGAGGCATTGACTAGGCTGAAGGAACACCCCTGCTCTACATTGAAAGCCTCAAGTTAATATCTAGTTTGTTACCAGTGACAGGCTCTCGTAGATAAGGCACAGAAAGTTCCCATGGTGCGCAAAAACAGCCACAAATTCCTGTGTGACCTTGGCCAAATAATTTAATTTTTATTTGCCTCTGATACCTTTAGTACAGTTACAGTAGCCAACATATCCTCTTCAAGCCTACCACTCTCTATTATTTTTACTGAGAAAAGGTGTCATTAAGACAGTGCTGTGCTCTCTAGTAGGTGCTCAAAATCAAACATTTCTCCACTTCTTGCAGGAGAATGAACATTAAATAATAAAAATTCTAATGAAATTATTTTTCTAATATTTTTATAACATATAATTATTATTGTAACGACAATACTCCACCTTTTTTTTCCTATCTGGTTTAAGAATATGTGAAACTAAATCTAATCTCTTTTTTTACTTCCTTTGTCAAGCCTTATATTTTGTGACTGTGTATTCAGCGATCAGTTCTTACTCTTCTGTTCTAAGACTATTGCCTATATTTGCATTAATTGAAATGGATAATTGAGGCAGTAATACTGTCTGTCTCAAATTCAGCAGGGCAGTCTCTTCTCAGAAATAATGTGACAGTTGCTGGCTTTGCATTGGGATTGGCCACAAGCCTCCACTTGTAGTATAATCGTTGATAAAATATTTTAATATTGCCAGGAGTAGAACTGCCATGAAGCTCAGCCCTAACCTTTGAGAAGTGTTTACCTATGGATGTGTTAAACATATCTCAGTGGGGTAGCTGTGCACTGAGAGAAGATGGACATGAAAACAGATTCCAAACTGCAGAAGAAAGACTAGTTTGCATGGGAAACATGCACATCCCTGAAACAAGGACCTCGTAATACTGTCACTGGTGGCCTGTCTTTCCCCATCATGTTACTCCTCTGGAGAATCTAATTTTGACGGGAAAGAAAAAAACCTCTTTGGGTTAATCACTGTGTTTCCTCAGCTAGATGATGATGTGTCTAATACTGCTTTACCTGTTCTAAAATAAAGTAAATAAGTTGTTTCTGGTCATTTAAATTGCAACTTTTGCTATAGTTCTTATGAGAGAGTTCAGAGTTGTCAGATGTTGCACAAATATGCTACCCAAGTCAGCTAAGAGCTAGCTTATGTGCAAAATACTTAGGATACTAAACTACAGACTGTTCTGGGTGGTGGTGGGAGCTCTACTCACTGTTCCTCAGAAGGAGCAGTAGTACACAAAAGATACTTCTGGCCAGGTCAGCACAGCTGCAAATGGCAGAGGAGCCCATGTTGCCGTTTTGGGACTCAAAGAAAGAGAATGTCCTTCAGCTCTGCACTTCCTATCCTCCCCAAAGCTCCTCAGTTCATAACAGCCACTAAAACTATTGATTTACAGAGCCATATCCTTTGGATCTTTTGTTTCTCTGCTTATGAGGAAGTGGAGAAGTTCTTTAAAATCCTGAGTGGTTTGAGCTCATATATTGCGTGTTGGTAGTGCAGGTGTGCCAACTGCTTGCTGGAAGGTGGTGGGAGTTACGGGAAAGGCCTATTTTACTGTTGTGTTTGTAAGGTTTGTCCAGAAGTGTCCAGGGAAAGAGCTTCTGTGTAATGGCTGCATTGGCAACTATAAATAAATGGGCAGCTTTGCTGAATGAAGGGAAGAGAATCAAATTAACTTGAGAATGCAGAGGATTACTCAGAAAAAAGTGAAGAGCAGAGGCCCTATCTCATGAGCTACTACACATATTCTTTGTGCATGCGGTAATATTCCAGTGATAGCACAATGTTTGCAATTTTGTTTAAATACAGGCTGCTTTCATGGTTGTATGGCTATTATTCCACATTAGGAGGGTGGAAATAATGGAGTAATCAAAAAAACTTGAAGCGCTGATACTGTGTGGCAATGCTCATTTATAGATACTAAACAGCAGTGGATCACTTTGTGGTGGAAGTGCCTGGACAAGTTGGGCTGGAATTACTTGCTGCCTGCTTGTGTTGTGTAGGTATATATATGGGAGTAGGGAGGATTACCTTCGTGGCTGCAGTGTTGGGGTTTTGCTTGCTGTGGATAATCAGTGATCTGGTGTATGGGAGCATCTTGGTGACAGTTTGATGATGATTTGGTGCTGCTTGTGCATAATCCCTCCCCCACCCATGACAAACCTTTTCCCAGTTGGGGCTGGAGGAAATGAGTAATGCTTAACCCATTTGTGTGATCAATTCACTTAAGCAGCTACTGTGAAATGTTAATCACAACTTTAATTTGTACTGCATTAGCATTTTGATTAACTTGTAGGCTTGCTAGCACACTTGAAGCACTTTTACTCATAGTTACAGCTCGGAAATGACTTTTTGATTAATTAAGTTTGTTAGACAGCAGCTGAGCTTCCTGAATGCTAACCTTAAGGGGCTAAAAGTTCAGGAGAAAGTTACTGGGAATAACTGTTGCTGTTGAAAAGGATTCTTGTGAATGCACTCAAAAAAATTGTCTATTGGCAAAATATTGCATTCCTACTTTGAAATTGACTCTAAACACTAAAGAGGACAGGTTAATTGTGAGAAAGATGCTGTGTATCTTTCATGGTTTTGGTAGATTTGTGTAATATTTCAAACAAGTGCTGTGTTTAAGACTCTGTTTATGTTAGGAAATTGGGATTTATTGCAAAGAGATTTTTATCAAAAACATTTTATTGTTTTTACAGTTCACTAGCATAGTAGAGAATATCAATTTCTTAATTAGTAATTTGAAAATAAATTGGATATTGGGACTCAATGAGTTCTGAGCATTTTGGGTTATGCCCTACTAAGTTTACATTGCTGGTATCACATTCTGTAGCTGCTTTTATCTCTGTAATACTATTAAAAGAAATCAGTAAGAACCTCAGGGTTGCACTACACTAAATGTAGACAGTAAATGGTTTGTCCTTTCCCTGATTCTGAAAATACTAATAATGTACTATGAAGGCTAAAGGATGAATACAGGGATAGGAATCTTATGAAGCAGCTAGGAAGGTTGTAATTTGCATACATCAGTGAGACCTTGCTGATGATGGGAGAATGAAGAATTAGTCTTTTGTAGGGGGTAGCAGAGCATATGGAAGAGGGAACTGAATATGCTTGTAAAAAAAGTGAAGTGGGATACAGAGGGCAGTATAAAAGGAGTGCATCCTGAATAGGATTAATTACATCTTATTCACTATATCTGTGATAAAAGTACAAGGGGGGGTTCTCTGTAGGCTGAACTACACAGCTGTACAAGGATAAATTAATTGATCTGAAAGAACTCCTCCCCATCTCCAAATTAAAACAGTTCTAACCAGTAATTTTGGACTAGACCTCTGAAGTGCAAAGGTTCTGTAGATACCTGTTTTACTGGTATATAACATACTAAACATGGTGACCTTCAACTCTCTGTAACTTCTTCAAATACATTTCAACTTTTCAAGTCAGTTGCTGTTTCTGAGATATATAATTGAAGCATCATAATCATGGTTTATATAAAAACATGAAACTTAGAGTACATGGCATGTTTTAACATCTGGAAAAATATTTTACTTGTATTAATATGATATCAAATCACATATGGATCATAATATAATCTTACGTATTGCAAGGCTTCCTACTTTTTAAGCATGTGCAAAAAAGATTTATTATTATTATGAATTCACAGTTTTTAGGGAAATGTGCTGTTATTATCTAGAAATATTTGTCATACAAATTCTGTAGTCTTAAACAGCTGTAAGTAGGCACCATTCCAATGATTTTAATAGATCTATGGATTTAAACTTGTATTTCTAACTCAAATTTAGTCCTAGACAGCAGAACTTATATTAGTATGCAGTGAAGACAAGAGCAGGGATATTCTGTTTATTTAATACTTGAATACAATACACAATAAATTCAGGTACAAAACCCAACCAGCCTTAACTCTGCTTTTTGAGATGGCTGTGCAGTAAGAGTTTGAAGTATTTCAGTCTTAGGCAGTTTATATGTAAATACCTTTTCTCTGCCTCAAAGCACCAGTGCAGATTAAGACTTGTATTTGTTTGGCTGAAAATGTGTTGGACTTATATTACATAAACTTTGAAGTCTAAGGTGAATGTCTTTCAACATGGAGGTCTATTTACATTATTGTACCAAACTTCAGTTTCACGAATAAAAGCACTCAAGAAAGTGTCATCATCTGTGAAGCACTCAAACAAAAAATAAAATTAATCTTTTAAGAGTAGATAAATTTGAGCCATGTAACTCACCCTGAGTTCACCTGAAGTTTCAACCCCCATCCACCAAGTCATTACCTCCAAAGGCATCACTGTAGGCAGTCAGCTCCTAGCTGAGTAATCACAGGTGTAATTCTCAACTGCAAGGCATTTCTTACATTCTTTTTAGCTTGCCTCTGTATCCAGAGAAGTTATAGCTTCATTGACACTTCTCTTAAATGTAATTCATCCACAAAATATTAACATTTATGTTTACAGGATTTAAGTAAAAATGCTTAGTATATTCAGAGGTATATGACAGGTGACTTCAAACAGAAGAAGAAATAATCCTAAGCAGTATTCAGTCTCTGTTAATAAGATGCAAGCTGTTTCATTTTAACACTTCAATAACTTACCTTAAAGGAAAAAGCTATTTAAGTCATTTGAGTAGATCAGAAATTCAGCTAGTTGTAGTCTCTGGTCCCCTGCCACCTACCCAGTAGTACAAGAGTGATCCAGAGTATCTGACTTTCAAATGAAGGATGTGAAAGTAATACCAAAAGCAGTGTTTGTAAAAACTTTGTAAAAAGTCTCTAGAATAAACGATTTAGCAATCAGGATATTCTGGTTGCTAGACAAATCTCCTAAATGAGTGGGGGTGAGTGGGTGAGGTATGTTCATTATGGAACAATTTAGTATCTGTAATTTTGAGCACATATCCAGAGTGCTTAAGAACACCAGAGAAAAGCAGCATTTTGCTATCAGTGTGTTTTGCTACCAGTGAGTGTGCCACACACTCATGTCTTCCACATCCTGCCTCCATCTTTGCTTCTCCTCAAGCTAGGAAATTATAAACCATAATTTAAATGCCAAGCATCAGTAATAAATTTGCCTAGAAAGAAACAGACTGTTAAACCTCAGCTTCATGTTAGACCAGAAAGGTACAGTTTGATCAGTTCGTATCATTCTGTACCTAAGGATAATCAGCTGCTGCTCCTGAAAATAAGAAGATGATCGTAGAGGCTGAGGGTTTCTCTTAATGCACTCCTGGAATGATGAAAGCAATAGCAAGATTTTGATCCAAACATTTTGACACTCAAATGTCATCAGAATGAAAATTTTTGCCATACCTGACAAGTACATCTACATCAATCAGTTGTTGAACATCAGCACTTTTCATGCCACGCCTGCTATGGTTCATAGGTTGTTTCATCCCACGTTGGTGCAAGTCAAGCTATTTTTGATAGTGACAGACAGAATGTAAAGGAGGTGTCACTAATTGCTATTAATACTTCGTAGTGGTCCAAGTATGAAACTTGGAAGGCTTAAGACCTGTTGCCTGAAATCTTTTATGAGGACCCATCTCAGTATAGGCCTTTGCTTTTATAATCTCAAGCACAGAAGGAGCCCCAAATAAGATGATGGTAAAGACGTTTTCCATTACAACAAGCAGTACCTCCCTTGACTCCATCTATTTACCCCATTTATTCTACTTTAGATTAAAAAGTGGAGGTCTTAGAGCTTTTTTTTTAATTTGTTGGTCTACCAAAAAAATATGTGCATGGGGTTTTTGTCTGTAATGAATCTCTCCTGTGTGGGTTTGAAATTCTTGGGCTGGAGAGGCAGGTAACCAATTTGTGCCATTTCTCAATTTGGAATAATACTCCTAATCTATTCCAATCTTAGCAGCTATAAGATATTTAGAAATTATTTACTTTTTTGCAAAATAAGTGCTAAAAAACCCACAAGTTTCTATAAAATTATGCTAGTTTGTACTTAAAAATAACAACAAACCAAACAGGTAGCAACTACATAAACTAGAGAGACTAAATATGTTATTAATCAGATAATATAAATATTAAATACTTAAATCTTTTGTCTTTTATATTATAGTCTTTATTTAATTGCTTACATTTACCTTGAGTATTTATAGGAATTTCAGTAACCATTTAACTATCAAGCATCTCTGTGTTTTGCACTTAGTTGAAAATGAAACGTGGAGGTTTCCAAGGCAGCAGATGAAACAAGGCAACTTTACCATTGTTCTGACTTTTTCACAATGTCACTGTCTTGGATTTCACATCCAGATAGAGATGCTGTGAATAAATTCTATGGGTGAAGAAGCAGAAAATAAGGAGGAAAAGAGGATTTGCCATGTGGATTCATTATAACAATGTGGAACACAGAGTCTCACACACACAGGCTTTCCTTACTCCCTACGGGATATCTATCTGTAGGCCTCTATCAATTTCTAGGAGATTTTCTATGTGAAAGGATCCTCCAGTTAATTTCAGTGTATAGCTTGTTTTAGATTTATCTTTCTCTTATATCTTTACTCTTCCTTTCCCCTTTTCAAACCTCTGTTAAAAAGAGGGGAGAGGAATAGATTTAAAAAAAAAAAAGAAAGGAAACAATGTAAACAGTCTTATGCGTGCATCTTCAGAAGCATTTTATGAAATACCACTGCTGCATGCTGACTAAAAAGACAACTTTCTGTATTCTTCTTGCTGCTCACGGAAAATACAGGATATCTATGCACCCGTTATCCTTCACTTACATAAAGCAGTCTCATCCCTGAGGAACATGATGTTTCAGGCTATGTCAGAATAGCAGAAAATAAAGAAGGAGAATCAGGTAGTGGAGAACAGATACCAGACTCTCTCAGCACCACATTCAGAGACACTGAATGTGTACTGTATGAGTAGTCTAATGTTTTCTAAAATGTGAAAGCAGGTAAAGAGGGACTCCCTTTGTAAATTTAAAAGACTGACTCCAATCAGCTGGTGAGAACAATTCCCTCCTTACGTGAGCCAAAATCGTGTGAACCAACATAAAAATCTACAGCCACAAAGCTTGTCCTTTAAAATGTTATTTCTAACATAATTTTATTTTCTATTTGGTGAAAATAATCCTACCTAGAAATCACTTTGGCAAGCCCAGTGAAAATTTAGAAAAAGGAAACCAATATGTTGTGAGGTTGTGTTGTGAGGTACTGGTTCTAGGGTGTCTAGGAATGTTAGAGAGTTTCAGGGTGCTATGACTCTTCCTCCAAAAAATTAAATATTAAATCTGGATCTTTATTAGTTGAAAGGCACTTTATCCACATTTCATGAGAAATGAGACAACATTTGTGTAATACAGGGTAACACTTTAAATATTTTTCTAAGTGTCAGTGATCTTATCACCCCAATCTGGAAGAAAAACCTGTTGAAATTGCATTGTAAACTGCTAAAATAAACTGTGTGACTGGCCAAGAGTGAAACTAACTTGTGTCTTTAAAGTCAGTATTTCTCCAGAATCAGTGTAATTTAATTGAAATAGCTCTGCGTGTGTAAACAACTCCTTTGTTTAAAGAAGATTTCACTGTTTAGTTTGCCTTAAGTAAATGCTGCCTTTTGTTTGTCTGTAAAACATTTGATTAAATGTAAAGACTTACACAGACAGCTACTCCTCATTACACTAGTGGCTGGAAAATAAGTTAAAATGGTGCAGGTATCTGCTGTCTAAGTAAGTATCAAACAATATCATTGGTGTTTACAAGGGAAACCCATGGAAACATCTGAAGTCTAGTCCTAACATCAAACTACAACTCTCCTAACACCAGGATGGTATTTTAAAAAGGGTTTAAACCATTTAATATACCAGATTCAATATATCAATATTCCTTGCTTTCTTAAAACCGTTTTCTAGTATTTTAATCAAACACAAAATTTTCTACATAGCAAACTACTGTTAAATATATTACTTTCTACCGAATTAGAGTGTTGTAATACGAGGACCCACACTTTATAGTGATCATACTGTTATTGAGCAACAGATTTAGCAAGACAAGTAACATATTATAGCATCATTTTCTTCACTAGATGAAATGCTTTTATAAATCATAATAATTCTTTCAGTGTACTCTAGACAGGGTGAAAATTATGCTATATATTCAAATATCTGCATTTAGTATTTTTTTTTTAAATGTTGAAGCAAAAAAAATCACTTTGGTCCTTTTTCCTTTGGAAGATCTGTTAAATTCACTTTCAGACTAAGACAGAATTTAAGTCCGGTCAAGGTAAAAAAGCAAGCAGAACCATTTTTTCATGATGTCCATAGGGAAATTCACAATGCAAAATCTAGAATGAATTAGCTTTAGGTCTTTATGGTAATGGTACTAATAGTATACCTTTTATTGGTATTTTCAAAACATGGGAAGTAGAAATGGAACAGAAACCCACGAGGAATGAAAGGCAGGATGATGGTTGACACTTTGATGTCTGATGTATAGCTAGGAGGAGTGGATGGATAGGAGTTTTTTGTTTGCTTGTGTTTTCTGTGTACTTTGGGAAAGCTTTTCAAGATCAGGATAGAGATGCCAAAGGAAAAACAGCCAAGCATCCCGCATTCTCAAGACAGTCAACTGTTTACAATGCAAAGGGTGGAATCCATTTTATTTCTGACTGCTCTTACTTGCTGTAGCTAAAACATAAGCTGTTTTGTAAGCTTTCCTCAAGATTTCAAGTTATTTGTCAGAGCTGAACAAAGCCTCAAAAATGCTCTTAAACTAAATTTTAGTGTTCTTATCTAGTCCAAGTCAAGGGATTTTTTTTCATGTCTTGAGTTCAAATGGAAATAATAACTGCCATTGGTAAATGACATAAGTATTAATTTTTGAACAAATGTAAAGATATTGGTAGTGTTCTTAAATAGTTCAAGAATTTTTGAATAATTATGTAATTCTGAGAAAGCTGTCATGTAAAAATATAAACAAATACAGCAGTTAATTGCAACTTCTTCCTTTACAATAAATGTTGAGATTCACTCCCTTCTGAGTTGACTTATGTAAAAGAGCAGCTATTTGTAAGGAAAAGATATTACCTTCAGTTCTCACCCCCAAAAACATGGTAAATTACCTTTTCAAGAGTAAGAATTGATGACAATAATACAGGATTTAATTAATCTTTTTTCAAGGTTAATTCAAAAGGTGCCTACCTGCCATCAGTAGAGGCTGAAGTAAATTTCTATGATGAAAGCCTAAAAATCACTGTACGTTAAACATTAAATACATGCTCTTACTTGTATGAACCAGGTATGCAATTATATTTGCGCTTTTTTTTTTTAATATGTGTCTCCTTGGCTTAGGCAATGCTGGATGTCGCAGCACATCATGGCTGGCTGGTGACTGCTCTCAATATAACCAACCTGGTGCAGATGGTGGTTCAGGGTAGATGGATACATGACTCATCCCTGCTTACATTGCCAAATATAGAGCTACAGCATCTTTACCTTTTTCGGTGTGTATTTCTTTTAAGCATTAACAGGTTTGCGATTTCCTTCCACTTCCAGCTGCTGATTGTGTTTGAATATCATTGTTGTGCCCAAGAATGTTCATTAACGAATCAAAAGCAGAACTCTGTCTTTCACAGTGATGCTTTCCCAAATGGATTTTCTGTTTCTGTTTTCAATATTCATTGATTAATTAACCCCCACAGATTATTTTGAGAACCATGATTCCAGACAAATTAACAAGAGACCACTGGAAGGGTTCCAAGTCCTAACCAATCTAACTCTGTATGTTAATTATCTCTTTATTTTAATCCGTTATAAAACTACATTAGTATCCATCTTAACATCATAGATAAAATGCAAAGCTCTATAGATGCTTAGATGATGCAGTAATTAATGCTAACCAAAAATAAATGACTAGCCTTTAATAACAGAAACCAGTATTGAGTTTTACCACCAAAACAACTGAATACAAATGTTTGCTTTCCCTGCCTTGGCATATGTTTTGCTGTCTTTATCAGGAAATGGAGCCAAGGCCAAAGGAAGAGTGTGCATGGAGGTTACCAAGGACCTATTGAGTGTCTTCCCGAACTAATGGCTGCCTGTGAAGGAAAAGAGAATGTTTTTGCTTCCATTGTGGACAGTGAGTTGCAAGCAGCGCACATTTCACAGGTAACACTTTCTATTTGTGATCATTATCAGTGTGATTGGAAAGGAAGAGTAGTGAGGAAAAGAAATACTCTCTCCCCTTCAGTAAATATCATGTGATGTTCTGTATAAAGTGCAACATATTCATTGCTCTGATTTCAAGGCACTGCTGGCTTTACTAAGGTTCTTCTCTGCCTGTTTTAGTATTATTCTCACTTATTTGCTGCTAAGCAGTAACAGAGTCTGGTTTATGGCTGATACTACCACATCTCACTGCTCTAAAAATGCTTCTCTAGGTCATTCAATCTGCTGAGTGTTATCCACCTTTTCATAGGCAGCTCTGCACTAGGCATACATGCATTGCAAATGTCATCGTAGCTGGTTTCTGAAGTGGTTTGTCAAATGCCGTTTTTTCTGAGAATACTCTTAGTAAAAGATCCAGCACTCATTTTCTGTTTGAAACAGAAAAAGGAGATGAAAATTTCACACTACATAGGGGAGAGAAAAAAAAAATACTATTCCAAAATGTTGAGCTGAGTCTTATTTTCAGTTTGATTTTCAAGCCATTCCCAGCAAAAGACAGCTATATTCCATAGCATTCATCACATGTTAAGCCTACAAATAAATGTAGGAAAGATGAAAACTTCAAAAGCCGTACTTCAAATGTTTTTTATTTAAATGTTTGAAAGGACAACAGTATGTCCCGTATTTGACTGTTCAGCTTCAGTTAAACCTTTTACTGGTATGCAAACAAGAAGAGAAGTACTTAAATGTCTATAACAGACATCTGCATTTGTAACCAAATTAACATCAAAATTTTGAATTAAGAAAATGTATTGACATCAAAAAAAGGCTTCCTTTAACAACAGATTTCTAACATAATACACATTGATTTCAGTCCAACTTTTAGATGTGATAAAAAATTAGAACATTGTTATAATTAGTTCAGGGAGAACTCAGAAGTAAACTTACTTAATTTATTTGCATAAATTGCCATTCTGTTATCTTTAAAAGCAAATGCAAATTGGCTCTGTCTGATATGATGATGGTTATTTGGCTCAAAAGTGCTTCAATTTGCGTAGCAATCTGGTGTCGTCTCTGCAGTGAGGCGATCCCAGGTAACATACAAATCCTGAATTATTCCAGAAATTAGTATGTTTAAAGCATCAATTTAAGTGCTAATTGCAGTAGTAATGAGAAAAAGCAGTACTACTGTGAGATTTGCATCTACTGCCCCATCAGTATGCCTGGAACGGCTGCTGACTGGCAGAGGATTTGGCTGCTAATTAAATAATTGTATGCATGGCAGTGTTCTCGTCTGATTCAATAGATGAAGATTAATCCTCAGATAAATATGTTTGGCTGGTATTGAAATGTCTTAGCAGTTTCTTCAAAAATAGCTTGTGTGTATGTGGCATGTACGTTCACACTGTGGATGACTCTATGCCTCTATATATCTATGTTTGTAAATACAGATGCATGTAAGAGGGGAAAACATACTGTCTTGGCATCATGTGAGGGGGAAGTTTCTTTTCCATGAGCTGAGAATGGCCATATTGGTTATAGCAAAGCCATGACTGTCTTGTGCAGGGCATTACAAACGTGAAACCTTTATACCAATATGTTAAATTCTTTATGGTATTTTTTTCAGAAAGACAAACTATTGTAATGCCTTCCACAGAATTAAAATTCTTATTGAGACTGCCTGTTGAGTGTCTTCATATGTAAAGTCTTTCAGTGCTCAGATAGCCAGGGGCCAACCATGAGAAAAATTCTTCAGCATCTGTATGATACGTTGTCTATAAAGAAAGAATATCAGACTACAGAGTTTAAGCTTAGTCTACTGGCACCAGACATGAACAGAGTCAAATAAAGCAGTAAATACGCCACTAAATTGCCAAAACCATTCTTTTCCTAACAAACCTTTTACTTCTCACTCAAAGTATATTGCACCCATATCTTAAAGCTAAAGATTACTAGCAGGAAACTGGTAAAAACAGCTTGAGCTTTACATAAATTTCAGGCAGACAGGAAAAGGAAGACATTTCGTGTTTGGAAAGAAGAAAACGCCTTTTAAGCAGATTGGTAATTAATTTTTAAATAGCAGCTCTTGAAGCTGCTCATGGATTTGGAATATTAGGCTAGGTCCTGGGGAGACAGATTATTGGCAAAAATACTAATGATGTTCCCAAAGGTTCATGAAGAATTTTTCATGTGATTATGATTTGAATCTGTGGGCTTGGTAGCTGAACATATACATGTAGTATACATGTACACACACACATTGGACATAGTGATGTACTTAAAAGGAGGTGATATGTGTTTATGTCCTCCTGTACAGCAAAAAAAACCCCAGCAAAATTGTCTCAAGAAATACCTAAGTTACATGGGAGTCTGAGTTTAATTTTTCAAAAGTTAGTGTTATAATTCTAAACCTCGTTGACAGTCAAGGGGGCTTTAAAAGCTGACAGTCTGAATTCAGACTATTTAGACTAACCCCAATCTTTGGTGAAAGCTCTATGTTTGTTTCAGTGATTCATTCTGCATCATATTTCTTTAACAAATCTTTTTCAGTTTCTAAGTCACTTAGGCATTAGGCACTGTTTAAAATCTTAAGCTGATATTGATATTATTGGAAGAGGAAAAAGAAACTTTGAGATTGAAAATAAATATTATCTCTACTGTATTATCTGTTTTTACTCGGTAAGTATCTGTGTTCTTATAATCTTCTTTTCATTTTCACCTGCTACTACCTGACTTTTTTCCTTGGTGAGAAAAGCATTTCTTCATTTTCTCCACGTTGCAGGGATGATAAAAAGGCAGTCTGCTGTGCACACTATATCAATGATCAAGCAGTACTAACTTTCCTTTTAATTTTCAAATACACAAGTCTTTGTAAAATCAAGGAATCATAGAATCCCTTAGGTAGGAAAAGACCTTTAAGATCATCAAATCCAACTGTTAATAGCCAGATTACTTATTAAATCTACTTTCTTACCTATTTAGAAAGTTACTCAGAGTTACTTTGGCTTGTTTATATTGTGAAAGCTACATGAGGACATGACAACCTTTGACAAATAGGTTACGTAGTGGTTGTATAGTATAAACCAGCCCAAATCACAATCTTCACCTATGGGGAAGGTAACAGGTAACGCCACTAAAGAAGTAAATAAATTATGATCTCTGCTGAAATTAAACTTTGTTCTAACATATTTGTAACAGGTCTTGTCCTTTGAGAGAGTACACATAAAAACTTTCAAGGTAAATGATATCTAAAGTACAACCAAAGCGGTGATCAGGTTGGTGTATCAGGGTGCCTCTCCTGAACCTGTCAGAAATACTCTGCTTAGATGCACAGAGACTGTCACACAGTGGGTCTGTACAGTTCCTACTATGAGTTTAAAAGGTAAAATCATTTGCCAGTTGAGATGTTACTACTCAAGTTGTCATCCAGTGTGATCTGCTTGAGGTGGGTTTAAATGTATCAAAATCCTGGTAACAACTAATTAATTAAGAATGTCCCTGGTGTTTTTTTCACCTTCTTCAAAGTGCTGTCTTTTTTCCCCCCCTTTCCATTTCAGAGTTGGGACAAGAGAGCTGTATTTTCCCTTAAAGGCCTAGCTGTTTAGTTTTCTGTTACAATTTTCCTGTCCATTCCTAGCTAAGACATCGTTAAGAACATTGGTGCAATTCATCTGTGTCCTCTGCTTTTACATTGCAGTTCCTGAGCGCTCACAGCTGGCCCTCCCCACCTTCTGCACTGAACAGACACAGCTGTTCATGCAATACACAGAAGAGGGGAGAGAGAGAGAGAGGAGATTAGTTTTTAGCTGAAATCAGTTTTCTCATTTAGTTCAGCCGGGCTCTGGTAATGCAGCCATTTTAATCCAAATAAGCCTCTGCTGCAGCCAAAAAGGGCATTCCTGCCCTCCCTGTGCCGTTTTCACCTCCTCTGACCCAGCTCACCGCACAGCTGCACAAACGCTGTGTCTGCCTCAGGCAAGGAGGTGGGAATGAGCATCTGGGGACAAGGGGAGGAGGAGGAATCCTATCAGCCCTCTCGCTGACAGTTAAAATGGCCTGTAGCCAAGAGGCTACGTGAATGCTTGTGCCAGCAGGGGAGGAGGCTGGACCACTTCTTTCAGTGGCACCGAAGGCTCATGCTTATTCAGAGTCACAGGATTAGAGAATATGCTTCCACAATCAGCTTTAAGCTGATCTAAGTTCGTGCTGTCACTAAAATGATTAGCAAGCTGATCCATCTAGCTGCACAATCCCAGCATGGCAATGCCAACATACCAGGGATGGAAAGGGGCATGGCGAACTGGTGGGGAGGACACTGGAGAGAGGGACAGCTCCACCTTCCCTAGGGCAGCGCGACCTTAGGTCTGCTTACCCCGGCTGCTGTGTGCGTAAGTATGGATTGACATACACTATTATTGTCAGGATGACTCGTGGCAATGATGTCTGCAAAAAGCAAACCGAGCTTTCATTAGGACTCTAGGCCTCCCAGCGCAAAAAGCAGTAATCAGACACATCAAGCACAATCTAAATGAAAATACATTTTGTTGAAATACAAGATGGTCAAACCAATACTTGAAAATTAGAATATGCACTAATCTTTTTCCAGATAAAGCATTTCTGTTCTATGCTATTGCCAATGTGGCTATGCCTACCTTCTTCATTCCCACAAGTTCCCATCTGATGGCTCTTTACCAAGATCAATATTCTTCCTTCTTCTCCTTCCCACTCTCTATCTTTCTGTTCTGGGGGTGTAGGGGAAGGGCAGAAGGGCAGAGGGTGATTCTTGGTCATTTGTTTTTTTTCTTCCAGTGCCAGCCTCATTTATCTTTTTCAGCTATAGTAAGGCCACAAATCACTGCCTTCATTCCACAGCCAATCCCATTTCTTTTTCCTAACAAATTTCATTGAGTGAATGTGCTGATTTTCTTTTTTACTAAATGAAAGCCTGCATTGCTCCCTTCCATTTTTGTCACAGCTTCTCAGAGCTGCTTTTCCTTCTCTAATAGAGACCAACATGAGAGAAACATAGGGCTGCATATTCAGGATGCCTTTTTAAGGTTAAGAGAGTGTCATGTTCAGCTACACAAATTGTATCCTCTAACAACAGTTCTTTGCACAAGGATGAGAGAAAGTTGAGGACCTGTTGCAGTACAAGAGAAACTGCAGAGACTTAAAATTCCTCAGGAGGACTCTGAGAAGGAGAGTTCACGAAGATCGATGCAAGAAAACCTTAAAAAAAAATAGGGATAACTTTGGATATGCAGTTGAACTTTTGGTTAATTATCTGAGCTGATCCTCTGAACTCTCTGAGGTTTGCCTATTGCTAATTAGCACTGCAGTGACTTGTTCTTTATGGATTATGCTAAGGAAGTTTAATTTAAAACTTAATTATACTAGTTTTTAAGTGGCTTATAGGGAAAAAAATACTTAAATCGGGAGCAGTAAGGAATTTTTCCTGTGTTCAGACGTCAGTAATCTTAGTAAGGCACGTGTAATGGGATTGAGGAGTTTCACATTTGTTTTGTTTGCTAAGAAGAAAGTAGCATAACAGGTTAATGAAAAGTATTTCATACTTAAAATTGAGAGCTGTATGTTTACATGTAATATTCTAATACACAATAAAATATTGTTAACATAGAATAAGCATGTAGACTATACAGTGAACAGTTATTGTTACAGTGACAATGATTGTATAGATTGTCTTGTAATCCACAGGGATCTGTTCTTTCTACAGGCTTGGAATTTCTTGTGCCGTTTGCCAATTCTAAACGTCAGTCTGAGCATTAAGGGCAGTTGGGATGACTCAGTTCAGCCACAGAATGAAGTACCTGTTCCTTCTTTGACAACAGACACACGAGATGACAAGAGATGGATCAAACTGCATGCTGATCAAGAGTATGTGCTCCAAATAAATCTGCAGAGAACCCAGATGGGGTATCAGGTAGATTAATTTATCATTTCCTTCCCATGTGCACAAGTGTCCAATAATCCATTTACATTATCAATGATGCTTTATACAGCATAATAGGTTTCTTTATGGTTTAAGTATTATGTAAGTTATAAACACTTTCAAGGCTTTTTCTGTATTAGTAGTGGAAAAAAGGGGATTTTTTCAGGTTGCAATAGGATAGTAAGTAGTCTCTTAAGGTAAAATCCTAGACCAAGCCAATAAAAAAAGTTCAAAGAAGTTCATCGGCTTCCTGACTATATTCACAGGTGCTTCCAGACTGCATACCAGACTCACGCCTATAAATATGTTTCTACTCGTAACACATCCTCAGGCCTTTACTGAAGATATTTTCCTTATATTTTACATCTGACTTTTTTTTAACAGCTCCTAGAACAACTTCCATATACTGTTCTTTCCCATCCTTACATTTCAGTCCCAGCCCCTTGACCATATAAAGCACATCCCATCTCCTCTTGGGCTCATCATCTTGCTGGGCCCTCAGCAAGTCTGGGTCTGCCATGTCAGAAACTCCAGGAGCTGCACCAGTTTCCAACTGCTCTGCCCCAGGAGCAGCACCTGGCTGTACCTGTGTGTCAGCTCTGGGAAGAGTTGGACCTGCTTTCACAATGGGCACTGGTGACCCTGGAGCTGTCACTCACTTATCGATGCCTTCTTCTGTCATTTACATACCATGAGCAGCATATGGACCCCCGTGGTTATAATTTTGCTAATTAATTTCTCTAGCATTTCAAACAATTAAGAATTATAATTACCAGCATTTTTGTGAGATGCAAAGAAGAGTTTGAGATAAGTGGAAAAGAGGTCTAGATGTTATTTCTGAGACTTGTAATACAATTCCATTTTGATAAAAATAATAACAGAGATATATGTGTTCTGTTGAAAATCCTCAAGTTATCTAACATTAGTTACGAATTATATTTGAAAAGTATTCTTCTTTCCCAAAAGACTTTTTGTCCTGACTACAGCAGGTTCACCATAGTTGCAAGGGGAAACTATCTTATTTTAGGAAGGACAAAGGGTCAAAACTCATCCATACATCATTCTCTTTGCTGTGCCAGTTACTGACAGAGACTTTTCCTAAGCAGAAGCAATGGAAAAGAAAGGAGCAGAAGCATTACAGGCAGTGATCACTGTTTTATAAACCTCTCCTAGAATTTTATCCCTCTTTTGTAAGAAACAGCTGGATCAAACTGTTTCTAAAGCTTCATTGCTGTGGTGGTGCTTTTTCTTCTGTAAATCTTCAGTAAAACCTTTCCCTCTACAAAACACGAAATGAATGCTGATTGAGTGAGTGTACATCATTCTGTCTTCAGCTTCCAGCAGTAAAGTCACTGTCTTAAAGAATCACTGAAATAATCTTCCCTTTTGCCATATCAGATGCAAATAAGTACTTTAAGTGCTGTTTTTCTCTTTAATCCTGAACAACATAGATTAATTTTATTTAAAGACGCTGGGTTTACAATTAACCCTTCTGCATTTGGAATATATTAGATTAAACTACAGAAAGGGAACAGTATTTCCATTCAAGTTTTAGTAGTTTACAAAATAAGTGGAACAGTATCTTGTATCCTAGATTCTTGTCTGTAGACTGTGATTTATTTTTTTTTAACCCTTTATCTGGAAAGAAATAACAACACAGTTTTAGTCTGGCTAAATTATAGTCTTACATAAAAATTCACAACAATGTGGTTTTGACTTGTTTTTCATGCAAGAATAAAAGGCATTTTGGAAAGGTAATTTCCAGTTTTCCTAAGCTGTTTCTTTTACCCAACAGGGAAAGCAGGACAGTAAAGCAATGGCTCCTCGATTCCCCAAAGTTAAGGATGAAGGATGGTTTTTGATATTGGGAGAAGTCGATAAAAAGGAACTCATCGCCCTGAAAAGAACTGGATATGTCAGAAACCGAAATACTGTTTCTGTTGCTTTTTATACTCCAGAAACACCTGGAAAGTACGAAAAATTTACAAATCAAATTCTCTTAATTATTATCTTTTCCGAGTAATCAAGACCTAACTTCCAAACTAACAATGCTACTTTTTACTTTTCCAGGTGTATCTACACACTGTATCTCATGAGCGACAGCTACCTTGGCATGGACCAGCAGTACGACATCTACCTGAACGTTGTGCCCGCAGGTACAGCTTCAGCACAAGGCACCACGGAGGGCTCTGGTGCCGGGAGCCACCTGGCTCTGAAGTAAGGCCATCTGGAAAGTCCACTCAGTCAAAAGAACTGGTCCTGCAACTAAGACATCTGGTCATTCTGGGACACCCAAAAATGCATTTGCCTTAGTGGAACCAACTTCCAACCTCAAGACAACTGGGAAACTGAAAGTGACTGCTGTATTGACTCTGATGACACCGAGTTAGCCACAGTGGCCTTACTCCTTTATGAAGATTTGTCTTTTCTTGTTTTATCTTTCTTCTCTCAGAAGTCAGATTGTTAGTTGAATTTTAACACATCAAAATAAAAGACTGAACAATACTGTAATTTGCGGAAATCCAGGGCTATTATCTTCATTTTGAAAAGTGCTCTATAGCCTATGTATTAATGGCATTTAAATAGTCAACTTTTTTAATTTATAGGGAAAAATGCACAATTTGATCTAAGAGCTGCTGAAAATATTGATGGATGTGTTATATTTCATGTTTAGTAAAAATATTCCCATAAGAATGTTTTGCTTTGTCTTTTGGTTGTAAAATATGAAAGACACAGTAACAAAATCCTCCTGTTATGCATAGTACATTTCAAAAATGATAATCTAAAAGAAAATTTCACAAATCTACACTAATTATATAAGCAGTAAATCTGGTTATAAAGGCAAGCTAAATAATATAAAATATTTCCAGTATAGCAATGATGCAATTTATGTAAATAATAATTAAAGTTTACCCTTTACATGTATGTACATACATATATATTCACGCACAGATATATATTACATACTTACCATTTCTACAGTTGTTTTTCCTGAATTTTGTAGGACTAAAGCTTATAAAACCAGGTGTCCTGTTCTAGGGCTCAGTGCTAAAGTGGGTGACTAAGTTCTGTAAATAAGGGACTATGAGGCTCCAAAAATGGGGTTTGCAGCAGGAAGCATGATGAGCAATTAATAGTTTTGCCAGGCAAAAGGTATTGTCTAAGAGTTGTCCAGCTCAGTGATAGTACCTGGAAGGCATAAATCTGAAGGGAGAAGGTAGCAGCATCTATCTTGTGATGAAACTGCACATCTTGAGGCAAGTCCTCAACCTTAAGAGGATTCAAGATGATGAGCAAGTACTTGGAGGCAACGTACCTGCAGAAACATCAGTGCATCTTCATTCAGATACACTAAACCTTAAACTGAATATTAATATTTGCACTTGCTGAGCTTTGCATTGAGCTGACAAGCTTTACCTCTCCAAGGGATCATTTTGCTGTCATTTGCATTGTATTTCACCAGATGAAAGAATATAGCTGAGTTGTTGCCTGGAAGCTTTCCGGAAAAAAAATGACACTGGTGATACTACACCCACATATAAAAACAGCATGGCTGAGGTTGGAAGGGAACTCTAATGGTCGTCTGATCTAACTCCTTTTCTCTGGCAGGGCCACCTAGAGCTGGTTGCCCAGGGCCATGTCTCCAAGTATGGAGACTCCACCACCTCCCTGGACAACCTGTGCCAGGGTTTCATTACCCTCACAGTAAAAAAAGTATTTCCTGCTGTTCAAGAGGGACCCTTCTGTGTTTCCAGATGTGCCTGTTGCCTCTCGTTCCATCACCACGCACCACAGAAAAGATCCTGGATTTGTCCTTGTTAATATCTTCCATTCAGATATCAGTTGATAAGATTACCCTGAGCCTTCTCCAGGCTGAACAGTCCCAGCTCTCTCAGCCTTTCCTCATGTGAGAGATCTTCCAGTCCATCATCTTTGTGGCCCTTTGCTGGACTCTCTCCAATATGTCCATGTCTCTCCACCCCAAACCAGAGTCAGTGCTCCACTGGTGTGGCATCACCGGTGCTGACCACCTCTCTCGACCTGCTGGCAACACCACACTGCAGCAAACAGAAGGCTGGCTGATTTCAAAGGGCCAATAGTTAACCAGTAATTTATTTCATTATATCTGGCACCTCTAAACTGTGGGAAGCATTTTTAAAATAATCAGTTCTGTAGTTGAGTGTTTTCATCAACTCATGGTGTTAAAAATTTTATATTTTACTATTACAGGTAATATATTACCTATAGAAATGTGCCTAAGAAAGTGGGACAATAATAGAAAAAGTTGTCACTATATTTACAGCCAGCTGGATGATACAACAGCTACCTTTGCCGTTTAGACTGTATCAATATAAAATTGTGTTGTGTCACAGAGCAAACAGATTTCTTCCAGATTGTTAGGCAATAGTTTGGTTATTCACACGTTTACTTAGTCTATTTTTAAGATAATTGTTTTATCTAATTTGGAAGTTTAAATTTTTACAGAAATTAAGCTATTTCTTTGGAAAACTTCTTAGCTGAAGCAATACATTGTCCCTCAACAATTTTAATTCATTAGGAAGAAGAACTATGCCACGGTCAAACAACATACCAACACAGTGACGCTGGCTCTTGTTGCTTTGTGAATGCACATCACAGAACAGTCTAACTGCAGTGTAGCAGACAATAGCTTCAGTATTAATCAAAGAGTTTCTGTAATGTCTTTTGTACCATTTGTACTTTGGTTTGGAAATACTGTATTTCCTAGCGTTCTAATTGTTTTTAGAAATAGTTTGATGACAATTCTAAAAAACATATTTGAACCTTTTTTATGTTTTTACAAAAGTATAGGATTCATGAAGACAAAGTCTTAAGTAATATAGAATTAATTTAAGCAAATTGATTAGAATCAGTATTTAGCTGAAGAATCCAAGAGAAAGAATTCTGATACATTTGAAACAGCTCCTTAGAGGGAACAATGAATATGTTCAATCCAGTGATATCTCATGTTGAAAAGTGAGAATAGCTGTCTAACAAAAGTATGAAAAACCAAACACAGAATTTTAAAAAAGAAAAAAAGATAAATACTTCAGTGTTGTAATTATCACTATTATGGATAAATGAGCAAAGTAACAAAACATACAGAAATCTTTGACATTAAGCTGTTCATTCTAGTCTGCAAGCAGGTTTTTATTTTTATTCTCCCCTCCCCCTCCTAGGAGCAGCTGCAGCTAGTGCATGGCTGCTCAGGTATGGTACTTCTTCCAAAACTCAGAAAGAGCAATGAAATCAAGCACATCTTGTATCAAGACATATTTAAGTCTGCCTCTGTGACATCACCCTTTCCCACAGTTCCTGTCCTAGTGTGATAATGGCATCACAGCAATGCCCAGCAGGAGCTGGAGGAGGTACCACCATCCCGTCTCTTCTGGAGCAGCTCTTATAACACAATCCGTTGTTTAGAACCTTACTTAAGATATCAGTTCTAGCCCAGGTAATGAATGTATCAGCAGCACCATGAAGCCATCCTCACTACTGCAGGCCTTTTTCTGTTGTAAATTGAATCTCGGGAGGCCCTAATTTCACATAGATGAATTTAGGGGTTTATGCTGCTGACGAAAATTCCTCTTCCTTGTCATTGCTTCTAGAGACCACCTCCAGATGGTCATCCTGAAGAAAACTTTAGGAAGTTTATCAACCTTCACCCTGGAGCCTAGTATAAGACTTGAACAGTCACAGAATAGCCTGCATTTAAAGAAAGGTAAGTTATGTAATTCCAATTTTCTGGTTCTGGGGAATACTCCTAAATAGAAGAAAGTATCCCATGTGCATCCCTTGCTCATCACAGCCTGAGTTCTAATTCCTATATTCCTTCCTCACTCAAGAAAAAGAGGCTGTGGTGTTTTAAGACAGTTTGATGAACTACTCCAAGAGGCATCATCACTTCTCTATGAAGAGGTGTACTGGGTTTGCCAGGCCTAGTTTTTGGTAGCAGGG
>WBMZ01007997.1:0-77810 GCA_013400975.1 Atrichornis clamosus | reverse complement strand
TGTCGCTGCGCGCCCCCGAGCGCGGCCCCGCGCCCTCCCCTCCTCGGCAGCACCGCCCCCTGCGCGGGCACGACGGCGGCGGCGCGCGGGGGGGGTGTTCCCCCCCCCTTACTGCGCATGCGCCGTCGTTCCGCGGGGTCGTCCTACACACCCTTAGACACACAGATACACACAGACACACACAGACCTCCCTCCCTCCCGCGCTGGCGGCTGGAGCGAGTCAGAATCCCAGAATCATTTAGGTTGGAAAAGAGCTCCGAGATCATCGAGTCCAATCTGTAACCCAAAACCACCCTGGAAGGTAGACCACGGCACTAGGTGCCACGTCCTGTCTTCCTTTAAACACCTCCCAGGTGACTCCACCACCTCCCAGGGCAGCACATTCCAGTGTCTAATCACCCTTTCCGTGAAGAAATCCCTCCTAATGTCCAACCTAAACCTGGCGCAAATTGAGGCTGTGCACTCTCACCCTATTGCTAACTGCCTTAGAGAAGAAGCCGACACCCGCCGGGCTACAACCTCCTTTCACGTAGTTGTGGAGAGCTGTGGGGTTCCCCCTGAGCCGCTTGCTCTCCAGGCTGAACACCCTCAGCTCCCTCACTTGCTCTTCACAGGACCCACGCTCCAGACCCTTCACCGATTCCCTTTCCCTTCTCTGGACACGCTCCAGCACCTCAATGCCCTTACTGAATTGAGGAGCTCAGAACTGGACACAGCACTCAAGTGCAGTTCTCACCAGTGCTGAGTACAGCGGGACAATCATGGCCCTGGTCCTGCTGGCCACACTATTGCTGATACAAGCCAGGATGCCATTGGCCTTCTTGGTCACCTGGGCACACGCTGGCTTATGTTCAGCTGCTGTTGACCAGCACCCCCAGGTCCGTTTCTGCTGAGCACCATCCAGCCCCCAGCCTGTAGCGCTGCAGGGGTTGGTGTGCCCCAAGAGCAGGACCCGGCACTTGATATTGTTGAACCTCACACCATTGGTCTCGGCTTATCGATCCAGCCTGTCTTCTCCCACCCCGCGGCCCGGTTCGGTCCGGTCCGGTCCCCACAAGCACTGTGGCTGGAGCGGAGCGGGGTAGAAGCGGCACCCCCCTCCCCGCCTTCCTAAGCACATACACAGTTCGGGAGGGAGCGGGAAGGGCGCCACTGGCTCCTCGCTTTGGGCAGCCGCGGCGCAGTGGGGCAACTACAGCTCCCAGAATGCTGCGCGGAGGGCGCGGGGCCTGCCGGGAGTTGTAGTCTTGAGGGAACTCTGGCGGGCGCCTTTCCCTCCGGGCTTAAGGGGCCGTGTCTTAGCCGGCCATTCCCTCTAAGCTGGAGGAGGGAGACCGAGCCTGGATGGTGGATCCTGGTGGCTCTGGCACGGCTCAGTGCTGCTCATGGGTGAGGCAGGTCCTGGCTGCTCGTTGGGCCAGGTGCCCTTGTTGAGCTGTGATCCAGTCCAAAGGGACCTGGGCACCGGTGTGGATGGGCCTGGCTCTCTGGCCTTGAAAACAGCCAAAAACACTCCTCAAGTAGGAAAATTGTTGTTACATGAAGGCTTTGGAATATTAACAGGGAGTAAATGGGCCTGTTTAGTCTAGAGAAGAGAAGACTGAGAGGGGATCTTGTTAATGCATATAAAATACCTCAAAGGTGGGTTCCAAGAGGATAGTGTCAGACTCTATTAAGTGGTGTGCAGCAACAGAATGAGGAGCAATGACCATAAACTAAAGCACAAGAAGTTTCACCTCAACATGAGGAAGAACTACTTTACACTGTGGGTGGCAGAGCACTGGAACAGGCTGCCCAGGGAGGTGGTGGAGTCTCCCTCTCTGGAGACATTCAAAACCCAGCTGGATGTGTTACTGTGTCACTTGCTCTAGGTGACCCTGCCTTGGCAGGGGGTTGGACCCAATGATCTCCAGAGAGCTCTTCCAACCCTAACAATTCTGTGATTCTGTGAAATGCTGAGAGAGCTTGAGCTCTTGCAAAACCTGAATGAAAAATAAAAGCCATTATTTATTAGTAGGCAGGAACATGAGGTGTTTGCCATCCTTCTTGTTTACACTTTTTGTCAGATACAGTGTTGTCACAGTGGGCCTCTTCATTAGTACCATACTTTCAAACAGATGGTGCATCCTGGGGTATTTGAATACACCAGTAACAAACAAACAAGATAAAACAGTTAGTCAGCCAAATCCATCCAAACCTTGATGATTCCTGTGTCCTAAATCTACTTCTGAAGAATTTGGCTATAAGATATATAAGTTTGTATTGATGCAAAGTTGGAGTACAGGTGATGGGAATTAAGTCAGAAGGATGAACACGTTTTTTCTCTCTTGCAAAATCTGATGTAGGTATGCTAAGAACGCGTATAGGGACATAATAACCCATTTGAAAAATATGTCCTGATAATAAATACATTGAGAGGACTTAAATGCTTTACATTCAAAATCAGCTCTTCATAGCAATACTTGTGGATCCCATAATTTCTCTGGTGAATATCTCTAGTTCAGCCCCAGTCATGAAGGAAGGGCATTGGGGCCATTCAGCTGGGGAGACCCTCTGAGTAATTTAGGTTCAGGCTCTGCCTTGGCTCCGGCTGAGCCTTCACTGTCCATTTCAGCTGCCTGCCCCTCCTACAGGCCTGCCACCATCATTCCTGCCTACTTAGGACTTTCTCCACACACTCTTGCCAGCGGCAAATACACATGTGACTTTTAATACCATCGCTGACTGAAGAAGAAACAAGTAAAAAGTGCTCTGGAAAAGTACCTCAGAACAATTTTACCTGATTGGAATTGGCTTCAATAGGTGGACTTACATGGCATATGTGTGAAAATGTCACTAGAGCTCTGCAACTACTCTGGCTGCAGTTTTTTTCAGACTTACTTTATGATGCACATAAAACAGCATCTTGAATTACATCCTTTATTTACAGTGTAATATTTAATGTTGTTATCTGGTGGTCTGCTGGGCTTTGTTAGCAAAACTAATGTTCCACTCTGTTTATGCATTCTTTCCCTTGGGATCTGGAAGATAAGATGGAAGATAGAGGCTTTTCTTCTTCTGTTAACATGGAATAAGAATGTTAACTCTATTATCTCCACACTTTCCTTGTTTCTGTTCATGAATTCAGCAAAGATCAAGCCACAGTGCACACTTCTCAGGAACGGTAATTCAGCTCCAGAGTTACCTGCTGGTTACGTACCAGAAGAACTGTGTCTCAGCTTGCAAAGAACCAGACGTGGGAAAATGCTGAAAAATGCTGAATGCTACAAAAGTTTCTGTCTTTCCTCCTTTTAACGGGGTTAAAAAATAACAGTTAAAAGTACCAATCAAAAGAAGCTTTCTCTCTGCATATTTACAAGACAGAAATATCTCTGTTGTCTAATTCTTCTATAGACCTCTTGTCTAAGAAAAACTGAGGAGAACCAGTTCAGACCTCTCCTTAATGTCACAGCGGGTCTGACAGTTTTTCCCATGCGTGGTTTTCACAGCAAACACCTTGTTAGACATGTTTGTGCAGACTGACATCAGGGGTTGTGCACATGTTGGGGGAACACTGGGTTAATACTTATCAACAGCATCTCACAAGGCAGTGAATGAAGGCCAGGGCACAGCCCCAAGCTGTGGCTCACAGAGGGATGTCACATCATCACTGAGGCCGCAGAGGAGCCCAGGATGGCCATAGTTCAATTTCCAACTCAAAGCTGTTTTTTTAATGTGGTCTTTGTTGTTGTTTGAACACATTTTGAACCTTAATAATGCATTGATCTGTTTATTGCATTTAGTATCATTTCTGAT
This sequence comes from Atrichornis clamosus, assembly GCA_013400975.1. Classification (NCBI taxonomy): domain Eukaryota; kingdom Metazoa; phylum Chordata; class Aves; order Passeriformes; family Menuridae; genus Atrichornis; species Atrichornis clamosus. Next base: position 74,015 of record WBMZ01007997.1, on the reverse strand, counting down.
CTAATGCTTTTATTTCATCCAGACTGATTTTTTATATTAAAACAACACCTGTGCTGTTGATCAACTATATCTGGCAACCTTCTCCAACATCTGATTCATTTCCTTTCAACACCTCATAGTACAGTTCAGGAATGAAACCTTGGATCTATTGCAGTCAACAGAACTCCTGTCACTGATTTCAGCAAGATAATAATGTCATTCCAGAAGTGCCTTTAGTGTATTCATCACTGCTTGCAAAAGGATAACATTTGCTTAATCTGAGGTCAACATTTGTCCTGTATATTTGTGGATCTTAATGTTTTTCATACTGCAAATTCAGTACTGTTGTTATAACATCTCAGTTTGGAGATGGTTTGACATTTTTCGAAACTGTTTGCTATTAAATATTAAATAAGCACTCTCTATACATGAGAAGTAGCAGAATAGATTCAGTTTCTCAATAGCTTTCTCCACTGTTTATTGTGCAGGTTGTTTATTCAGTCCCACCAACTCTGAATTTGAAAATGTCTTGCAATAAAACAATATCACAGCCTCCTTTGCAAGTTATTGGTGTTATTGAGACTGTCTGAAAAAGCAACCACCAAGTGCTGTATTACTTGTTCAGTTAATGGGAAAATTCTAGGTCTCACTCAGTGAAGTATCTCATGCATCCTGCACTGCTAAGTGAGTGAATATTGCAAAATGTAAAGATATACAGGCAAGAGTATGTTCCAATTTCTCTTTAAGGAAATACCTGGCCTTTTGGTGCTGCTGTTTTTCTTCTGAAATATAAAGCTGTTCATACAGCAGGCGCTAGTCATAATTTACTTGACTGCTAGAGGTCCATATATAATTTTAGGCCCACTTTTTGTATTGTAAATCAGAGGTGATGTCACAGTCCATACTATTATTGAAGATTTATGGTACTATTCAAATATTGCTACAGATTGGAAAAGTAGATCTTAGTTGAATATCTTCAGCTCGGTTCAACTACAGTGTATTTCTTTACCCAGTAAATTATTCTAAAAACACAAAATACATGTTGCATATTCATGAAGAAAGAAGCCAATAAAACCTAATGGCGTTCTCATAAATAGATCTAGCATAAAATTTAATGTGCTTTTCATATTTTGGACCCAATTCTGTTCTGCTGAACACAAAATTGCCCTAGACCATTAACTTCTGTAAGAACAAGACAAAAGTGGTATCTTGTCTTTGTGGTTTAAAGTACAATTTAAAGAACTGAGTGATTCTGCAGACAATTTCAAATGTGCTAAAAGCCATTAGTCCTTCGATAAAGGAAAGCATTATTAAGGAAGTGGAGTTTTGAATACTGTTTCAGGAATTGATTCTTATATTCATACTCATTCATGAGGGATGTAATGAGACAATTCAATATACAAAATACAGAGCGTGTGTGTGTTGAATGTTGTTTGCTGACGATGCATATCTAAAAATTGGCAAAGACTTTCCTAAAATAGCCAAAAATCAAATATGCACAGCTAAGTATACAAACCTAAGTACATAGTTGAAACTTGCCTCTAGAAGTCTTAAAGACTCCTTAAAGGCTCTTTAAAGAATCTTAAAGACTTAAGTAAGTCTTAACCTGAGAAGTAATTCTGCAGAACCAGCATGATGATGCCCTGTGGTCATCACATCTCTTTCTCACACTTATATTCTTGCAAACAATATCATGGTCTTTCTCAATCTCAGCTTGCACAACTCATCTGGCAACTGGGATTCAAATTCCCCCTCTTGTTTGCTCTGTTAATACTCATAGCAGCTCTGCGTTGCTAGTTCCACCCTCAGCATCTCCCCAGGGATCCCAGGAAGCCCACAAGTTATATTTTCAAATTATGCCCAGGTTCAGTTCTAATGGGTCACAAGGTAAATGTGAGCAAATAGTGTCATATCAATGTGTGAAAGATGAGCACTGCACTGAGACTGTGCCTGACAAATGAACTGCTTTCCCTCTACTAAGCGCTGATAAGGCCTGTGCTGAAGTGATTGGGTTTGGGCACTATCTGTCAGGAAATACATGGGATAAGTGAAGGGAGTCCAGAAGAAAGGACCTGTAATGACTAAGATCCAGAAAACAGACAGATTGAAACATGAGAACAGATTGAAATACCAAGGTTGTTTAGCCTAAGGAGGACAAGATTCTCTCACATGATTGGTAATAGTCTTCAAATACATTAAAAGCTATTGCAAAGAGAAAGAAAACAGTTTGCTCTCATTTACTTTGAATTAAACAGGAAGTAATGGGTGTAGATCAGAGCAAGAACTGCTTTAGAGCAGATATCAAGAACTTTTTAAGAGTGAGGATAATTAACAGAAAGGTTGCCTGGAAGCACAATCCATGGTGTTCCAGTCACTGACCTTCAAGAACAGATTAGACATCTATGGGGAGATGTAAATTTAGCTGATCTTGCCTTGAGATGTGACCTCTGAAGTCCTTTCCAGCCCTCTGAGTCTATCATTGCATGAATTCCAGCATGCTCAAAGATTAAACTGATCATCTGCAATGGAAATGTCCACTTCCCAAGGCCTGAGCTACAGCCCATTAAAATCAGGGGAAATTTTTCCAGTGACTTTAATAAGCATTGGATCAGGCCCTAATTGAGCGAGTAATTTGGAGCTGTGTATGGAATTTGGTCCACAATTTTGTTAATGGTATTTGCAAATGGGAAGAATCAACTCCTTTTCCCAGGGCACATTAGTTTGCAATGGTTTTACAAGAAAAAGTAAACACACTCTGAAGGAGCAGTGCTAGATTTTTCTTACAAAATTGAGTGGAATTGACTGAAGACAGACACAAGGAGAAGATCTCTGGGGAGAAATTAGCAACTTTTCTCAAGGAAGAACATTTCAGACATCAATTAAGCAGGGCCAGACAGAAGGAGACAGCTAAAACTATGTTAACAAGACTTTAAAGATAAATAAGTATCATGAACATGAGAATGAAATGTTTGTCTCTGCCGAAAGATCATATTAGCTGAGAGTCTGAAAATGAGCAGAGCAAAAGAAGGGGAGACATTAAAACTACCTGTGGATTCAATCATTTGTGTAGTGACTGATGAGGAAATATCCATTCCCCTGTAGTCTATTACCAAATAACATAAAGATTTCTCTCCACTCTGAATGATCAATTAAATCACAAGCACTTATGCCAGCTAAAGGTCTGCCTCTGCAATTGCACTTTTATGCAATTGACAGGAATACTGGATACATGAAGTGCTACATAAAGTTAAGAGTTTTCATATTTGCAAGGTCACAGCTCCTGTGGGCATCCATAGCCGCTCTGCGTTTGTGGATTGTGTGCATCTCCTGGAAATTCTTTCACTGTTACCCTTGTGGCAGGAAGCAGGCAAGTGCTCTTTCTAAATGTTTCTTTTACTGATGCAGGAAGCCCCTACTAATGTGGGGCTAATACACACTTGAAAAATCTTTGCTTTTGACTAATTCATTATCTCTAGGAGTAAAGACACAAGGTTTCTAGAATCATCTCCCCACTCTGGTTTGTTTGTTGCTGGTATGTTTTGTGTCTGCACAGAAGCTTGAACACTCTACCTGAGAGATCATTTATGAAATATTTACTTTGCATTCAGGGAAGAAAAAAAAAAGAAAAAAGTCTGCATATTATTATGGATGGAATCTTTGACTGCCAAATACTGAATTATTTATCACTTAATTGTACAAATGATATCCATGAAGAACGGTTAGATTTCAATATGCCATTGATACACTGCACAAAAAATGGACCATGTCTTTCAGACTTTGTTCTGGTACTTTGGTGGGTCGCATTAAAAGAAGTATGAACATTTTGCAGAGGCAAAGCAGGAATACCTGACAGCAACTGTGAAGCTGCAAGGGGTAAAAAGGCCTGCAGGAAGCCCCATGTAGCAAAAGATGCTCTGACCTGGATTACCCCATGAGGGACCTTTCCACTCTCCAGCCACGTGCACCCACGGGCCAGCAATCTGTCATGTTTTCCTGATGCTCCCCTTCCCTGTGGGCAACCCAGTCCTTTCTGTACTTCAGCAGGTCCTGCCTACACTACGGACACTGCAACTATGTGCAGGGCTTTCCACCTGCTACCATGAATATCTACCATTTTCCTCCTCCAAAACCAAGCACTAACAAGGAAGTTCAGGAGAGTGTACCCATTCACCCGCTATTTTGGTCCTGTGCCTGCATTCCTGTTGCAGACGAAAACATAAATAGAAGTTTAACTGTTTAATTCATTAAGTTAAATGCTTGCAGATATTTTGTGAGCATGCCTTTAATACAGACTGTGCAGTCTCTATTTTAATTCCACAGGTTTCCTAGCTTCAATTCTGTGTTTCAGAGGGAAGCACATTACAGTGTGAGAGAGACTCTTCTGCTCCCACTCCATCACCCTGAAACTAATTTCGTCCTATTTTGCTGGGATTTTTTTACCCTTTCCCTCTCTCCTAATTCACATTGTTCCTGCCTCTGTCTTCCTGCTGGCTAGGCCTAGTTCCTCCTGGACAGGCCAGCAAACTTCCCCTATTTTCATCTTCAAAAGAGGTAGGTGGGGTTTTCCCTCCTTTTTCCCTAGTAGGAGAAATAGAAATTTAATAGAAATTAATAGCAATCTAATAGAAAAACAGAGTTAACCACTGTAAATCTGGAATGTGATTCTTTCCTGTGCCAGGCCATTCCTTGCATTTTTTCCTTCCATGAGTAAGACAAATAATAGAAATGAGGAAAATGGGAATCTACAGTGGATCAGAGAGTAGTTTCTATTCGTTAACCACCCACCCCCACCAGAGGCTTCAGAGGATCCCACATCTGAAGACAGCAGCGAGTATATCTTCTACGCTGAGATTCATTCTATTTTTAAATACCAGCTTAATGCTTAGGTTCTGAAGCACCATCTTCAATACCTTTATGTCATTTTGTTCTCTTCATTCTTTCCTTTCCAGTAATTCTGGTGTAATTTGCAAAGTTATCAGCAGAGTTTATGTTTTCTTCCAGATCACTGATAAAGATATTGAGCTGCATTAGCTCCTTTGAAGCTGTTAAATAACCCATTAGAAGAGAGTAGAAACATGCTGATGTAGCTGCTAATTGGTTCCCAGAGCATTTGATATAGGTAAATTGATTTTGTATAGTACTGCATTTTTGTACCAGATTGTCATGCAGGGCTACATCAAATGACTTAAAGTAATCCCTGTGTATTAAGTCAATACATCTATCTTAAGCAACTGCATTTTAGTCTCATCTTGTTGCTTGAATGCATCTATTTTCCACACACCAAATATATTTATTAACATTGCACAAGCTACTACCTATGAATTAATTTCTATTTATTTATGTCTCTATAATCTGTCTTCATCAGTATTTTGCCCAGGGTCTATATAATGCTTGTAATTATCCAAACCCATTGCATTTATTCTTTGCAGTGTGCCACATTCACTTTTTACCAGTCATCTGAAATCTCCCCTGTGCACCAATATTATTTCAGAATGAAGATTAATGGCTCCAACAGCATTTCCCCAATTTTTTTATCATGCTCTTGGAAGCATTGGAGTCTGAAGATTTAAATATGTGTTGTTTTCACTGATGAACATTCTCTCATACATATAGTGAAAGGGAAAAAAATGTTTATCACTTCATTATTATAACCAAAAAAATCCAGCTTTTCAAAGTAGCTTAGTAAAAACTGTGCTTTATTATCCAGAAACGAGTCCCTACATTAATTCATATCAAAGGCAAAAAAGAAATCATTGCATTTTTCTCTTATTGGCTATTCAGAGACAATACAATTGTGGCAGAAACAGCTGAGCTGGATTTTGGACTATGCATCAGTAACAAAACTTCTAATCAAGTTAAAATATTGGATATTCAATCTGAGGGGTGGCTAAGCCAGTAAGATTACTCTTTAGGCCGTCTTCACATTCTATCCAGTTCATTCTCTAAGAGACAAATATAAGATTGGAAACCTCATTTCACTTTTCAATAAATATAAAGGGAAAAAATGGTGAAGAAATATCACACATGATGTCAGTGGAATATACTAGCTTTCCCAAACACATGACAGTTTTTAAAGAAGAGACTAATTCTCAGATTTAGAGTGTGACTTAATAAAAATGTAATGATGCAGCTGTTTGCTTTTCTGTCCATCAAAGCTATCCAGACCAATCCTCGTAAGATTTGCTGAAGATTACGTGCCAGGCTTGGAAACTTGACTTAGAATGTGAAAATGGCCTAAAGAGTAATCTTATTGGCTTAGTCACTCCCAAGACTGAACATCCAATATTTTAAGTTGGTTAAAAGTTTTGTTACTGATGCACTGTCTCCTTAGATCAGCTCTGAGTATAAAACTCAAGTAAGCAAATAACAACTGTGGCGTTATAGTAATGGTTATGTTTAAAATGGCGATGACTACAAAATTTGAGAGTTTTTCCATCACCCCATCACACACTCTCTATGATATGGTTGTGTATAAAATGAGGTTGCCTAGCTTGAAACATGACCTCCATACATTTCCAGAATGACCTGAAGACAGCAGTAGAAAATCACAAGTTCCTTAACTCTGATTTCCTGCCTGTGGCTGCCTGGTTTGAAATATGCACTGGAATTGGTTTGAAATATACACTGGAATTATCTAAAATCTGGGAAAAATTCCAAAACTGGTTGAAAATGGCAGGGATCATATCTTTCCTTGAACATCTTGAGAAATGAGGACTTCTCATGGGAATCCTGGCACCTTTTCACCAGGAAAGCTAGCTGTCTTCAAAAGCAGACCTGTCAGAAGGCAGCCTCAATAACTTCAGGCTCTCCTGCACTTCCAGAGACATGGGCTGAGTCATTTTGCCAAATAGCTAAGTAACCACTTTCTTAGACCTTTGAAACCTGTGGCTCCCAGACATCCTTCCCTCACTGTCATGGGTGTGATGCGAAACAGGCTTCTCAGATGGCAGCTCTCCTTCTAATCTAGTAGTGGCTTCAGGCCCTGTAATTTTTCCAACTGTGTCTATCACACAAGGAAAGGTGCCATTTTTTTGCCCTGGTGTGCATCTTTCACTGGTGTGTGATTCACTGTGAGATAAGGTGAGGTGTCTGAAAGACATGCCCGCTGACAGTGATGACTTGATGACTCAAGCCCTGTGGATTTTCTAAGGCATCAATTTCCTCCGTGGAGAAATAAAATAAAAATCCCTACACTTTACCTTTCAGTGATGGATGTTGTGTTATTGTAAAGCCTTTATGCTGCCAGCAGCAAGTACTTAAGTACATACTACACATTGCGGTTAAATCAGTCAATGTAAATCTACTTGGATACATTTATCACCACCTCGTCCTTTCTTCTTTAGCCTTCTCCAGAACAATTTGTGTAAAACCACCCATCATTCCAAGACATCATTCAGACAGCATGAAGCTCCATGAAAAGCTAAATCATGCAGGCAGGGTGGCTACATAAATGTACTGGAATGTATTAGCCACAGCCCTTTGTCCAGGGTTCCAACTCAATAACCGGTGTGTCATGGACTGCATGAATGGGTATCATCTTTTACTCACTGGACTTTGCACTTTGTAAATTCAGGCATACCCACAGGCAAAGATATGGTATCATTTTTTATGGGCGGAGCATAGGCACCCGATGTACTCTTAATCTTGTGTTTGTTAATGCTCATTTATGAGGTAGGGTTCTCAAGTAACAGTAGTGTTAAGGTGGCGTGGCTGTGCCTTGAAATGCGTGTGTGTGCACTCTGACCATTTGTAATGCGATATCCTTTTTACCCCAAATCCAGATTTTGTATTCAGATGTGGCAACTGTTTCTTATCACCCCAATGGGGTTGTGACCGATCATGAAGGGATCTTCCAGAGTAGGACATCCTCACATTGCTCGTCCCTTCTTTTCAGTTCTAAACATTATTTCCCCTCTTCAGGATTTTGTAATCAACAAGACATTCTAGCTTCATTCTCATTCCAAGAAACCTATTTCGTCTCCAGAAATTTCAACCCCTAAAGTATATTAAAAAAAAGAAGTAAAAAATTACTGTGGTGAAAAACTTAAACAAAAAACAAAACTCTTTCCTTTTCTGGTATCTTTGTCACAAGGAAAAAAGTTTATCTGTTGAAACCTTTTCCTAGATCAATATGAGTTCATATTTCCAGCATATCTCAAGACTTCTGTCCCTTCTTACTTAGATCATGGGGAGAACCATTCTGGTGTCCAAGGCTGTGGCATGGGAGGAGAGCTGGTCGGGTGCCAGCAGGCAGTTCAGGTTGCCACCTTGAAAGCAAATTTTCCTTGAGAATCAGGAATGACTTACAGAGTGGCAAAACTCATAGGACAAAGAGTATCTCTAAAGGGAATGCTGCCAGGAAAGCTATTTAATTCTCATTTGTGTTCCTGACTGTCTCAAGAAAGAGCACAGAAAAGTCTTTATTTTGAATGTCCTTCTTTCTGAGGGCTCTTATTAGATTCCTTCTACACATTTTATGCTTTTTTGATAAATATCTATGGTGCAAAATTGTTCCATGTGATAAGTGATGAACACAGAGAAGAACTTGGATATTTGGTAGTGATTCAATAGGTTTGCTGATGACTTGTTTTTTTGCAGGGCTAGTATATAGAAATGCATTGTGTCATCCAGGCTGCATCCACTGCTCTTTCTTGCCAAACCTCTGTGAAAACTCCCAACATATATTTGTCAGCAAAGCTGCCAGTGTCTTTGAAGACGACAGGAAACAGCGATTTCTTTAATAAGGTAATTAACGTACATTTCAACCCTATTAAACAAGTGAAGAGATACTGTTACTATTCTCTCAATCATTTTTTATTTGTTTTTAGTCAGTAACAACAATGCTATCACTTGCCCCCCAAGTCATGTTATATTGACCAAGAGGAAGGAATGTGACGTTCATTTTCCTCAAGGGCATCTCTCACACATGTAAGCTGACTTCCTTATTGATTGGTTCTTGTCAATATGTAATTGGAAGCATAGGGATCGTTTCTGTTTTAGTCTGTAACAGATCATTTCCCAGAGTACTCTACCTGATGTAGGGGAATAGGGATTTAGTTGTTAGGTATTTATCTTCCTATTTAAACATGTACTTTACTGCTGCAGAGGGAGTAGGAGTGGCACTGACTAGGTAAAATAAATGTGGATTAAATGGACTTTAGGGGAAAGGTGTTCTTGTTTTCTAAAATTCCCAGAGTGTAGCAAACAGAAAAGTTGAGTGTTCACTCATAAATAAGGTGCATCTCAAAGAACTTTTGATAGATGATGGGAGAAAGCTCAGGTTCTCAGGGAGATTTTGAGAAAACAAGGTCAGTACTTTTCAAAGAAAGTATTTTTTTTAAGTCTTTCAGGCAGTCTCAGGGATAAAAATGATTTTGTGCTGGAGTAATTTAACAGCCAGAAAAAAGAAATCCTTCCTGACCTGTTAAATGTTTAATACCGAACCAGAAACCTCAAAATTTTCTTCTCCACACTAAATAATGACATCTTATTAGAAACTTGTTAATTGGTGTGACACTAAATGCAAGTTTGTACAGGTCTCTTAAACTTCAAGTTCTGTCAGTGTACTACCTTCAAGTTTTCACAATATCTATGTTCCAAAACAATTCCAGTAACACTTCTACACCTATGTCTTGAAAACACAGTGATTCTGAATGTTAGTGTCAGGAGCCTCTCCACATTCATACAAAATACACACCAGTGGTAAGTGATAATGCAAACTAATCTGCATCAAGACCCACTTGGTAGTATCAAAAATACAGGCATTAAGGACTCTTCTTAATTGAAATAGAAGAAACCCATCTGAAATAGATATGAAAAGAGGTGCATTATGCCACATTGTTATTTACTCCTTCTCATCTTAACCTGCTAAATGTGGTTCTACAGTTTTTTGTGGAAAGTCTTACTTTTGGACAGTGAGAGAGCATTTATATTAAGCAATTACTTTATCCGTAATCCAGCTGGTAAAATCAAAAGAGGACCCTACAGATGGCCAAGAAGCCCATTACACAATTAAGTGATGCTATCATTGATGTCAAGTCCTTAGGGAGTAACCAGCACCAATTAACAAAGGCATTTGTACAACACGCTTAGCTAGTCTGTCCTCCCAACAGTGTCTTAACACTTTTAAAGAAAATTACTCTGTAGCCTTTTGTAAAACAACATCGAGAGGGGATAAAAAAATAACAATCCTGCATCTTACTCTTTTCCTTTGAGGGAAGGAAGGCATTTCACAAACCTGGTAGTGGCCTAAACATTTTTGCAGATAAGGTGAGGGGGCGGAGGTATGAAGTAGCTACACAGACTATTTCATCAGCCTTGCTGTCCTGATTTCAGCACAGTGCTCAGCAGACCACAGCAGGGTGTCCTATGATGCTCTTTGCAGAAAGACTGAAGCTGCAGTTGTGAAGACTTCAAAGGCCAGAATGTCAAATACTTTTCCTTAAGTACCTTGAGACACAACCTTCAATTTTCAAAAGGAAAGCAGAGGAGATTTATTTCCCAGCCAATTGTACAGCTCCCCCCTCATTGCTAAATTCAACTCCAAGCTAATGTAAAGCACCACATGACCATGCTTCCAAGCCATGTAAAACATCCCACTGACAACACAAGGACTGATCCATCAAAGGACACATCTCTTTAAACACCTAAAGGCAAAATACCATTCACTTCAGATCTTTCAACACACTGATAATAGTTAAGGGGCTTACTTAGGCTTTCCTTGAATTAAGTACATCACCTTTTAGTTTACAGTTATGTACCTGGGTTCATTCTTGTTTATGCACAGCAGGAGGTAAGAGACAATTTTTTCAAGATAATTATAATTGCTTTAAAGCAGGGAACAGATCCTGCTGGGTATCTTCCAGCAGTAACTAAACTCATAATGTATGAAACCTCTTTGAAATGCTGCTTTCTCATTACACGGAAAAATGGTGTTCTGTGCTGTTATTTGGGTTACAGTGCTCTTTGTATACTGCTGTGCATTGAATTTATCACGGTAGTTGGAAAAGTCTTAGTCCAAACCCCTGCTTTTCTTTTTAAAAAAAGCCCAACCCTTTATTCATAGTCCTCGTGGTTGTGGTAACAACTTTGAAAATATGAGCCAAACAGTGCAAAAAACTTCTGGTGTGGTTAAACACCTCTTGGAACAATAGCACTGAGAGATGTGAGATACTGCATACTTCTTAAGAGTGTTAACTCTTAACTCCTAAACACAAGTCTGAGGGACATAAAGTAGGGGGGAAAAATAAATGTCAACCAAAACAAAAACACACAAGAGACAAAGGGTCTTATGAGTCATACTAGTCATTGCTGCTATTCAAGGCAAGTGGTAACTGGAAGCTCACTCTCTACTGAGAGCTACTATTCTAAATTTCTAAGCAGATACTGGCCACTCAGATCCCTCTCTTCTAGTGGATAAATCAAATAACTTAGTAAAGGGATTTTCAGATAATCTTCTTGTTTTTGGAAGTTCACCTGGACTGCAGGATGCCCCAGGAGCGCATTCACTTTCTGCTAAAAGGCCAGTGGCACACGTTTCAAGCAGCATTTAAATCCCAGGCAAGTAATCCACAGACTGCAGACAGCCCTTTTTTTTAAGAGCAAACAATGTGCAAAATAGAAGCTATTTTGTTCTGCTTTATTAAAACCAAAGATATCCCCCAATCAGAGGCATTTAAAACATTTATTAATCACGGTAGGTTAAATAAAACACAAAAACTACATTTTAAGGAAAAAATATTATTAGGTATGATACAATTAATACGCAAAACAGAAGGTAAAGTATTAACAGATTGCAGCATCCCATACATGAAGCGAGTGGGTCCAGCCCAATCAAAGCCCTTATATAAACAAAACAGAGGGAGAGTACCTCGCAGGTAATTTTAAACTGACAAGTTATCACTGACTCTGGTTTAAATAATTACACGTACGTTAGTAAAATATATCGCTGTACTGAAACAGTCTGATGACAGTCAGAATGCTCACACATACAGCCTATCTGTTCACGCTGATTACCACATGCCATGAAGGATTAGTGAGGACACGGGATGACATGTAACTTTTCTGAGTATTGACAGGGGCCCATGTTACATCGCAGCACCTTAGATAGACGTGCTGTACCGTGAGCAAAAATAGTACGTTTTTTCTTTTTCTTTTGAGTGTCACTTTATTACTTCTCGGTCCCAATTCCTGAATAATAATGGCCTTTTTTAGATTTCTCGGTCTGCAAGACAAACTTTTTCTGTAATATGCCATTGTCATGCACGAGAATGGCAAGTCAACAATTGTACCTATGTGTATCTCTATCTTCTTGCTACCTTTGATCCGCAACTTTAAGTTCATAAAGGTGAAATAATCATTAATAAAAAAATGTACTTACAGAATACAATGAGAAGTATATGAGAACCAGACATAGTGAAAAAACACTACATGTCAGCAGAACAATAGAAAACTGTACTTATATACACACATATATGCAGAGCATATACGAAAACTAGTTCCTTCATAATTCTGCTTTTAAACTAGTTCACCACAAGCCAGAAAAGCAAGTCACCCACAACTGGACAGTCACAGTCTCGAGTCACGGTGCAAACAAGCTCCACCAAATATCCTTGGCACTACAGCCTGTGCCTCAGTCCTGCTGCCAGTTCTCTTGAGAAAATCAGTCTTGGACAAATCCAGCACCAGCTGGCTAACCAAGAACTGCAGCGCTGATATTATTATTGTTATTATTATTATAATAGAAGATCAGCTACAGAGTCAGGTGTTCCTGTACAGTAATTCAGCTTTTCACCTGTCATTAACTACTAAGAGGAATTCCAGTTGCTGCTGAAACTTTCAACTCTGACATTGGGGGTTTTTTCCTGTCATTTTTCTGGCTGTTTATGAAGAGTGGTGGTACTTTCCAAGCAACAGAGGCAACAAATGGAAGCAGAAATAATCAATTTTACATTTCAAAATCATTATTTTTTTAACAAACCATTCCCCCATTTGGAGAGGCATGTTAAAACTGCATTTTAGCTTTGACAAACAGCAGAGAGGCAACAACACTGTCAAAGGTGAGCCCTGTGCTCAGAGAAATTGCAAGATGCTCTGCACACTAAGTAGCCTGTTATTTTTTCCTGTGGTTTCAGACTTCGCTATTGAAGCTCACAGTAACCCAAATCTCAAAAACTTATACAATCAGAACCCTTATTAATTTAAGTATTTTTCTTGATTAAAAGCAGAATAAAGTGACATAGATTTGCCCCATCGAAAGCAAAAACATCTTTGAACCTATTTAGTCATCGTTCAAATTTTAAAATCTGCCAGAGATCCATTGTAAAAACTTCCAATTTAGAAGTATTTTAACATATAGCTCATAAACCTGTTCTGAATCACATACTGCTCAATGATAGCTGCAAGAGCTGGTTGTTCAGGACAATATCCCACAAAGATCAGCATCAATTGCCAGCTCTAGCATAAATGAGAGCATACAAGGTACTCACAGAATTGTCTTACAAAGCTTTCAGACATCTCAGGATTTAGTAAGTTTTGAGGTGCCAGGATTTAGTAAGTTTTGAGTTAAAAAAAGAAAGTAACAATGATTTACAAAAGCTTAAAAATCAATTATGCATAACTGCCAAATGTTGAAGTAAAATTTAAGACACCTCTAAAAACATGGGTTCAATCTCACCTTGTTTTCTGGGTAACAGGTCTAGCCTTTTATTGTGTTTTACTTAGGAGGAACCAGACCTCTAGCAGCATTGGCTCACAGACCCCATAAACTGTATGAATCTGTAACGTTGCTAATTTTGATATTTCTGCAGCGCTGAAGGCCAGATTAAGCTTTCCCTCCCCAGAGAGGTGAAAAAGCCAGGCACCCATGGCAGACTTGCTGTACCAGGATGAAATTAAATGTTCCCTAGAGGAGCCTGTCTCCCTCCCTAAGTATCAACAATGATTGCAGAATTTTCACTTAAATAACCCTGGACTATCAGTAAAATAGTTGCTGCAGTGAGTCAGAGACATGGATCATATATCAGCCCAGCTGAAAACTGAAAGTTTACCCAAAACATCCAAGGGCATATTTTCTAGTATGAGGGTTTTCAAAGGAGGCCAAAATATGGGAGAAATTGATTATAGGTGAAAAAACAATGCAGTTTAGATTCTTAGATAAAATCCAGAGGGATGTTTCCCACCTCTACTGCTCCAAGTCCTCTGGAGACAAAGTGTTCCTGTTGATTTTATCTGGCTCTGTTTCAAGCCCTAACAATTAGTGACATTTTATCAAAGCAATCTCACCACCAGCCAATAAGGTCTGGTTTTTGATGTATCAACACGGAAACCATGCTCCACCCTGCCTGCTCATGATTTATTATGGAAAGCTATTTTTCCCTTTTGTTTGCTTTTCATAAGTCCCCCTGAAAATGTGCAGTGATGATAATTTTCCTCCTAAGAGAACAAATTAATGTTGTGGAATGCAGGCTGGGCTCTGGTTTTGAATTCAGCATTTCTTACCCTAATTCCCATTTCCAGTGAAATTGATGAAGAAGATAAATTTGGATTTTATCATCTCAGTCACACACATTCATAAAAGATGGAAGTGGAAAACACATACAGTTTTACATAATTTCTAGTTCACAACCCTCTGTAGGTAATTTTTCCCTGCACTGCATTTTCAAGTGCATCATGCTTCAAACACACCACACAGTGGGTCTTCCACACCACATCCCCACACAATTGAGGAGACTACTCCACAAATTCAGATGATTACATTTGTAAGCAAACATTCAGGTTTATTAGATTCCAGCCTCTGACCCCAAATTATATTGTGCTCTCTTATGCAGCTTTTGTACAGAAGTATCATTCTTCGAACTCAAAGATCTCTCGGAGCACAGCAGTGAGACCATGAGGAGTGGAACACTGTGGCACCCTCTTTGAGAAACCAAGGAATAAACAACACTGAACAGAGACAACATTGGTCTGGGGCACAGATTTGGAGAAAACCTGGTAAGTAGTGGAGAGTAAGCCTGTATTTACGTTCTTTTTACATTTTCAGTAATTATTAAAGCCTACACCCTGCACAGGGAATCATTCCAGTCATAGCACAGTGGCTGCATTTCCACTTCTTTCTGGAGCACACTGGAACTGTATGGGGTCCAGCAGCTTCCTTCATGACAACTCCTTCTTCCACATACACAGTACTTCCTGACACAGATTTTGACTTCTAGTCTGTAAAAACTGCATTTGCTCATCCTTTGGATCCATTTTTTTTTACTTCAGTTAGCAAATTCACTCCATTTCTTGCTGATGTTTACTGAAAGTACGAGATGAAGCCGCAGATTTAGAAAAATAGTGAAGCAGAGTCCAGCTAAAAAGATGGCAGAGAAACCGTAAGCCAAAATTCAGGTTTTATGGGGGTTTTTTTCACCCTATTATTACAGAGGAAACTCTAAAAACATGTTAAGTCCACTCTGCAATGTAAGATAAGTTTTTGCAGCAAACCTAAATTTTATATATAAACCAATCTTTTTATTAAAAAAAACCAGTCACTGGTTTAAACAGAGAATCGGAGTACTTTGACATTGTAATTTTGACAGGATATTAGAGAGGATTTTCCAACTGGGTTTTGCAAAATCCCTTTGAAGTTAAAGCCTTCTGCTTCTGGTCCTTGCGTTACTGCTCATGGGAAGTATTGAAATTACTGCGTTCAAGATAAGGAGCCACGTCACTGAGATCACGAAGTCCTTTCTCAGTGAAAAAAAAAGCAAATGGTGCTGTTTTTCAAGTAAATCTAAAAAGATCAAGTTGGGTCAGCAGCACCGCCTACCCATCTGTGAAGTCTGCTTTCCAAGTTTGATTGCTCCATTGTTACTGTTTTCATGAGGATCTAAGGGTGGAATTTGCCGACCTGAAACACATGAGGAGACAGTGAGTTCAATCTTCCTGATATAGTAACAACACCACATGCAGGTAACAGTTAGAAGAATTTAGCTTGCATAAGAATTACATCTGTGAAACTTAACCAGAAAACAACCATCTCCTGTGTACTTTGGATACTTTTCCTTGCATCCTGCTTATGAAAAAAAGATTTTCACAGTTAAAAAAAAAAACCAAAACAAAGTATGGCTGTTGAGAAGGCATGAAGTACACTGAAATTATATTATCCATGTATTTTTTAAAAATAGTTCTTACTGAGCACCTTACAATTAAGAGAGAGAAAATTCTCATCTTTCACCTAATTTCACTTAAATGCCAATGGTGCAAGTTTATTGATACCATGCCTATCCTAAATCTGCATGGCATTTAGTCCTTGCACACTGGAGTTTTATAAAGCACTGTACCTAAACACATGGTGCCTATACTTGATAAAGAAAAACAAATCTGTTCTTTCCATTGCATCCCTTCCTCCTTTGAGGGGTACCCACATCTTTCCAGTTGACAGCTTCGATTACTTAACACCACCATTATACCCTCCCCCGCAAACTCTCCTGATTTTTTAATCATCTTATGGAGTAATTATTTAAAGTGTTTGAAAGAATTTCAGCCATTACAGGAGAGCTAGTGATCTCTCCTGGGGCAGAAGGGCACCGCTCCAACTCCCTCCCCCTGTGTGCCCTTTTAGTACTGCTGCATCTTTTGTCTAACTGGCTCCCTATTAATGGACAACATACAATGTGCTTAATAGTTAGAATTATAAATGGAAAAACAAGATCCTCCCAGGTCCAATCTATCCTGTGTCTCTGATGTGCATCTGGCTTTTCCATTAAACCGTTGTGTGAGCTCTCCACCAGTACCTTGAGCTCTTATAGTCATGGTAATGTACTTTCTCATCACTTTGTGGATTTCCTGGAAATTTTTTTCTGAAGCTGAATCTATTTTTCATTTATTATTCCTGGGTTTGCTATTACCCATGTTAAATAACATTTGTTTCTTATACGCCACTTTCAGAGAACACAAAGTTCATGTGAACAGATCGTAATCCAGGTGGATTTTAGTTTCAATTTCCCCATCCTTGGCTTCACTTATTCACAGTTCTCTCTTACCAAATGTTCTATGAATTATGTTCCTATGTTGAAGCCTGAGTCCTACAAATTATTTGTGGGAGTGGTTGTGGGTGGGTGAGTTAAAAGCATTCAGGTAAAATGCAATCCCAATGAAATCAAACAGCAAAATTTGATCTGCAAAACTTGTCCTTAAATTACCTTTGGCCAAGACTCTCAAATTTTCACCTCTCCTATTCAGTTAGTTCTGGACAGGTATGCTGTACAAGAATAAGTGTGGCTTTTGGAGCAGATAATCTTGTGCATTTGTACAACTGAATGAGAAAGTGACAAATCCTCACATTACTAAGGTAAAGACACTGTATTTGGTGCAACAGACTGAAAAATGTGTATCTTGAGGGCCAAAGCCTGTATAAGCACTGACATTACAATGTTGAACTCTACTCAGCTCACTGAAATACCAACTTCACATCATGCTTAACATTCTGTTTGGACTTCATGTTTGTAAAGTAAAATATAAAGCAGAATAGGTGGTTATGGACCCAGCTGTTACATGCATTAGGTCTGTTGGCTTTGTTTGGAGACAAAGAAAATCCACTAATGCTTAAAACTCTGTAGAGACTACGAGAAATATGGTATCTGTGAGAAGCTTTCCAAGAAGGTAATGCTGTCGTCATAGAGACCTTCAGGGAACTTCTGCATTAGGTACCCAGCACTTCCAAAGTGCTTCCAACTCAGTCCCACATATAATAAAACCTTGTCAATCTGATCCAGACAGAGCACAGCGTAGCTAAAAAACCTGGAATCCACAGACATGGTTTCCATAATCTGCCATTAAGCAAATACCCTCTAAACATTTGGTTCTTCTAGCAGTAACTTTAGAAGAGGAGAGCTTTAACGTTCAATTGAGCCTAACTTCCATTTTAGAACTCCGCATTAAACAAGTATATTAGCTCTATTTGTTTTTCATTCATCATGTTTTTCATATTTCTTATGAGTTTCAAGTCTTTTCTACACTACTCCTGATGTGTATGCCAAGAAGCAGACAAATTTATCTTTGGAGCAAAAGCCTTGCAGGCTTCAAGGTCAGTGAGCAGCTTGTCCAGTTCAGACCAGGACACAATGTATGTTGTTAAGAATCACCCAGATTTAATTAATTTCTCAAAACAATAAAATCCACACAGATAACAACTATAAATAATAAAGACAAAAAAATCTCTAGACCTATATGCTGGTTAGTTATTCTGGCCTTTGAACTTAAGTACTGTTTGTCAGGAACTAGCCATGTTTTCTGCTGTTTTGATACCACCACCCCCTCCTTGAACTCAATGCAAGGAAATAAATGTTTAAACAGTCTAAACTTTTACTTTGTTCAAGTTTGAAAATATTTTCAGTAGGTGATTCTTCTCTCACTTATTAGTTCTCTTATTACCAGAATTATTAAACCATCAAGTTCAACCATTTTAGTTTTAGTAACAAGACATCCCTGCCCAAGCAGCTTTTACCATGACAGGAGTAACTATGTTGGAGCAGAAAGCTCAGTCTAGCACCTGAGAACCAGCTTCACAGCAAGTGATACAGTGATTTTTCACGAGGGGAAGTGAATTAAAAAATCAGTCAGAAATCTGTCTTTCCCTAGGCCTCCCTGACAGTAGACACTGTAAGAAAGGCTTAAGCAGCAGAACACTAAGGATGAGCAATGAAACGCTGAGCCTGCATCTACACTTCCTGCTTCTAACCCAGCTCAATCACTATTGCCACCTAAAAGCACTGTGATCATCTCATCTTGTCATTCAGCCTGATAAATATGGCATCAATATTGCTGACACCAACTCAAATATAGCTGGCACTGAGTCAGGATCAACACAGGTCACAAACTGAATTAATTTTAGAAAGTATATACTCATTTAAAATTTGTGTCTCACTGGCATCCATAGTCTCTGTTGCAGAGCAATAGCAGATACCCTGGTATTAATTACCATAAGTTAGTAATGCTGTAGGTTATTTCTTTCATGCAGTTTATGTCAGAAAGGAGCAGCAGTGCTCTGACATCCGGCCCTGCAATTCTCATGCTGAAGAAATAAAAAGATTAAGGCAATTCCTCTTCAAAATGAAGACTGTTTGGTAAAGGACCATGAAAGACTGAACTCCTAGAAGAATAGAATGGTTTGGGTTGGAACGAGATGATCTTTAAGGTCCCTTCCAACCCAAACCATGGGCAGGGATGTCACTCACTAGGTCAGGTTGCTCAGGGTCCCATTCAACCTGGCTTTGAACACTTCCAGGGATGGGGCATCCACACCCTCTCAGGATAAGTTAAGCAAGAGATGAGAACAGGTTAAGATGACAAACTAGACCACAAATAGAGTCTTCGCTCTGTTTTTCAGAGCAGGACACAACTAGCCAGCTTGCCAAAGAACACCAGGAGTGCACCTTAGGATTCCAGATGAAATAGTTAATCACACAGAAAATGCATGTACCTTTATCTAAGAATTCTGCAGCTAAACTAGTGAAATGAGGAACTCAAGGATAAAATATCACTGAGATTATATAAAAGTCCCATACAGTCCCTGCTGCTGATATTCCGACAGAGTAAGTTGCTGACTTCAATTTAAAATTTGATTTTGCACTTGTATTGTTAAATATATGATTATATATTTTGATTTCATTTCACTAAGGTTCAGACCGCATTTCACAGACTTTGTGCAACAAAACTGTTTGTAACCATCCACCTCTGCACATTCCTGAAGAGGCCTTGGTGTCCTCCATTCTCTCATTCCAGTAAACACACCATACTATGTAAAATAAAAAGTGTCACAAGAGACTGCTCAAATGTAGGGTTACAGAAATTATCACAGTTCTGAAGTGAATCATCCAGTTTAACAGATGAAAAGCACTGAAGCAATTGCATCTCCACCTTTCTGGCATGTTTGAGTTGGGCTGAGGCAGTCCAGGATGAAGGTCAGAGTCTTCTCCAAAGCCTGGTAGAGTTCCAACTCCTGCTACTGAATCTGAGATTTGTTAAGAGATTAATCAGCACTGTGGGCGTTGCTGTTCTAAGAGTGCCAGAGGCAAAGAAGATTGGGAAATGGGAGGGTGGAACAAGAGATAAACAAAATGGGAATGAAGGAAAATGAAAACTGGAGCAGAGAATCAAGAGAGACAACAGGGACTGGGTAACAGCTCAGTGAGCAGAACTTGAAGAAAGGCAGATGGGGACTGCTCTGCTGCAGCTGGAAGCAGGAAGCATCACCACAGTAATAAAAGCTGCTCTCTTTGTTCCTTCTTGAATGTGATGCTCCAGTTGGAAGCTGTGACATTTGCTTGCTCAGAAAAATCAGGCTTGGCGTTGAGCTTTTTGGTTTTGTTTGGGCTTTTTAACATGAAACTAGTTTCATCAGTGACCTGTACAAAACTGCAGGAAAGGAAAGGTTGGGATCAACCTTAAAGTTGAGCGTGTGGCTCAATACAAAAGCCACAACTGGTATGTTATCATGCTGACAAAGGGACAAACACAACAGTGCATCAAACAGATACTCGCTGAGTGTGGAAGCAGATGTGTTGTGATCAGCCTGAGCTGGCACATCCAGATGATGCAGTCAAGTCCCAAAGAATCACAGAATCTCAGAAAAGGCTGAGTTGGAAGGGATCCACAAGAATCATTGAGTTCAACTCCTGGCCCTCCACAAGACACCTCAAAAATCACACCGTGTGCCTGAGAGCATTGTCCAAACACTTCTTGAGCTCTGTCACTCTGGGTGCTGTAACCCCTTCCCTGGGGAGCCTGTTCCAGGGCCCAACCACCCTCTGGGTGAAGAACCTTTTTCTAATACCCAACCTAAACCTCCTCCAACACAACTTCAGGCTATTCAAGAAGCCCAGTCCTGCTACCCAACACAACAACAATTCTGCTAAGGGTAAGAAGCAATCAGAGTGCTGCATGGTGGCTTTCTGGGCACTTCTCTCCATGTTCCTGAAAATCATGTACAACGTAATTTTTATAGGGCTGGAGGAAGGTGAGACTTTTGTTAGTGCAGGATGTGAAATCCACGTCACTCTGCCCCAGAGCAACAGCCTGACAGCTGCCACAGCTCAGGTGAGCCTTTCTGATGGCTCACCTGAGAAAAGGTCAACTTCTTCAAGCAGTGGTACGACAACCATACACTGGCCAAAACCTCCTCCTCAAACTGCCAGCTGTATCAGAGCAAGATGAGCCCCAGCAAAGCTTTGCTCTCTACAAACCTCATTAATAAAGAAAAGCCATCTGTGGAGACATGGCAGAGTGAAGCAGGCACATCTTATCCAACAGTTTGGGCAGTTTTCTGCACCTGTAGGACTTAAAACAGCCCCACTTCATATCTCCCCAAATCCTTTCATGTTTTGAAATCCACTTCACTGGTATTTTAGAAGCTCCCCACACGGGTCATAAAGCTTGGCTTACTAATCTGTCCCTAGTTTCTTTTTCTCCCCACTACCTCTAGTGAGGTTAAGATTTCCCCAATTGACAGATGACTGCTGTTTACTCATGTTTTAAGTTTTCATGCAAGGGAATACATATTTACAATAAAATCTATTGCATAACTAAACATAGTTAAGTTGCAATTATTTTAATACTCCTAATAGCACAGCTAACAGCATCTCCATGGAAGAAAATAAAGCCTTTGTTTTGGTTTGGCTTTTTCTTAAAGCAAAAGCATAGATCACTGACACAAGTTCTTGCTAGGGGAAGCAGCAATACAACTACATTTTGCCCATTTAATTAAAATCTCCAGAAAAAAACCCAAACAAATATTTAAATCTTGCATGCATCCAAGTAAACAAAAGTATACCCAATGACTTTAATTACTGGGAGATCCAACTGTCATTCAAGATCCTGCTGTAATTAATTTTGGGCTATGTCAGTTTATTTATTGCTGGTTTATGTTGAAGAGCTCTCGGTTGGAAAGAAATCCAGTACCTCACATGTTTAACATTAGGAATAGACCAAAGGTCATTAAGTTTTGCCCCATTCACTAAGATTTGAAAGCAAGAGAGAACTAGCCCTAGAACGCAGTGAGCATAAACTGATATAAAGAATATAATCTCAAATATAAATTCAGACAATGCTTTTCCATCCTTTCACACAGCCTACAAAAAATCAGTTATGAGTTTGGACTACCTTAAAAATTGGCATATGTGAATTGCTTTGTAACATAAATGTACTTTCTTTTCTTAAAATGTATTTCATAGACCTCTTTGAAGTACTTCACAGGTATCTGCAAATCAGCAGGTAAAAGGATAAAACCACCATACTTGTCACTCACAAAGCTTGAAGACTGTCTATCTGCAATTCCACCCACCCAAGTCCATCTGAGTCAGTGCAAACAGTGAATATGTCTGCTGGAAAGGATCTCTTTCCCATTCCACACACATTTGACACCTTCCTTTTTAGTTTGTCCGGTATACAACTGGTTAAACTGTAAACTCTAAAGATTGAGTTTGATTTGGTTTTTTAAATCGCCCAGTATTTCTAGGAAACAAGTATTTGGGTTATATTAAATATTCAGTATACGAGCTGCTGGCAAGGCATTATAAAATCAATAATTTCATACATTTATAACTGAGCATTTACCACATGAAAGGTTGAATCCCAAGACAGAAACCCTGCTCTAATTAGGAAGCCATATCTGGGAAGAATGTTCTTATCTGGATTTTTAAATATCAGCCTGTCTCTCCTTGTAGTAGTACCAGCATCAGTAAGACCGAGCGTGCTAACCACGCTTTGCACACTTCCCATACTGTGATTCCAATAATCTTGTTCCCCACTTCCTTCTCACCCTCGACAAAAGATGCTGAAATGCTTCAATCTTGCCCCTTTTGGTAGCACACTGCTCTTTAAATTTTTTGCATAGTGCCTTGAGCAACCTGATCTACTGGGGGACACCCTTGCCTTTGGAGGGGAGGTTGGAACTGGACGATCTTTAAGGTCCCTTCCAACCCCAACCATTCTATGGTTCTGTGATTTGCCAGACCTTAAAGAAAATAACACATGGCCATAAAGGGGGGGTTTTTTTGTTTGTTTTGTTTAAGCACAAGTTTATTTCATATTTCACTTGGCTAGGTATTCTTCAGCAGCTTACTTCTCCCACCGCCTGCTCACCTCTGGAGCTCCTGATGCAGACTGGTATTAACCTGGGAGGCACAGCCTCAGCTCTGCTGCTTACGGAGCTTTTACGTAATCTGCTCCTTCCTATCTGGGGCACCTTCACGCTGAGGTAGCAGGCAACACACACAGGCTGAGGAGAAACAGCTGGGCGTGTACCAGATTTGAGTAAGGTAACTCAGGCTTATTAGAGCTGTTAAATGAACAGGTGTTTGAAAATTGCAAGGGTATGATTGCCACTAAATGATAGTACACATGGGGCAGCTTGTTTAGTCTTTGAAAACCAGCCAGGCAGAAGCAAAGGTCAGTGGACTAAAGTCCCACATCCAAGGGGCAATACAGAACTGGTATGACCCCCTGCACAGGCACAACTTTATTATACTGCTATTGTATAATACATTCCTGGCATTTTTGCTGCTGCTAAAGTATAAACCAGTGACAAGGAGCCACTGTGCCTATGATTCTTTTAAGGCTGGGAACAAAAAGTTAGTAACATTTGTTCCTATAGAAACTCAGCTATTAAAAAAGAACTACTGGAGCACATGAAAAAACTGTTAAGCCCTTTTTATGTCAAAAACCCTTAAAGAAAGACATTGGGAAAAATTTAGCTCAAGTGAGGAATATTAAAAATATTACTTTCGTGTTTACAGAGACATAAATCAGTCACGTGATATTTAACAATCACAGTAAGCCTTCAGTCAGGCACTGCTAAACAAAACCAGGCCAAGTGTAGTGGCTTATCATTTGAAATCACTTGGGTACAACAGAATCCAGGAGCTGCAGCCCATTACTCAGCTCAGTGCAAACTCTCCAGCACAGAGAACACTGATTTGGCTGGCTCTCGTGCTCAGTCTGCCTCCTCAGCCTCATCTGCCCAAGTACAGCGACTGCAGAGTACCTCTCCTGCCAAATTTGACCCAGCTTCAAAAAATCAGAAACTTTTACTGATTCTGGTTTTTCACATCTTGTATTTTCTTAAGACAAATAGATTTGTGCCGAGACTGTGCTGTGAAGACACCCCTCTAAGCAGCCAAATCCTCAAATCCTGAGCGAAACTTATTTAAAAAAATCTTTTAAGCATAGCGTAATATAATAATCTTAGAAATGAAGCAATCTTTCTATAATCTCTGCAATTTTTCCAAGATTTATCTGGTTGTCAACAAAACATCCCAGTTGCCCTTTTTTTCTTTACGCCTTCTTTATATCATTATGATGAGTAAGTTTTTCCCATTGTACTATTTCACTCTATTCACAACATTGTCCCCGGAAAAGAGACAGTTGTTAGACACCTCAGGAAGAAAAAATGCTTATGTTAAAATCCCCCTGGGAAATGAAAAGCATAAGCAAGAAGAAGATAAATCTTTTAGCTAAATTAAAATTAAATCGACCCTTTCTGCTTGAGCTACCAATTTCAGGGAGGATTTAATAGAGTAATTCTCCACACAGGTTGGAATATCCTTCCAAATATAGGCTGTAAAATAGACAACAAATACAGTCTACCTGCAAAGTCGAAGGTAAACAGAAGTTGCTGTTTCCTTGCTCAAGACTGGGGAGCTGCACCACGCCCTTCTAGAGCAGCACAAGGAAAAGATTTATCTGGTTGTCAACAAAACATCCCAGTTCCCTGTTTTTTCTTTACACCTTCTCTTTGTGCTGCTCTAGAAGGGCAGGAGCTCTCAGGCAGCATGAAAGCAAAACTAAAGCTGCAGAGTGACTTCTAGGGCACCACACAAAATTAGTCAACAGGGTAGGAGACATGCCCACAGGAGGATTTAATACTCTGAAAAGGCAAAAATGCTGCTATGCAACTTGGGCAGAGATAAACTATTTTGGAAATTGCACCAAGACTGAAGTGGTGTAAAACGTTAGGAAGTTACTTTTCAATACCCTCTGCCGAGTCACAATCATACTAATTAATTCTACTGCTAATCAAGCATTTTTCACTTAGTTTCCACTACATTTCTATAAACATACTCTACCAACTCTCTCCTTTCTCTTTGCTGAGTGCTTGATAAGGTCACAAGTAGACCCACTGAGACCAAATATTTCTATATATAGAAATAATTGCCTGTGGAATTAAGTGCACTTGCCTGGCTATCTAGTTCATACTAAACTTAATTTAGCTGATTTTCCTCGTCTATTATATTCATTATTAGGGACGGTGCACACTGCTAGCTGCAGCAATGCCTATCAAAGATGGAAACTAATTATCTAATTACGTGGCAAGAATGAGTTCCTCTGCAAGAACATCCACAACCATCAGACGCAGACAAACAAGTAAACTATCACAGGGAAGAACCAGTTCCTCCTGACAGCCTTGTTACAGACACCTCCTTTTAAAAAGGAGGCAAAAGAATGGTAGTGTATTCTAGGAATACTGGTTCTCATTAACCATTTCAAATACATCCTATGTAAGAGAAGCAAATGCTTGAACAGGCCCCTTCTCAGGGAAAGTGTGGTAGATAATATCAGCTGATTACAAATATGTGAAATAAAATAAAATAAAATAACTCCAGGGAAACAGGCTGAGTGTCTGGACATACTGTTTCCAAGGCCTCTGCACCCCAGAACAGGATTCAGGGAGAGCAGGAACTACCAGCAGTGGAAGAAGATCAGATCATGGAGCTCTTGAGAAACCTCAAGATGCAGAGGGATCAAGGCTGTTCTTTATCAACCTTATTGTTTTTGAAAGGTTGTGGAGAAAAGTGAATGCTTTATCCGTCTTCAAAATGGGCAATAACAAGCCATGGATCTACAGGCTGGTTAGCCTCACTACTTCCTGGGAAAACCACAGAGAAAATAATCTGAGAAGCTGCTTCTCAGCACAAGAAAGTGAAGAAGGTGACCAGGACCAGTCAGCATGGACTTACCATGGGTTAACCATGTCCAGCCAACCTGGTTGCCCTATACGACAGCATGACTGGATCTGTGCTTGAGAGAGAGCACTGGATGTTGTCTACCTTGACTTTGGCAAGGCTTTCAGTACTTCTCCCTACAGCATCTGAAGTACGCCCAAGTTGGGATGTTACAGTCTAGATAGGCAGACCATTAGCTGTGCGGCTGGATCATCGGAGTCAAAGGTCTCAAAGGTTAACAACAGTGTCTAGCCATAGGCCAGTTGCAAGTGGAGTACTATGCTTTTATCAGAGCCTGAAGGACGAAAATGCACGCACCCACTTCAATCCTCAGCTGACACCCAACTCAGAGGTGCATTCGATACCCTTGAGGGCATGGCTGCTGCTCAGAGGGCCTTGGGCTGGAGGCAGATATGGGTGGAAAGGAGCCTTATGCACTTCAAAGAGGACAAATGCCAAGCCCTGGGAAGGAAGAGTCCCTGGCTATGAGACAGGCTGGGTACCGGCTGCCCGGGAAGCAGCTCTGCCAACAAGGACCTGAGGGAAGCAATCTGAGCATGAGCCAGCAGCACGCTCTGGCAGCAGAGAGAGGCAGCAGCACCCTCAGCCATACCCACAGGAGCCAAGACAGAACACCAGGTGAAGTGGTTATCCCCTTTTAGATACGGTCTAACACCAGCTGGGTCACTCTTGCTTTGGGCCCCACAACACAAGGAAAATGTTGAGAAGCTGGCACAAACTCAGAGGAAGGCTGCAAGACAGTCAGGGCTGAAGCACTTGCCCTTTGAGGAGAGGCTGAGAAAACCAGGCCAGTTCAGCCTGGAGACAAAACCCTGCAAAGCTGCCTGTGAGTACCTGGGAAGGGCTGCTGAGAAGACTGAGCCAGGCTCTTTACTGAGGTGCATCCAGGACAAGGAGTGATGGTGGCCATGAATTGAATCAGAATAGGCTCTGGCTTGATATAACAGGGTGGGGGATATAATACTGTGAGGACTATTTAAACAACTGTCCAAAGAGGTTGTGGAACCTCTGTTCTGGGGTCCAGTCAGCTAATGGCCTGAGCAACCTGGTTTCTGAATTCACTATCAAGTCTGCTTGGAGAGGGAAGCTGGACTCAAGGTCTTGTGAAGTCCCTTCCAGCCTGCAAGGTCCTTCCCACTTGCAAACAGAGACCAGCACTGGAGCCCCTAGAAGGCAAACTGAACTAGATGGTTTTACGTCTCCTCATGATGAGTGCCAGTCTGATCATGTTTAGAAGATCTGGAGAGAAATTTATCTGGTTTGTTGTTTTTGTTTTTTTTTTAATGTATTCCACTGCAATGACTACTACGTATCAGTGCCCTCCAGGAGCATTCATGAACATTTAAGATTTTAGCAACATGATGGTAAGAGCAACAGTATTTCCGCTACAGCAGGCTTGGTCTGAAAAATAAGATATGACCCAGGTCAGGATTTATACATACATTTAAAAGGAACAGGCTTACCCTGTATCTACTATCTACTCTGTTTTGCTCTGGTGTATTCAAAGTTGTTCTTAGTTTACATCGGCATAAACAGCAGCCATACCACAGGTTCAGTGGAATTTATTGATGGCCTTGCGAAAGCAATTTATAGACCCAAACCAGACAGCTATTTTCACAAAACCTCCAAACAATCAAAATTAATTAAAGGGAACATTGACTTACTTATTCCTTGAAAAAGTTCTTCAATGTTAACAGCGTTCTTTGCACTGGTTTCGACAACAATTGCACCTATAGATTCTGCATATTCTTTGGCATCCTTCATAGGAACCTCCCTGAAAAAAAAATTAAAACATTTACAAATAAAAGAAACCAAATTTTAAAAGAAGTTGTTTTTTTGGAAAAAAACCCAAACAACCTCAAACACAGCCTGATCAGAAAAGCATTAATATGCTCTTATTCTCTGCAAAAGTAGCACTGTCTTTCTTCGGAAGGCATTTAGATCATACTCAAATATATCAAAATTTCAACAAAATTGATCAATCTGGGGCTGATCATTTCTGGGCCTTGCTGTTGAATCCATGCCTCGAGAAAAGGAAGATAATTTAAAGGGAAACATCATTTGTTTGTGTTTTAAACTCAATTCTGATCAGAGGAGCACTCTCCACACACCAAATGTTCAAACAAGAGAGGCCAAAACTGTTGCGGATGAAAACGATAAGAGCATCATACGTCTTGGTCTTTGCAAGCAGCAAGGAAACAAGAGATTCTGAAATAAATCCAAAAGCCACTGACTTTGAGCACATCAGCAACAGCAATCTGTGAGCTCCAGTCTGCTGGGAACAGACCATCATTCTGTGCCATTCTGCCAAAGTAACACCATCTTAACATCCCCGGCAGAACACCCTCATTTTGTAACCAATACTGCCTATGTCAAAAGCTAGCAAATGAAGTTTACAACATGCAAAAGATCTCTGCTTTAAACAAGCAAGCCCCAGGTTGGCCTTGTATCTGCCTGAGCCACGTGGCAAAGCTGGACGTGTCTGTGCGCACTGCTATCTGTAATCAGCTCTATTTCTGATTGTTGAGCAACAGCAGAATCTGCACCAGCTGCTTCACCCCACAGCTCTGAGGTACCAATCCAGAGACTCCTCATAAGTTTCCTCTGAGTATGAGCATGTCAACTGCACTGCCCAGCTTGGTGCCATCAGCAAACTGCTGAGGGTGCATCGATCCCTTCGTCTGTGTCATTATTGAGGATATTAAACAACACTGGACCCAGTATGGATCCCTGAGGGACACCACTGGTGTTCCATTGGGACTCTAAACTCTTCACCGTTACCCTCTGGATGCAACAGTGCAAGCAATTCTTTATCCACTAAACAGTCCACCCACAAAATCCATCTCTTTCCAGTTTAGAGAAGGATGTTCAAAGCCTGTGCCAAAGGCTTTACAGAAGATCAGATAAATTACTGAATAAAAAAATATTCTGGATGCATAGAGTGAAGCTCTAAGCATGAAATTCTGCTGAATTCTCCTAACCATGGATTTCCAGTGAACACAATTAGTTAAGAAAGTGAACCACATTTTTAGGGAAGTGAACACTTCTTAGCTGCTGTTACAGCTATTGACTTCTATAATGCTCAAAAAAGTATTATGGACACTTAAAACATTTTAGCATTTAAGTTTGAGCTCGTGTCTTTGAAACTACTTTTTAATGACCTGTCAGAAGAACAGGACACATATCAGAAGAAAGTCTATTACTATTGCTTATAAGTATGGTGAACATTGAGCAGTACTAAGAGTTGACAGTACCACAACCAAGATGAGGATTTATACTTGATAACATTGCTTGCCTATCTGTAGAAATTTCTTCAAAGTGGAGAAGAAATTTATTTCAACGGAGCACCAAGAACCGGTGACAGCCTATTAGAAACATTGAGGAAAAGCAGTGTGACCCTTAAGTGTCCCAAATACATCTTGGCAGCTCAAAACTGAATTTTAGATGCTAAACAAAGAGGGTAACATGGTCGATGATTATGAGAAATACATTCATTCCTCCTCACATGATCTCCTACACTCACAGAGATGGCAGAATCAAATCAACTTGAACTGGGTCAGCTTGACCTCTTTTGCATCTATTCACACTGGTCTTAAAGCAGCTGTCTCTCTGATATGCAGCAAAACATCTGCCAAAAGCTCTACAAAACCAAAGAGAGATGCCAAAAATGCATACAAACAGCAGCTTGCTCCTGTGTGCTCACATAATCTTATTTTTAAATTCTCTGTGCCCGAAGGCATGCGTATTTTCTAGTCATTGGAAACAATCTGATAAATTGGTGACATGTTTCACCTAAAACCATTTTTACTGAAGTAAATCTGAAGACATAAAGCAGACAGAGAATGCATACAGCTGTATGCATTGCATAAACAATCAGATTTCTGGAAGAACGGTGAAAATATATCACATGTGAGATAGTCTACTCTCTATTTTTCCACCAAAATCTCTTAAGCCGGACATCACTGGATAGTTTCAGAAAGAAAAAAGACTGGGGAATGCAGAAAAAACACAAAAACAATATTCCCCAAACTATTCATAATTATGGGGAGAAAAAAGTTCTCTCCCAAAAAAACCAAAAAGATTAAGACACGTTAGCTCAAGGAGTCGAATGAGGACCATTCGCACAGCAAAACAATTTGTGCAAAGAAGAGCTGTACTGGCTGAACTGTACTGGAGTACTTTTGTAACATTTCTGGGGTGCAGGGGTTTTTTCACATCTTCAAGTTAATCTGCCTCTGGTGGAACAGCATTTAAGAGCTTGCTGCCACGGCAAATGCTTCGAAAAGCAGGAAGAGGGCTGGCTATGGACTCATTTGCCATAGTTGCCATTTGCCACAATCCCCAAACTTATTACTCTTGAGTTAATGCAGCAATTGCATTGCTGGGAATACTTCAGCAATACATTTAAATGTGACTCTTAGGGCAACCAAAAACCCTGATTTGTGCTAACTGGATTTTGGTTTTATTTTTATAATTGTCCTTCCCTCTTTTTTCCAGCTTTGTATTTGGAAACCTTTATTTCTGCCTAATAGGACTCAGTTTGGCCAGCATATCACAACATCATGTAGGAGATGCCAATATATTTGTGTCCATGATTCTTAGCCCAGCAGAAAACAGGAATCTTCTAGAATCAGGGCTTGTTCACTACGTACAGAAAGCAGTGATTTTCAGCTTTGGGTCGGTTCATGGGTGACAGTGGCAGAGGGGAGAACAAACAAAACCCACCCAGGTCGAACCCTCGTGTAGGCCTTGATTCAATAAAGCACTGCAGCACTTACCTGACATTACACGTGTGCTCCAGAGCTCTGGTGAATCTGGGCAAAGTAATGATAATAAAACACATGGGGATATATTTGAACAACCATGAGAGCCTATGAGGTGCTAAGAGGAAAGCATCAAATATGGTCATTGAGTTTGTACTCATAGATGAGGCAAGAAGTAATAGTCATGGACTACACAAAGAATCACCACTGAATAGCAGAATGAGATTCCATTTCCTGAAAGGATAAATGCAAATCCAAAATAGAGTTAACAAGCAGAAAAGTGATTCTAGCTTCACTCTCATCCCAAATAGCATCATCTCAGCTCTTCTGCAGAGGTGTGGATTCAAGCCTCCCCTCTTTCACCTAGGAGGTTCTTTGCTTCACACAGGTGACACAAGTTTTACCTGAGGTTACACTCCTAAAAAAAACCCAAAAACACACTTTCTACATCCACTATTATGAGACAGTTTCAGTTGTGTCAAAGCACAAGTTCTCAAAACTCCTCAAATAACATTCTTCTACCTCTTGCCTATCCTCCTAGCTTTACACCACTAGTTTTGCTCATCACTTACTACATTCTGCACCTTTTAAACAAATGAAATGGGGAAAAAAAGAAAGAACACTTTTTCATTTCCAATGATTCAGCAGCTAGAGGGTGTAGAGATTGTACAAATACAGAGGAAGGGCAGTAAAAGAGAGATTTTAAAAAGGGTACACAGTTGAAGTTATGCTGTTGTTGCCGAGGTTGTGCACTGCTAGAATCACTGGAGTTAGGAAGAACCAATACAACTGGCGAAAATTTTATAGTATTATAACAACGACGCGAAATGTTTACCTGAAGGAAAGAAACAATATAGTTACTGCAATGAAAACAACAACAGAAATTATTACCTGATATCAGAAAGATCACATTTGTTTCCAGCAATGGCCATTACAATGTTCTCAGGACCATGTTCTTTAAGCTCTTTTACCCATTTCTTCAAAGTATGAAATGAATCCTGCACCAGACAAATAACAAAGTAAGCTAACAGCACACACTCTGTCGATGTGTTTGCTTGTTTTTTAAGTTAGAGAGCTTTGACAGCAAAAATGCAATAATAATTATATAGATCACAAGACTGGAAGATTATTTATCTATGTAATCTGCTTTTCAAGATTTAGGCCATAAGACTCCTTGAAATCAAACCCTGAACTTGGATGCTTCCTCTTTGCTGCCTCTCCTACCTCCCCCCTCCAAAGCAGCACCAAAGGTTACATTTTCAGTGGTAAAAAACTGTTCCAACTCTTCTAAGTTTGGCTAGTAGCTAACTTCCTTCACTTTTAATGTAAGCTTTATTTGTCTAATTTCACTTCCGCTCACAGGATTACCATCTCAACCACTGTCATAGTTTTGGCAATATCCAGGAGAGCTTCCACAGTGATGCCCACCTGCCTGCGTTTCCAAATCTGTGATCTGGTAAACATTAATTTTTACCTTTATCCTGAAAGCTGTTAGGAGCTTGGAGAAAGACTGGCAAATTTTACTCTTACAATATATTACAATATCAACTGTAAGATACTTAAATAGAAAGTAAGTATGCAGCACAATTAACTCTTCCTCACCTTTTCCTGGCAAATTAGCAGTGCAGAACAGCACTGCTGCACAACAGTGACCACCATCAGCAGCGACAGATCATTACATTAATGCACTGGGAACCAAACCAGCCCTCTCAACCTAGTAGTAAATAATTCAACTGGCAAGAAAGGAATAAAATGCTAGTGAACTGTCATGGCCATCCATCCATTAGCACTACCTCTAACTCAGATTTATCAGCAGGGGTTTCTTGCAAAAGCAGTGAAAGAGGAGTTCAGCTAGAATCTCCTAGCCTCCTCTGCCTTAGAAACGAACAAGAGAACTTTAGGATCTGAAAACAGTTTTCATTCCAAATGAATTATGTTGAGACAAAAGGTCAGAGACTTCTTATTTCACTATCGGTTTCAGAATTAAGATGTGAGTCCTGCAATGCAAACATGAGATGAAATACTCAGATTAAAATAATTAATTTTAAAATCAGCAACATGCAAACAACTTAATTTCCACTCAGCTGATAAAGCAAACAGCTACTTTTTGTAGTAAAAATTCAGCTCCATACATAGAACATAGGTGGTAGTGGTGGTAGGGGCTATTGCAGGATATTATCCTGTCTACTTAGCCAGAGGAAATCCAAAGAAACTTTGACAAAATGCTGTCTCCAACATTTTGTCTAGATGAAGTTGAAACAACACAGAAGCTGGACTTTTTATTTAATGTTCTAAGGCAGTCGGACACCTCCACCCACATCTACACAAACTACCAAAGCATACACACCCCAGATAAATTAACTTCTGCAGTTGTGGGTTCTAACTCCAACTCAGGCCCAAGCAGAGGAGTTAACACCGGCAAAAAGCATCCAGAAGGTCTTACCTGTTTGGTGATATCATACACTATCACGGCTGCTGCTGAACCTCGATAGTACATTGGAGCCAAGGAATGAAACTGTAGAAACACAAACCCCCAACAAAAAATATCATTAGTAAATCAGAATTATCACATGCTTTGTCGGGTCATAAAGACTTGCCACAGCAGGACCACCCACCTTCTTTCATTCCACAGAGAAGAGACCTTATCAGTAGTCACCCATCTCTAATTTTCCTTAAACATGAAGAAAGCAGAGCTCCTTTATCTCCTGCTGTTTTTCATCCCACTGAATTTATGCAACCAGCACTTACTGATTCAATGCATCCCTTCCATATCATGGCATGGACTCTGAGGACAAGCTGCGACATGAAGATCACCTACACTTGGAAGCCTAAACTGACAGCATAAGGATCCCTTCCCCTGGCAAACCACACTGTCTTGCTTTGTAGACCTAAGATTTGATCCAGTTTGGGTTTGAATTTTACAAAACATTGCAAACGACTTGGATAAAATTTAACTTGACAGAAAAATCTGAATACCTGTCATGTTTACCTATCCTATACTATGGCAGATATACATGGGTTCTTGCAGTTACCCTACAGCTTTCTGTCTCATGGAAAACATTCTTTGAGAAAAAAACCCCAAGAATTAAATGTTTGTTATAAGAACTGAAGAACAGCATAATTTTTATAATATACCATGACTAAGCAGCTCATTTAAAATTTCAGCTTACAATTACAATTAGAGAAAGGAAGTAAAAAAGTCTTTCTGCTGATTCTCATAAACTTAGTATCAAAAACCTCAAAACTAATCTTTCTTGGAAAATGCATTCAGTCTCACTATGCTCATGCAGCCATTTTACAATTTTTTTTTGAAAAGTTATCCGCAAAAGCTGTATATTAAGCTGCAGCTAATAACTGAGGTCAGCTCCTAAATAAAATACATTATTAGGGCAGGGTCTGAATCTCACTGCCCTGCGAACACGCACAGATGCATGTGTTACAAACCTCTGCGGATTTACTGGGCACATCTTTTTCCCAGAACTGCACCTCCTGACTGAGCGTTTAGACTTAGCAGCCTCCGCATTTCTTGCTGCTTCACGTGCAATGTATCAGGCAATTTATTTGCAATCCTGGTTCACTTGCCAGTTTGTAAGCAATTTATCACAGGTCACGCACACCAGCTCAAGGTCGACACTTTCTTTTGTAACAGTATGGATGCACAGCAGCAGTGACAGATGGTCAAGTGCTGAAGTGTTTTGGGGAGCGAGGCAGGTGGGAGAGCTCATTAATAAGAGAAAACAGCAGGAAAGAGGATGAGAAAAGAAAGAGGAATCAGTCAAGAAGCGTGGTCTGATGAAAAGGGATCAGCCAAGATCCTGAGGGAGTTGGGTAGGTGTGTGCTTTCTGGGGTTTTAGTGTGTGGCTTTATTGCATGCTTAATGCAATAAATGCTTTCCAGAATTTTCAGGCTTCTAAATCATGACAGAAATTTTCAGTGTTTTAGAACAGAAGAGAGCATTTCAGTTGGAATGGTCCTACAACAACCATGTAGACCAACTGCCTGATTAATTCAGGGCTGGTCAAAAGTTAAAGCATCTTGTTAAGGGCATCATCGAAACGCTTCTTAAAAACTGACAGGCTTGGGGCATTACTTCAGATAACAAGAAGGGCTTTTTCAAGTATGTTAATAGCAGAGAAGGTCTAAAGAAAACACTGGACTCAGCACATGTTTCATGATCACTGTGGCCAAGTCATCCCACCTACCATCACATCCCCCCAAGTCCTTCTCTAATCACAAATAACAAGTCTAGGAGGGCATCTTTTCTAGTTGGGTCACTTAGGGCCTGTAACTGGAAGTTATGTCCTACCAACTTCAAGAACTTCCAAGAACTTCTCTTCAATATGTGTGTTGTGTGAAAGCAGTCTGAAAATTGGGAACCTTGACTGTGAAGGGGACATCTGACCTTTCATGATATATGTGCACTCCTCCCAGTCTGTAAACTCCACGAAAAAAAAATACACACCCTATACACATGCTGATTTGGTCTTAATCTAGATTACATTTTAATCTAGATTACACAGGATTCTAGAATTTACAAAGAGCTCTCAGATAACAGTAACCACACTTCACAGGAGCCATGCAGTTAAACTCACATATTTCAAATTCCTTCAAGACTGGCCCTGAAAGCACATTGAGAACCTGTACAACATCTTGGGAATTTCTCTCCCTTTTCTTCTGACCAGTTGACAAGAACACTTCCCTTAATAGCTGCTTCTCTGAAGGATACTGCCACTCTCAGGGCCAGTAAGCAAAAATAAAAGTAATTTAAAACAAACACAAGAAATGAACAAAAAAATGCCCTTTGTGCAGGCTTTTATGCAGGCTAATATACAAACATGACAATACACTATGTCCCAGTCACAAGAAATCACTGTTTTCTACAAGAAAACAGGAAAAGCCTCTTTGCAACACTGAATGAGTCAAGAGGGGTGAAAAATTTTAAATGCATGAGTTTCATGATCTAATGATAGATTCCTAACGAAAGTGTTTTATGAACATGAATTTTCCAGTATCATGCAAGTAATTATGCTTATTTTTTTTTAAATCAGTGCCCAAAAGCAAAGTCCTCTTGAGCCTTTTTCTGGCCTAATTAACTGGAAAAAGAGAGTCACACAAAATTAATTAAAGGGATACAAAATACTAATCTGCACATTTTTCACCTGCCAAGGACCAAATGTGGGACAGATGCCCAAAACAAGTGACACACAAAAAAACAGCTCACAAAATTAAATCTCACAGGACTACCTTCTGTATTACAAATGACAATGTCTATAACCTTGATTTTACAGCTCAGTATTTCTGTATCCAGCAATTCCCAAGCAAATTAGGAGAAACAGGAGCAGTTTGATATTTGGCATAAGAAGAACTCTGCTTCTTGAGAAGGGCCACCTAAAATGCTTGGGCAGCCACTCCCAGCTCTGCCACACAGACACTCAGGTTACAGCTCCAACTTTCCAGGGAGTCAGTCCCTCCATAATCTGCAGCTGAGAGCAGCACTCTGACAGATGTCACCCCCTCCTGCAGCAGCTCACATCCCCTTGGGTTAACAGGGAAACACAGACCAGAAAGAGCCATCCATCAGCTCCCACCATCACAATCACTCTCCTAACCCGTTTCAAAAGCTTATCAATGACCAGCCTAAAATAATTAGTTTTCTTTTTACATTATAGTGCTTCAGGGACCATATTACTTTGACAACTAATAACATTCTGAATTTCTAATTACTAAATTACTTGACTTAGTAAAATTTAGGGATCACTGCTTGCCTTTAGCTGAAATATTAATATAGAGCAGCACTCTTGCAGATTTAACTTTGCCAGTCTGCTATACCAGGGTCTTCCAGTCTGAAGATAAGGTAGGAGGGAGAAATCAAGGTCTAATCACCTTTCCTTGTGCCTGGTCCAGCTTCAGTTCATCTTTCCCGACTGCTGGTGACCAGGTTTGTATGCAGTATTCTAGACATAGAACAGCCTTAGCTGCACTTCCCCTAACAAGTTTCTCATGGCTGCACCATACTCACATGATCATCCCTTAATCAGCGCATACATTCTCCTCTATTTCCAGAAAAAAAAAAAAAATCACCCACAACTTTACAGTATAAATTTTTGTAGGGAACCAAAAGATACGGGGACTTGCTACTTATACTACCAAACTTAATCCCCACCATTTTCCACCTTCTAAGCACTGGAAATACCTCCCATCTCTGTACAATAAGAAAACTATCATTAGCAGATCTCCTGCTGTGGGAATTTAGACGTCTTGTGCCTCTCATTCAGTGTTCACAAGAAAGAGTTTGCCTATTTGCAAATACTGACGCACTTTGTCACTCATTAGTCCTGTTTTGCTTTTGGAGGGGCTGGTAACCGGTGAGGCTGAGGTTGCTAAACCACACAGTGCAATAGTCAAGTTGTAGGGCTACACTTTCCAATACAACCGTTACAGTCAGGCCAAAAGGGCCACACAAAACACAAATAAGAAACTTGTTTTAGCAAAGACATGCCAAAACCCCAAATCAATTACTTAACGCAGGCTTTCAGGACTCTCCTCCTTGGAGCACGCCACACAATGTGCTCCATACCTACAGTCACCTGAGTACTGGTGCAATGCTGACTGGGATCAGGGCACCTTCATACCTGTGCTCCTCTACCAACACATCCACTTTGCACCTGTGGTTCACCATCCCACTTAGGAAGAAGTGAGGCCACATGTGCCTTAGGAAATTTCCACTGAAAGCAGATCCCCTTCTTCTCTTCAACTAGAAGCTGCCCAACATTTACAGCTGTAGAGCCCTGTAGTACAGAGAGCAAATTCAGCCTCACATGGTGCAAATTCAAGCTAAGCATAAGCAGAGTTTCTCTCATTGATCCCAGGAGTATTTTGGGATTCTGCAATCCCTCATCTGGCTATTTCAATGAAGTCAACAAGCTTTGCCCTGAACAGGACACAAAGATGGAACCAAGCAGGCATTAAGGAATTTACCACCTATTTAAAAGCAGTGTAGTATTTGCTTTCTGTTTCCTGTGCATCTTATCATGGAGGGCTGTATTTGGTCATAGGTAACACTTTTCATATTTCCTCTTTACTAACAGTAAAGAATGGTGAAGAAGAAAAACTGTCGTATTGAACTTGGAGCAGAAAACAAATTCAAGGGAACACAAAGTAAATCACACCCAAGATGTGGTAGTGAAAGTCTCTTAACCCTGTCTTATGTAATGCTGATTTAGAAAGCAAAACAGAGGACAAATAAATACAGAAATAAAAACTACCACTCCTGCTTGTTTATATACAGGCTGACAAATGCTGCTTAAGACAGTCAGGATTCATTCAATCTGCCAAGCACACCAGGGAACATTAATTCATGTCAGCAGCTCTGTGCACCATCCTGTGGTGCTACACCCCAGCACTGGCATACTGCCACAGCAGGGCTGCCCCTTCCCAACTCCACAGTCAAGAGGAAAAAAGTAAAACCATAACCACCAACTATAACCACCATCTAACTCCTCTCTTTGGCTGGTTTTACTATTCTAGACTGTAAAGAACATCACCTGCTCTGACTGCAAAAGGACTGTAATTCTGCCTACAAGCACAGCTGGGAAGGGTAAGGATGCACAGACTGAGCAGAATCACACCAGTGCTCAGCAAGTGTTACGCACTTTGAATTCAGCTACGATTTTCCTACACGGTGCCTTCTCAAGCACCTGCAGGTGCACAGCAGCACAAGATTTGCTTCCTGACAGCTGTGATCATTCAACCAGATTTCATTCCCATCGCTACGAAGCTGCTCTCTGATGACATACGCTGCATCTGAGCGGCCAAGACCAAACCACTTGGGCTCCTCTCAAGGTCAGAGATCCTTACTCTTTATCTGGGTGCCACGAATGGCAAGGACAGCCACAGCCTCTGGCTCTGCTACTCGCTTACACGTGCAGGCAGTGTCACGGCCCTGCAACTTCCTTGCCTTTCTCGTTACACACACTCACACCTCCTGGACTCTGTCTTCACATACGTCAGTACCCTTATCAGCAGTCCATTCCCACCTCCCTGCAGGTCATTTTGGGTGGCGTGTTTCTCCTGTCCTTCAGTCCTGTCTCAAAACCCAGCTGAAGTACACTTGCCCAAGTCTGGGCGTTTACATGCCCCACTCCCATCACCTTCAAGGCAGTAGCTGCCAACAAACAGAAAAGTGAGGTCTGGAAAGAAGCAAAGGCAAAACCCAAAAGCATTAAACAGATTATCGTGACACATAAGCTTCTTGAACAGGGAGGGATACAACATTCCTAACATTCTCAGCTGGCAAAGCGCAAATGTGAAAAATGTTATGCATGAAAGCCACTATCAGATACCATTTAGCATTATAAAACCTTGAGTAGTTTTCCTTACATGATTGAAGGCTGAGATTCCAGTTTTCAGGATTTGCAAGCTGAGTAAGTCAGGAAAGATGTGTGTGTCTCTGATCTACAGGTATTATTTGCTAGTTAAACTGGAGATTAAATATATATAGATATAAAAGAATGAGCATTTTTTCCCATGTCTGAGAATTCTTCAACTGAAGAGGGAAAAAGTCCAACATTTTAGGTTATTTTAGAGGTATTTTAAGTATGCAGAAAACAAACTTTTGCAACAGCACAGAAGTGATCTGTGCTTAGACCTTCTGAAATTTACACTCATTAAACAAAGGATGCAAACGCCACTACACTAAAACCACAACTTACCATCAAGCTACACATGCTACAAGTTTGTTGAAGCTTAAGAAAAAACACATTCACATGCACCCCTTAAATGATTTACCATTCTTTATGCTCACTCTAAAAATAGTAAAAATACCATATTTGCTTGCTAGCTCTAATGCCACTTGTGCTCTCACACACTACCAGATCACCTGTGGGTATGTGCAGCAAGCAGTACCTCACTGCAAGGAGGTCCTCACACCACACACAGTGAACCACCTCCACTCTGACTGAGCTGTGGGAGACATCAGAGCCACCTTTATAACACTCCAGAGCAAAATTCAGGCTGTGGCTTGACTGAAGAAATAATTCAGGTCATTGATAGATGGTGTTGTGACACTGTCTCTGGATCACCAGGACAACTACTGCCACTCAGAAAAGAGGGAGCTATAAAGAGCTGTAGACATGTCATCAGTCAGCCTTTTCCTGGAAATGGAGAAGGTTAAGAAACAAAAAAAGAAAAAGCTCACAACTCAGGGTAATTCCTACCGAGCTTTAAATTGGGCTCAAGTAATTGAGGCTTCTTCTATTAAACAAAATTAAAAGTCCCGGAGTTCAACACAGTAAATTTTAAAAGGACAGAAATAAATTTTCCTGCCCTGGAAACATGGCCCTTAAACTCCCTAACTATTTGCTACAATATTCCTCAGCCAGCAAAATGGAAAGCTGGCAGCCACCCAAGGTATTCAGACAAAGCATTGTAATTAGAAGCTACTTAGGGCACCATGAACCAAAATATATGCTAATAAAAACATCATTAACTAACTTGTGAGGAGACTCTTCTTAGGGGAGGGAATCTTTTCTAACAGTAACATAATTGTTGGGCATAGAAGTCCTGAAGTCTGTGGCAACAATTCAAAGCTAATGGGGAAAACGTGAGATAGAGGGAGAGAAAGTGACATTTGGGAAATAGACGTGTGAAGGGAAAGTGATTCTAAAGAAGAAAATAAAGAGAGTCTGTTGGATAGCAACCAACACAAAGGAACTAGGCCCACAGAGACCAGCACTTAGGCACAGAAGATAGGGGGATTTTGTGAAGTGTGCTGCCAGTTTGTTTCTTTCTAGTCAAAAAAAAAGGGGGGAAAAAAACCCAAGATAAAAGGCTTAAGAAGCTGTCTCCTTTTGTAATCAAGTACAATGTGAATTTTTCACCATGAGCCACATACCCCTCTCCAGGGTCTCCTCATAAGAGGCACACTGAGCATTCACACCCACCAAAAATGTGATAAAAATGCTTTTAATTTCCATTTTCTGCTGCGTTATTGTCATTCTGCAGCACTGACATTTGTTTGTTATTTCCCAAAAAACGGCAATTCTGCTTACTTCTCTACTCTGCCTAGAATTTCAAGTTTCTTGACTCAAAAGAAACAAAATATTGGATCTATTATCCACAGGAATCAGAATTTACCTGTTCTCTATGACCAACCCCTGACTGGATAGCCTGTGTACTAAGGTTCTTCAACTCACTCAGGTGTTTCTTCAAGCTTTTAAACCCAAGAAGAAGCATTTCCAAAGGCTTGCAACATTACAAGTGGCTATCCAAAAATCAATTTAATGCCTCGAGGGGATGCCAAGTGTTTCCAGCTGGCTCCTCTGAGCACCCAGGACACCAATCCTTTTCAGAAGCAGCCAGGTGAATTTCCATTTTCTCCCAGCAGACTGAAGAAAGGTGCCCAGGAGGCACCCGGTTCTCACAGAGCATCACTCAAGGAAGGGCTTGCAACTAAGATATTTAAGAGTGGTTTCTCTACACCCTCCAAGCTAGCAGTTTCCCAGAGAAACTCATGAGCAAGGAAGAGAAAACTCATGAAAAAGGACAAAGTCATGAACGAGGATCACAGAAGTGCCACCACTGTTGTTTCCACCTGCTCGCTGTACCATGGTTAAGGTTTGAGCTTAGCTTAACATAAGTGAGACTTCAGTCAAATCTCACCCAGGGCTCTTCTGCTGTGCAGGCTCCACATCAACACGTAGACAGAGCAACAGCTGGCACAGCTGGGGAAGCACAGAGTACCCCGACTCCAGAATAAGCACAAGCCTATGCTTGGCCTTGCATTTAGGAGAACAAAGCCAAACAAAGGCAATGCTGAAAGAGCAGGAAGTCCTAAACACAGCTCTCACAGCAAGACAGACTGACAAAAATCCAGGCTTCAGCAGTGGAACATAAAGCCTCAACAAAAATGACAAGCAAGGGAAGGACAACTCTCAAAGGAGAAATAGCACTCAGAAGACATTTAATAGTAAACTGGGAAAAAAAGCAATAGGCCCAGAGATTGGGGTGGGCTGGAAGCTTTTGGTCATCACTGTTGTTCACAGGGTAACGTGAAAGAAATCATCAAGGGGACACATTTGTTCTGGAATAGCAGATCAGAAGGAGCAACACAAAACAAAGCAACCAAAAATCCACGATTAAAGTTAAGATATTGAGACGTGTCATGTGTTTAGCTGTAAAATAGGCATGTTCTAAGAACCTGGACCAGTATGGACCTCTTCCTGGGAAACCTGTCTGCCCCTCAACACCAATCAACTTTGTTTACTGTATCCCTCCAGGTTCCTAGTCCTAGTGAAGGACTGGGAATACATTGTGCAAACACAGAACAAAAAGATGGTCTCTAGCCTAATTCATGATTACCAATTCATGAAAACCTGTTAACATATCTTACCTGTAATAGATTCTAAGCCATCTAACGAAGTTTGTGGTGCTCACTGCTCATTGTTGTTTGACACACAAAACCAAAGGAAAGCAGATGTTTGAAAAATTATGAGCTAAAAAAAAACTGACAGGAAACATAAGGGACTAGATGGGAAGGATGGATTTTGTGTCCAAGAGTCAGAGCTCAGTCACAGATTTCCTGCCTCATCATTTTTTTCAGTAAATACAATTTTATTACTATTCACCCACTTTAAAAAAATAAACTTTGAGAGTTTTAAGACTACACAGGAAAATAGATTAATACTTATAATTAAATTTCAAGAACTTAGTTTTGTGGCCTGGAGAGCTAAAAGGAAAAGAAAAAGCAAGGAGAGCAGCAAAGTGGAGGGAAGAGAAAGAGAGAATAAGCAAGGAAACTGAAACCATGGGAAAGAAAACTGAACTTTTGCTACCTCTTGCAATAATTAGTCAGTTATCAGCTCCAGACCATGCAGAAATGGAACAAACAAGATTCAAGGGAAGGAATTAGGCTGTACTTCAAATATGTTTTTCAAGGCCCATTCTCCCATCATAAATAACATACTGAACTGCTATGAGGCAACAGATTTCATCAGGGTCACTTTGCCTCATGCTGCACATTGTAAATAAAAGCACAAGCATTTCCTGCACTTAACAGCAAAAATCTTTGCCTGCAAATCACATACAAGGTATAGAGAGTACAGCAGGATGTGCTAGGACTGACATTCTGTATAAGCATCTCATTTTATCCCAACCTAATGTGAGCATAGCTACATATTTATATTAAGAGAAACTGTGCCATTTCACAAGTTTGAAGGTGTTTTAGAAGTGGGCTTAAGTTTTTCCATTTCTTTCAAACTACTCAAGATATATGTGTGCATTTATTAAGAGAATTCTACAGCTCTACAGTCTATTACTGCATACTACTGCCATTGAGGCTATTAAAAGAAAAAAATGACCAACCAGGCTTACGTACAGTCAATATGAACTAATGCCCAAAACTCGATTATGGCTTTTTTTTTTTTTTTTTTTAAGTCAAAGGAAAAGCTGCTTGATTTGAGCAATTCACTTCACACACTTGAAAAAAATCAAGCCAAAACCCCAAGGTGGTTCAGGTTGCTGGGGTTATTTCCAAAATAATAAAAGCAGACACAACACACGCCCATATTCAATGTCCCAACTCAAGACAACCCCAGCGTCACCACCTAGGTTCAGACCACCCACCAGCCTTTCCAATGCCAGTGAAAGCTGCCCCACACAAACCTGATGAAACCAGAGGAGAGCTGGAGATCGCTGGGGCACTGCTCGAGCTGTCTTGAGGAAAGTGGCTGACAGTCCACCACATTTGGATTGGGTTTTT
This sequence comes from Atrichornis clamosus, assembly GCA_013400975.1. NCBI lineage: Eukaryota > Metazoa > Chordata > Aves > Passeriformes > Menuridae > Atrichornis > Atrichornis clamosus. Next base: position 30,512 of record WBMZ01007997.1, on the reverse strand, counting down.
TGGGGGTTTTTTTAGGTTAAGTGGTATGGTCAGCCTGTCCCTGAATTTTCCCCACCTGTGAAAAGGGAACCTCCATACTTGGTGCCTGCTTGTGTTGCACTTGCAAAGATTGAGTAGGCTTATACTTACTAAGTCTTCTGAAGATGAAAGGTTTAGAAAAAGTACATCAACACACTACGAGAGACCAGGATAACAAAAGCATACTGCAAACTCACCCGTTCCTGACCAGCCGTGTCCCAGATCAGAAATTTATGAAGCTCATTCCCACATGGCACGGTTTTAGTCATGAAGGATGCTCTGAAAAGAAGGAAGGAGGAGAAATTTGTAATGTGACTGACACTCTGAATATGCAACCTGTGGACCTTAAGGAGTTCTGCTGGGTTAGACTGCATATGGGGAAAACTTCAGGACCACGGAAGTGGAAGTCTCCCTTTTCTGAGATAATGCCTATACTACCTATATACCTATTTTTAAAAAGAAGGCATTTTTGCAAGGGTCCAGGAACACAAATGCTCCTGCCATTTACACATGGCTTCTACTGCTTGTTAGCTCCATCTTCTTGGTGATACAGACCTGAGAAAAAGACAACAACCAGCATCATACCAGCCAACAAATGTGCCACTTTTCACTTTAACTGGTGGGACTGGATCACCAGGGAACAGAAGAGTCACCTGCTGGAATGCACGTGGTAAACAAATGGAAGAAAGTTCTTCCCCCTTTCAACTGGGATGAAGAAGTCTTTGTAGTTTCTTTTATTTTCCACGGGAAATGAGATATGCCTATGTTTTCAAAGTTTTGGGGTTTTTTTAGGAAAGAAGGTTATAAATTTGTAGGCTTTTTCTATATTACAGCAGTTCCACTGAAAACTAGTAGAAGAGACTGCCAAACTCAGTAAATTTCTATTTTCCCCATCCTATATGGATACTGCTAAACAATTTCTGTTGTGGCAACATTTTTCCTGGCTCATAAAGATGCATTTGATACAATGCACTGTCATTACAGAAGCACTGAATGACACCAAAAGACATATGACTGATCAAAATATTTCCTGAAAATGATATACCACATTTCTCCTCTACAGCCATCTGCAAATTGCTTGAATTTAACAATGCTGCATTGCTTATGAAAATACTAAGGCCAAAAAAAAAAACAAACTAAAAAACAAAAGTAGCATTTCTTTGGTTGTTTTCAGGGTGTGTGCTCTCAGTTGTAACTCTCCTTTTCAAAGCAATAAGTAACACTTCACAGCTCCAAAAGCTTTATAGATCCACAGTGGCTACTGTTGATTGCAAGGATTATATATTTTAAATAGTTGAATAATTTGGAGGAAAAAAAAAATCCCTTATCTGTGTGGACAAATAATATCACCTACGTGAAGCTAGCCTTCGCATTTTAATCTTCCAATGAAAAAAACCCCACCTTTAGTTCTCATAATTATGGTAACAGAGGAAAATTATTTTCCAGTTTGAGAAGAAGGCATTTACTTAGCATCAACAACTACTTGGGGAAAAAGACTGCCAACAGCTTAGAAGTAAAAAAACCACTCAAGTCACCATCAATTCCTTCACTGCAAACAAGTGTCCTTCAGCCTGTAATTTTATTCATGACATGCTTCCTTTCTCTACGTCCATTTTTCTCTATTCATTACATTCAGGAATCCAAAACTGTCCTGGAACTTCAATGTGCAACTTCCAGCTGAGACTCCTTCATGCATTGAAAGGCAGAGCTTTTGAAGGTAGTGCCTAACCCTCTGAACAACACAGAGCAATCAATACCAATCCTTCACAGACGATTTAAAACAGCTCTGACACACAAGCCAGATCAGACCTTTCCCAAATTACTCCTTTCTGTACATTCCATATTAGCTTCCGTAAGTGATCCATTATTTTAAAAATTTTACAGGTAACATTGGACTTTGGTAGATGTGTCCCTAAGATATTAAAAGAAAAAAAAATCTGAATTAAAATCAACTACAAGACTGATAGGATTCTGATGGTCTGATACATGGAAGCTTAGCGGTTTTTAAAGAAGAGGTATTCATTATACTTAGTTTAAATTGCACTGCCCCTATTTTAAGAAAGGCAGGACAATGTGACACATCCTAAACTTAGACAAAAACACATCCAAACATGGGAACAGACACTGCCCATGTTCCAGCCCAGCCTACCAGCACACTAAACAAAGGTACTTTGAGGGCTTCCCATGGTTTTCCTGCCATTACTCAGCTACGGGATGACCTGGTCATTGTGCACATTACAGCCTCTTGGGTTGTGGGGTTTTGTGTTTTTTAAGCTTCAAGGATCAGATTTGAAACCTCATCGACCAGTGAAACCTGAAGTGATTTAAGTCCTAAGGTCCTGCAGCCAAAACACAGTCTAAAGTGCGAAGCTCTTGACAAGACAAAGAGATAAGGACACCATCTGAGTAAGACATCTAAGAATCTTTCGGTGTAACATGGGGGAAGGAGAACAAAACAGAACATCTGGAAGTCATGGCAATGAAAAACACCAGTCAATATGGAGTGGTTCTGAACAGCCCCAGAAAAGACACAGGAGGAGAATGGCAGAGCTCTGTCAGCCCCTCCATAACACAGAATGCTGCAATACAGTAAGTTTAGGGATGCTCTGTATTCCCAGAACAGGGAGAGCAGAGCAGACCTGGTCTGGAGCAGCCCCATACTTTCTAAGCAGGTAACATGAGCTGAAAGCCATTAAGGGAGAGTAAAGAGCTGCGTGAGACTGATGGAGAAAAAAAAGATTTACCATATTCAGAGCCTTGAAAGTAAGGAAAAGAAAGGAGCACAACAGAGGGCAGGGAGTTTAAAAATATATAGAATTAAAAATATGTCATGTATGGTACTTACCCAATAGTAGGGCTAATATTATGATCAAAGTGGTCCTGGACAAATCGACAAACGATGCTCGACTTCCCAACCCCAGTATCCTGAAAATCAAAGAAAGCATGACAGTGAGTCATGGAGTCATATCTAGGAGACCCTAGATGTCAATACTTCACTAGATTTAAATTCAAGAATTAATATTTGACTATTTCTTCCTGTCTAGTGGCAAGTAGGGCACATTAAACACTTCAGAAGAAAAGTGAAGACATGTCTTATCCTTTCCAAATGTCAGCATTGTGAAGGAAGCTCCCCGGTCCTACTCCCAAGACTCTCTTCTCTGCAAGCCTTCTCTTTTATTGGGTGGATTTTAGATTCCTGTTGCAAGGACTGCAGTCCATCAAGCACAGCCATTTACTTGTACAAGCAAACCCTGTGCTTTCCGACCCATGGCGAGAGAAACAATTCCACTCGGGCCTGTTGCAAGGGCAGCCCAAGCACACTTCCAAAACAGACGAGTAATACCAACATTTTATTTTAGCACACTGACAGCACTGACTTAGTGGAAATAACCTTTTCACAGCAAGACAAACAAACCTGCTTGGTGGAAACTTTACAGAGGCTTCAGGTGGTTTTGAAAAGGTAGTAACCCAAAGACTTGGATCCCCAGAGATGTGCAGCTCTCCCTGTGCATGCCATTTTAAGAGGACTGCAGTGCAACAGCACTACTTTAAATGCAACACAGCTTGCTTTCTACACTGCAATGTGGCAGGCTGATTCCACTTGCAGGAATAGTTTTGCTGGTTCTTTTGCATATACCCAATCAGTAAGGAAAAATAAACAGCAGTAAAATAGCGAAGTAAAATCCAAAATAACCTGAAGGGGCAGGGGAAAACTTGAAATTATACAGAAATTCTATTTTAGGCATTTAAGATATGAACAACTTCCCTAAAATGCAGCATTTTTCAGTCTGTCTCTCTTGTTCCCCAAAGCCTTGGATGGTAGGTAGAAGAACTTAAATTATACAGAGAATTATCAAGGAAGAGGAATAGCAATATCACTAGGTCTTCCACAGAATTGCAAGGAGTCTCCTTAGAGACGAAAAGGATGCCAGGAAATCGATCCTGACCTTTCCAAGGCATTAGCAATGACAGCCTAGGGTCCAATCTAACTCATTAAACAGTCAATGGAAAGTTTTCTATTAATTTCATTGAAGTGATTGCAGAACTACTAGATTGTACCTGGTAGTTCCATTTGTATCCACATTTTAAGATGACTAATTTACACAAAATTCTTGAAGAATGCCAAGATAAGACAACACTGTTTGTTGAGAGCACTACAGACATTACTATATATTTTTCAAAGAGCAGCTTTTGCCCACACGTAACTACATATTAAAAATAGCACCTTTGCCTTTCCTGTAATTGATTTTGCAATATGTTAACTTTTTTTTGAGTAAGAAAGAAAAAGAATGCCTGTATTTACATTTCCTTTCACCATGCTTACATGAAACTGTATTGTCATGCCGAAGTCCTTAGAGACAGCATTTATTAGAAAACCATCATTTAAACTCTCATATTTAATTCAAAGCTGTCCTTAGTCAGCTTAAAAGCCATAATAAATGCTCACGCTACACAGACGGTTGTTTATCTACTCTGTTCAATCAATGGGAAAAAAAGATCAAAGAGAGGAGCAGTGTTTAAAAACAGCCCTGTAGCCTTTGATCAATAGCAGTAACACATCCTGTTACTATTTCCAAATTTTGCCTTCATTATCGATTCCAGCTGACATCTCTGTATAATTACTACGCCAGGATGGCAGAACACATTAAAAAAAAAGTAATAAAAAACCACCTCAGCCATGAAACTGAGGATCTAATTATTACTCCAGATTTTAAATAGGGTGGAGAAACCAGAATTACCACCTGCTGGTTGCAAGGAATGACATTTCCCTCTTGTGGGGACAGAGTTTCTGCCATTGTGTTTGAAACTAGGCATTGACTCTGGTGACCTGACGATGTTTTAGTTTCATCTGCTTCCTTCAGCTCCCTTGATGGGTCACTCTGAATGGCAACTGCAATTACAAGAGGAGCTTGGTCTCTGGCAGGGACGTGACATCCACAAACATGGATTAAAGATTAGCTCATTTTCCTGGAACCTCTTGCCTCTTCATCTTTCAGTTTGTGGCTTTTACTAACGTTTCATGATAACGTTAAAGGACCTTTCCAAGTTTCTACTGCTATCACATCTCACAATGAGCATGGCTGAACTCAAGCACATGCCAGGCACACCAACAGCCCTCCAGAAGCAGCTTAAAGGCATTCTTACACTTTGCTCCTGGGGTTGCTTGGACTACCAAGAGGGCTAAATTTATCCCTCGAGTACCTGGAGTGAAACCAATGGACTTGCACCACAAGTGAACCTGTCTTTAGGACCAGGCCTGCTGCAGCCAGTGGCTTTCCAGGGGCCAGGCAACTGATTGCACCAAGGGGGTTCAGTTGAAACAAGCACTCCCAACTTCCCTTTTGTTGCCTAGAGGATGCAAACCACCATCTACCAGAGTATAATTAGAGCACAGAGGGGAAGGAAGTAAAATAGAAAAAGCTTCCTACTTAAGGCAGTGATTATCATTCCATCATGGGATTTAAAACTACTTAGTTTTCAGTCCACATTACTGAACTGATACCCATCACAAGAGACACTCACCTGCCTGACAGCAAAGCAAATCATAGTGTATGAACCTTGTATGACAACTTGAAAACAGCTAACGAGACCTTAACTTTTACTGACAATAGGAAATTATCTTTCAAGTCTCTCACAGAAGACAAGCAAGCAGGGTTTTTGCTTCAAAAAAGTAGAGAAAGCATTTGCTTCTCAGCAATGTATTGAAATTAAACCTCCTTGCTAAGACTGTATAAACCTTTCCTGCAACCATCTGCTTTGTACTTTACTATATGGTCTTCCTCTACGTAAATCCATTCTTCTAACAGCTGATGCGGATGATCTCCCTAGTTTTGTTTCTTTTTCTTCAAAGGATTATAGCAGAAGATTGATCAAGCCACATACATGCCTGGGTAACATTCAGGCATACAGATTATTATCTTTCCAGCTCTCAAAGTTCTGCCGTTTGCCAGCTTTTTACACCCTCTAATCTGTTTTTCTGTTTTGTTTTAGTTGATGTTGGTGTACATATAAGATCAAACATACACAAAGCTGTAACACTTGGTTTATGCAGAAGGTCACGGCAGCACTGGGCAGAGTGGACTGGGCAAGTTTCAGAAACTGAGAACATGCCCTCAGGAGTTCTGTAACACTTCAAGGAACAGATCCTGCAAGTTTTCAGAAAAATCCTCATCCACAGGAAACCCAAGGGCTGCAGCACCATACTCATTGACTCATCACGATCAAGAGCATACCAATCCACGAAAAAAGTGGCAAGAAAGAAATAAATATCATTATTCTGAATCAAGGTATTCACAAGTAACTCATGGGACCAAGTGCATGTTTTGCTTTTTTCCCTTCTTCATAAGCCTTGTAGCACATTACAAAATATCAGTTATAAACCACATTGTAATGAGATAAGCAAAAGGGGTAGGGTGGGGAGGAAGGAAAGGAGCAGAGATGTAGTTCACTGTAAGTGAACCACTATTAGGTCACCAGACTAAGTAGCTACAACTTCAGAACCTCCCACTGGTCTGCAAAGTGGATTAGAAAATCTGAAACTGTATCAGATGTTTCTGATAAACAGAAGGAACCAGTGCAAGCATGACTAATGTCGCATTTTTACCCTTTAACCCTGGAAAATGCATTTTCTATTCTTTTAAAATCCTTTACCAGCACATTTACATGTGAGGATTTTAAGAGCACCAGAATGGAGAGCAGCATGCCACAGAAAACAGTGCTTCCACCCACACTCCTGCTCCCGGGGAACCACCCCACTTGGCTCTTCTCAGCTCATATTACTGTAAAGGAGACTGTATTTCAAGCTAGCTGCATTACAGGATGCTGGCAACTCATTTGCAGGCAAAAAACAACCAAGATGCTGATTTCTTCTGGCTGATTTGCAGCAGCTTAGAGGAAGATAAAAGCAAAAAAAAATAAAGCAGAAGTTTGATATGAGCGATTTATTAAAAAAGAAAACCATTTTCCCATTACAAATAGGCAGTTGGTGTATTCCTCTGTCCATTGTTCCAAATGCAGATCACAGAAGAAAAAACAAATGCAGAAAAATGGAGCTCTTTAATTTAAATTTGGATGTCTCATTTATATCTTTGCACACAGGGCCTAGTCCTCCAAGCACTTTTCCAAATTGAAGGGTACACCTTGTAGTACCTTGTAAACACATCCCTTATTAGGCTGTTAAGTCTTTAGCCTTGATATTGTAACAGCTTTTAATAGATTCAGGGTCAAGCCCTATTGTGCTGAGTAAATGAATCTCTTCATGTAATTTTTTTTTAAATCTTAAATGGAATAAATGTTGAATTCACAAAAAAAGTCCACACATATCATGACTGATGACTAAACAGCAGCCCTATAATTATGTACACTGCTGCAAGAGCTTTTTTAGTCTCAGCTATGCAGTCTTTCTGTGCTATGTTAACACACAGGGCTTCTTAAATATGTGTAAAATTAGATAAACCATACAAAAATCCTTTTATGACTCTAGGATTTTGAAAATACAAAATACAAGAACACTAGACAGCACTTCACACAAGGAAATGGCACACTAAGAGTGAACATACTGAAGAAACTGCCTTCTGTCCTTCCACTTGCAAAGTAAGGGAAAAAAAAAAGAAAAAAGAACATCTGGCTTGTAACCACCACAGATCTCATGACTAACTTCCCATTTCAGCTTTAAAGGAAGGTTGAGATACCCTGGAGACAGGCACCACAAAAATCTGCATTAAGAAGTAACGGATAACTGACCTTTATATAAACAGGGATCCAGCACACAGCTCCTTCAGAAGGAAGTTTTCTCATCCTCTTGGACAAAGCCAGGACTCAATCCTGGACCTCTCCAGTATTTCAATTTGTGAAAATTTTTACAAATTAAAATGCCTATACCTTCAAAACATTTCTCATATTAACTAAGAGCCAGTGGGACACACCTACAAGCACAGGTCTCATTAGATCTGACAGGGTTTAACGTGAGTGAGTCTTACAGGTCAGAAGAAGAATGAGCCCTAGGAGCCTGGAGGGTACTAATACTAGGTGCTCCAAAAAACCCCAAGTAAAGATGTTATTTCAATAACAATATGAGAAACATTTGGAACTGACAAGTCTTCATCCTTTCCCATAAGCAAGGAACTGATCCTGTAGCTCCTGTGGCTTCCACGAAACTCAGCAGGATTTCCCAGCACCTCACAGCAGGAATGCATCTGCTCCTCAGAGTCCATTTATGCCAAGGCTTCCCAAAAGCTGACCTGGCAAGCACCCTAACTTTAGCAAAGGCACCACAAGCACTTGGCAGCTGAACCCTTCCTCTGAGAGTACCCAGTCAAGAGAAAAGGAGTGCGACCAATGCAGTCAGGGTTGGTTTAGTGTAAGCCCCAGGAAGTCTCTCATGGCGTAGCTTCTTCATCAGGCAAACAGCAGGAATTACAAAGCTGCTCACGCTGATGACACTCAGGGTTTCAGCCAGAAAGCAACACCAGAGCCTACCAGCAAGCTCTTCCGAAGCTTTCTCCAGACAAGATATGCAATTAAGCGCATGCACCAGAAACATCTGTGGTCAAATCTGGGTCTCTAATGATCCTCTCAGTGTACCTTCCAGTGAGATAATGCTGCCTTCTGTCTTCTTTCAGACACAAAGTGGAGAATTTAAAAAAAAAAAAACCAACCAAAACCAAAAAGTTTTGATCTAACATACAGGACTAGGGTGCAGTCAAAAAGCCATCCCACTCTCCTGGAAGAGGATCTGCTCAGAGAGGAAGCTGGCTGCTCTTCATTGTTAAGAGAAGCAACAATTCCTGGCTCCCTGTAACATATTCACACCACTGGACAAATCTCTTGGCTGATTCATCCCTAACTGAAAATAACAGAGGAGCAGGTTTATGCTCAAGATTTCCCAAGTTAAATTCTCCTCTTTGTTACACTCATTTGATTCCTGCCAGTCCTAGAGCAGAGAGGAAGGAGAGGTCCTTGTCTTGCTCAGTGTAGAGCCTTCGCTGTTGGAGCATTAAAGGTGTACAGATGAAAACACTTGAATTGGTACGAAGTTACCAAAAAGGAAAAAACTGTCATTTATTATCAATGTATTTGATATTTTATATACCAAAAAAAGGCACTGCAAACTTTTGCAACTGGCCAGGCAAGCCTGGGTTAGAAAGACACAGTTTAAACTTTAGGGGAAGGAAAATAATCAATGAGTCATAAAAAAAATACAAATGCAGAGAGACCATTCATTCCAGTAGCTCTGTAAAGCACAGCTGGTTTTGACTTGGCAGTTCAGCTTCTGCACATTTAAAGAGCCCTTCTTTCCACTGTCAGAATAGGCCACGCTTTCATTTTTGATTTACAGTTGAATCACCCTGGCCCATTCCCATTACCCTCAGCAGGACTTTGATGGAACCTGAAAATTCACAGTAGTGTAATTGCATCGCAGAGCTGCTAAATGGTTTGCATTTCATTAGCTATCATCAAACCAATTGCTAGGCCTGCACTGCAAAGTATTGCTGGGCTTTAGCAGAAATGTATGCTCAGCTCTGGTCAACCCTGGTGTCTAGGAGAAATGTTACTCCTTGGGCAAGGTCTGGCACACAGCACTGAGATATTCAACCTGGATCTTGAATGCTTTCAGGGATGCCAGTTCTTAACCCGAAGGCACGTGATGTGGTAAGGCTGAGTACAGGACTGCGGCTGTCTCTTAAATTCCAGTGGAGGTAAAAAAGCAACAAGCTGAAAAACAAATTAAAGCTTTGCAATCTGCAGCCTGCTTTAGTCCTCTATGCCTGCCTTTAACATTTTAATCATTACTCAGATGATCAAATGTAGGTAGCATTGCAATACTTTCCATGTCTTACTAATCCAGTTACAGCTGCTCTGGAAGGCTGTGACAGGCAGCTTGAAGAGCATCTGAAACTGCCTTTGGACTTTTATCAACTGTATGAACATACAAGGAAGAGTTATGCACAACAGACTCCTGATCGCAGCTTCCAAGGGCAGTATTTTAATCCAAGAATTACTCTACCCAATAAACTTTTTGTTAACCTTAAACACATCCTTCATCCTTCCCTGTATTTGGGTATCGCTTTCAGTTGTCTGAAAACACTGCTGTAAGGAGAAAAACCTTCCAGGAGACTGAGTTTCAGAGACACCCCTGGGACTGCACTGAATCTGCCAAGTGTCAGGCTTGTCCCAGCAAAAAGCAAGCCATGCACTGCGGAGTGGTGTTTAGGAAGAAGTGCAAAAACCTTCTCGCCATTATTCAGTTTTTCCATCTGCAAGATGTATCAAGTGAGCAACGCTATCATTGCACAAATGCACAGATGAAAATACAAGAACAGCTCTTAGACTCACACATTGGCTCTCGGCTGCTTCACCAACACAAAACTGCCCAAGGCTTCAGCCTGAACCAAAGGGATGCAGGTACAGGTGATCTGAAGCCTCACTTCTGCAGTCAAAAAATACACATCTCGTTCAGGACACTAATGATTTTTGCAAATTCCAATCTACAAAATGTGTGGCCTTATATTACTAGCGATCTTCAAGGAACTTCTGCAAAGATCTGTGAGGTACTCAGCTGCATAGCAAATTTCAGAAAGGGTAAAACTAGAGCCAGAGCTGGACTCCAGGGGTGTCACTGTGCTATCACGCACTTTCCTGAGTGAAGGGTATCTGCCAAATCAACAGCAACACTCACACTGAATATTGGAACCCAGTTACCCAAGATCCCAGCAAAAACACACGGATCTCACTGCAATTGTTTCGAGGGAGGATGGCCACCACTGACCTCCTGTAGTGGGTACACCCTGGCTGGGTTCTGCAGTGTCTCACGTCAGTAGGAACTACCACCATTCTTTTGGTCATCTCTCCATGTGTGAACCTTACAAAAGCATCCCTGCCTGCATTTCCCTTTGTTGCATTCTTTTCTTTTAATTCATAATATATAGTAATAAAGGTATCTTTTAAGTCAGTCGGTATATTACTCCTATCAACTTAGGATGGCCTAATTCAATTCCCCCACAGTAAAACACTCTACACATAATTTCTAATTGCTCGTGTAATTTCAGGCCAACACTGGTGTTTTGGAGTGTAAATTAGCTACAGAATCAGATTTTTTCCTCTGGTGCACATTAAAATTAGCTTAATTCCCTCTACACATAGAAGTGCACCACTTGTTCTACCCACAACCAGGTCAGTCCTGTTATGTCAGAATACAATCCTTCCTCCTAGTGCTGCAAGGACTGCATTTGGCACAGGAATTCTTGGCTCTATCGTTCACAGCTCACTAGGTGTTATATGAAAATGGTTATTTGATTTTACCTTGCAACAGCATTATGGTGATGTAAAATAGTGATCGTTGAAAAGCATTCAGACAGTACAGTAACAAAGAGCTATTTAAGTGCCTTAAGAGACAGTCAAATGATGAGTTTATTTGTTTGGTATTTATATGTGTCTTCCATACCACCTGTATATTCCTACTGGTTGTTTTAAAACACAAAAATATTTAGCAGTCAGGACTCAATGCTATCTGGTCTCCTGTGGTGGGCTGATGCTGCCTGGAAACCAGGCACCCACCAAAGCCATTCTATCACTGCTCTCCTCAGCTGGACGCGGGAGAAAAAATGGTATGAAAAACCTGTGAGTTGAAATAACGACAGGGAGAGATCACTCACAAAATGCTGCCATGGGCAAAATAGACTCGACTTGGGGAAATTAATTTAATTTATTGCCAATCAAATCAAAGTAAGATAATGAAAAACAAAAATTAAACCTTAAAACACCTTCCCCCCACCCATTCCTTCTTCCCAAGCTTAACTTTACTCCCAATTTCTCTACCTGCACCCCACAAGAGCAATGTCTCTGCCTCTCACTCCTACTTGGGGGGAGGACTCCTCAAACACTTCCTCTTCTCCAATGTGAGTCCTTCCCACGGGGTGCAGTTTTTCACAAACTCCTCCAGTATGGGTCTCCTCCACGGGATGCAGTCAACTAGGCACAGACAGCTCCAGTGTGGGTCCCCTATGGAGTCACAAGTCCTGCCAGCAAACCTGCTCCAGTGTGGGCTCCTCTTTTCATGGGCCCACAGGTGCTGGCAGGAGCCTGATCCTGCATGTGTTTTCCATGGGGTCGCACTCTCCTGCAGGCATCCACCTGCTCCAGCGTGGTTTCCTCCATGGGCTGCAGGTGGATCTCTGCTCCACCATGGATGTCCATGGGCTGCAGGGGCACAGCTGCCTCACCATGGGCTGCCCCACGGGCTGCAGGGGGATCTCTGCTCCAGTGCCTGGAGCACCTCCTGCCCCTCCTTCTCCACTGACCGTGGTGTCTGTAGGGCTGTTGTTCTCACATATTCTTACACCTCTCTCTGTCTGCTCTTGTGCAGTAGCTTTTTCCCTTTCTTAACCATGTTATCCCAGAGGCACTACCACCACCACTGATGGGCTCAACCTTGGCCAGCAGTGGGTCTGTCTTGGAGCCTGCTGGCACCGGCTCTGTAGGACACAGGGAAGCTTCTGGCAACTTCTCATAGAAGCCACCTTGTAGCCCCCTGGCTTCCAAAACCTTGCCACAGAAACCCAATACACCTCTGAATGTAAAACATATCACGTGATCCCTTCTCTGGGTTTGTTTTCCTTCAGCCCACATCTGTCAGCAGAGCATGGACAGCGACCGCCCGTCTGCTTCGCCTCGGAGCTGAAGGGAATCTACAGCCCTGTCCACTTCTCCTCTTCCCAACCAATCATCAAAGACAAACACCTGCTGCCTGACCAGTTTTGGCTCCCTTACCAGTGTGATTATTCAGCATGTCATCTCCTTCCACACACATCTTGCACACATCCTCCTGTGGAATTAAATTCAGGCCTGCACAGCTGCTCCAATACCTGCCATACTTGGAGCCAGAGAATGCAGTCCTACTGGTCCTGCTGTTTTGTAGGCTTCTTTAGAGTTAGCAAGTTTCTTTGTATTCACTGTCACAGGTCCATTGCTCTCCACCAGATCCCAGCCGAGTAATCTTTCAAAAACAAAAAAAACCCTAAAGCCCAAGTTTCAAATACACTTTCTCTAATATTTTGCTGCATCCTCTGCTCTCTTATAGACAAAAAAGAGCATTTCCATCCCTCTCTCACTCTCAGAGTACAATATTAGTTACAGTATCTCCAACTACTTACTTTTGTCAAAGACATACCCAAGGATCCCAAGCAGCACTATGGCTTCACCGAACTGTAAAGTACAAAAGCAAGCATGGACGCCCAAAAGTACTTTAACATCCTACCAAAGCAACGTGTCTGGACAGAGATGAGAGAGACTGAAGAGCAGCTAATGCCTATATCATAGCTAATGTTAGCAAAAATTCACTTTCCCAGAGACACTTATATATTAATGCATGTAATATTACATGAAACCAAAGTATTTTCAAGAATGTTTCTAAGATACTTGGCATTATCCTGCTATCGTCACTAGGGCTCTAATCCCAAGCTCTTCATGCTGGGTTGATGGCATGGAGAATCGTAACTGCAGCCTGAAGAATCACAGAATCATAGAATAGTCTGGCTTGGAAGGGATCTTAAAGATCATCTACTTCCAACCCACCTACTGTAGGCAGGGACATATTTCAATGGACCAGGTTGCTCAGAGCTCCATCCAACCTGGCCTTGAACACTTCCAGAGATGACGCATCCACAACCTTTCCAGGCAACCCGTTCCAGTGCCTCACCACCGTCACTGCAAAACACTTCATCCTAATATCTCATCTAAACCTACTAATTTTTAGTTTAAACCCATTCCTCCTTGTCCTGTCACTACACATTCTTGTAAAAAGTCCCTCTCCATCTTCCTTGCAGGCTCCCTTCAGGTACTGGAGATTAGGTCTCCACGAACCTGTCTCTTCTCCAGGCTGAACAATCCCAATTCTCTCAGCCTTTCCTCGTACGAGAGGGGCTCCAACCCTCTGATCATCCTGGTGGCCTCCTCTGGACTCGCTCCAACAGGTCAATGTTCTTCCTCTGCTGGAGACCCCAGAGCAGGATGCAGTACTCCAGGTGGGGTCTCACCAGAGAGTGGAAGAACAGAATTCCCTCCCTTGCCTTCCTGCTCACACTGGATCCAGCCCAGGATGCGTTTGGCTTTCTGGGCCACAAGTGCACATTGCTGGATCATGTCCAGCCTCTCATCCAGCAGCACGCCCAAGGCCCTCTCGGCAGGGCTGCTCTCGATCCGTTCATCCCCAGCCTGGATTGATACTCCTTGCCCTGGCAAAGTGGCCCACATGTCTGCTGTATATTTACTCACCCAGGACTTACAAATCATGCTGCTCTTCCACAACCTGCCAACTCTTTTATCTATGAAGCTGGCACAAAAATATAAAGTGATCTTTATTTATGAGACACAGGGCTACAGAGGGAAGGGACAACAGAGCTATTCTTCATAATAGCTTCAGCGTTAGTCTTTAAAATAACTCCAATAGAATAAAAATAAATAAATGAAAAACATAAGCAAAAGAGAAATGCAATGATGAAGAAAACAGCCTGTGGGTCAGTACTCTGGCTACCTCAGTTTACTTCTCTGCAACATGATCCAAGAACAGCAGTGCTATAGAATATATTAAAAAAATCCGTTAAATTAACACTGCAGCCAACCTATCTCTGGAATGTTCAACTTAGCAATCTTTAAAGTTTTAATTTTTAAACTTTGGTAAAAAAAACCCCAACCAACCAAACAAAAGCCAACCCAAAACCCAAACCCATATAGTTATTCCACTATATGTGCTTAATCACTGCATCTTATCATACGAAGTGCAAGCTAACCACACCGCTATGCTACCATGAGTGTGGCCAGCAAAGGTAACAGCCTTCAACTGTTGCTAATATTATTTAGAAACTGCTTCCCCACATCAAATTTTCAGCTAATTCTCTGTGTCTTTTCTCACACATTTCCTTCCTCTTTGCACACAAGTTATCAAATTCAGAACAGCAGCTGAGCTGCTAAGAGAAATGGAGGATTTTAAATTGAAATCAAGGAGCAGAATCTCAATCAATTTCTTATGCCCTTGACAGCACGTAGTATGGGCGGCTGCAGAGAAAGAATTGCTTAGCCTGGTGAAAAGGAAGACAGGAACTTGGTGTTTATTTGCATTCCTTCATCTCAAACTGTGGCTTTTGGGGGCACTGGCTGTTTGCTTAAGATGTTCAACTCCGTGTTTTGAACTGGCTCTACAGTTTCAAGTAGGAGCATGACCTCTATAAAAACCACCTGCAAATAAGGTGGTATCAGTCTAGCTTAGCTAATAAGATGAGAGGATGAAAGGAGAAAGAAGAGGAGCACCTTTCAAGGGTCACACACACACAAATCTCCTTTGGATGCAGCACATGCCAATGAACAAGTAAAAACCCCTCCCACTGGATTGCAGTGGGGAACCCAACAGCACAAAGCCTTAGTGAGACTTGCTTGTTTTACACTACAGTCAAGCAGCTTTTGGATACACGAGTGTGCTCACAAGCTGTGTAGAAGCAGTCCAGCCTTTTGGAGACCTCACTGTCAAACAAGGCAATGGCTGATTAAGGCACAGGAAACAACGCTGTGTCAAAAAAAGTTACTCAGGACAGAACACATGGCAAGAAACAAGACCCTTCGTACTGTCTGACACAGCTGCCCACCAAGAAAGCTTCACCACAAAACCAAACACCATCAAACCCTTCTGCAAGGGCTGGACTGTGCTGCAATGCAAGGGAGGGCATTTAACTGGGCAATAGCACCACCTGGTGACTCCTGGGACTATGGGAGAAAGGAACTGGTCCATTTGGACATGCTGAGATGGGAGGAAAAGAGCAAGGACCACTGACTAAATTGCTCAAGTGAGTTGGGACCCAAAAGCCTGAGAAAGCAGGGAAAGAGGACAGCATGATGAAGTTACAAGAACTAGAAAGGTGAGACAGACTGAGGTGGAAAGAAGAGCACCTGAGCACCTTCCCCTGGAATCACAGGCATCTCCCACTGCTGTTATCACCTTGAGGAACCCTGTGGGGAGATGAGTAGCGTGAATGTGGCAAAGGCCGCTTCAAAGGAATGCCCATATCCCACATATAAATCATTGTATTAATGAACAAAGAAAGAAAAAAACGCCACAAAACCCACCAAAAAAACCTCCCAAACCTGCACGGTATCAACAGTGTTGTATGCCACAGAGGGAATTTTTTGGGCTAATTTTTAGGAGACCTACAGCTGTTGGACTTTATTGAGTCACTATCATTCAAAAAGAATCATACCTCTAACTGCCTTTTACTGACCACAGGATAATGGGATCCTCCTGACCAGGGTACAACACAGACCAGCAGGTGAATCCACACTGACAGATGCCTTCTGAGTGGTAAGAAAATGTTTGCAATGTTACAGAATCACAGAATGGTTTGGGTGGAAAGGGACCTTAAAGATCATCTAGTTCCATCCCCCCTGCCATGGGCAGGGACACCTTCCACTGGATCAGGTTGCTCAAAACCCCATCCAACCTGGCCCTGAACATTTGCAGGGATGGGGCATCCACAGCTTCTCTTGGGGACCTCACACCCACACTCCACGTCATGCTCTCCCACCACCCCAGTTCACCTTAATCAAACCTCCCTGTTACCAGTTTGCTGATTTCCCATCTGAGCTCTGTCACAGACACCTAAGTATCACATACTTAAATATGGCCTTTCCAATGTTCACCACTTAATTTTTCAGGTGAGGATAAGAAATGAGCCCTGGTTTACCAAGGGAACATTCCTACTGTTGGTGTCACAGGTGGATCACAGTCCCCCAACCAATGAAGAAGGAACTAAGAGCAAACTTTCCAGATCTTTCCAGCAAGTCAAACCTCAACTGAAAGGAGCTAAATAAAGCTGAAGTAAAAGTAAAAACTGCAAGTTCTGCTTTAATGCCTATGCAATTTTATTGATAGTAATACCTGGATTTTGCCAATTCCAATGGTCAGAGTCTATTTTCTAGACAGATTTGGGAGACTTTTTAACATCTGCACACTGTCATCCCTTTCCTACCCACTCTACCTCAGAATATACATGCAGTCACAAAAATCCATTTGGTGTACTACTCCTCCCAAAGCTAAATTCCCATTTAAAAATCCAGTTAAAAAGTGTGTGAATAGTATCTACTTAGACCTCATAATTGGCCCTGAACTTGAAAAATAAGGTAAGTAGCATAGAAGTCACTGTACCTCATATTGTCAGTGATAACAATACTGATTGCAGGGCTGTTATCTCTACCAGCCACATGCACACACACCAGCATAACAATTTGGTCAAATATCCTTTATCACCATTGTGCAATTCAGTTATCAGAGAAACTACATTTAGTTTTCAGACTAAATGCATAAATAACCTGAGCTTTTCATAGTTAAGTAAACACACTAGGCAACAGCATCCTGACAAATGTTTTTTTCAAGTACAGTTTCACAGCAAAAAATGGGATAAATAACTCTGTGTTGTTCCTTCCAAACCAAATTCTTTTACTAAGTGAGCCTTCCCCACATATATCTCTAGCAGCTGAAATTTTCAAAATAATGGTATGATGAGGAGATAATCTTTGACTTGAATTGCTGTTTAACACAAGTTTCTGTTCATATTCCAACACCTTACCTCTTTCCTTGTCAAATTCTATCATTAGGGGCCATAATTTCAAAATACAGGCTTGTTAGTGACACCTAGTAAATATGAAAACAAAACAGTTTAAATTCCTGTCCCAACATAGAGAACGTTCAAAATCTTCCAGCCAGTCTGAAATTGCTAATCCAATCCAAACGTTATAATTTCATCTTGCAGATTGCCTACAAGTACCAACAGTCATTTTCTTTTATAAAATGAAGACAGTGGCTCTTAGACAAGCACAATATGCACATCAACTACAGCATTTGACAAAATGGCTCTTGTGTTCAGCTTACTATTTCACTAACATAAAAATTGTCCGGTGGTTGCCTGGAAAAATTGTAAAAAGGCCCAATTACCTTCAGATTTGTCCATCCAAGCTCAATAAGCCCTATTCAATTCAATGTTCAGACATATTCCTCCCAAACTGTAACTACCTCACCTACAACTTATTATTGCATTTCTTACCAGAGAGGAAGAGAAAAACCACATAAATTATGAGTTTCAAGTGAAACACCAGTTGAAAACCTCAGTTGAGGAGACAAGAAAGCCCGATCCCTTCTCCCTTGCAGGAACAGGCAACAGAGAGGAAGAAGGCAGTTTCAGGGGGCAGCTATAAAAACTAACATTTCCTCTAACAAACAGGAACCTGCCTCACAGACTCAGATCTTTGCTCCAAATTAGCAGAGCCCTGGTACAAGCTATGTCACCTACCAACAATCAGAACCAAACAACTCTTCCTCTGGCCTCTACAGGCCAAAGACAGCCAGACACCATCAACCTTGAGCATTCAGGAAGTACCACAAGGGTGGGACAGGAACCAAGGATTTAGTACCGGGATTTATTGCCAGAAACTCTGCCTCTGCTTATCAGTTCTCTTTAGCTGACACAACAACCTGTAAAATCAGCAGCCTCTGATGACCATCTAAGCTGTGAGCTGGTCTCCTTTATCAGCAGCCTAAAGGCTGCCCAGCTGCTAATGGCACACTCTTTACACAGGCTGCTCTTACGATTTGTCAGCCCTCTTGAAATCTGCCTCCATCAGCCTTCCAGACACATTAAAACACGTGCCTTCTCCAGGAGGTATCAAGGTAAGGTGACAAGTTAAGAATTTCTGGAATTTGCCATTATTTGTTATTTACAATTAACTGCAAATTACATGTGGATGCTACACATCCATGTGGACATTAAGAGGTGGCATGAAGGAGAAGTTTAAAATCCTTGAAACTGAGGGTTTTAATTTCCTGGATTTACGTGCAGGACTGGGAATGGACTACCAGAAATTTGCATAAACCTAAAACCTAAAGAAAATTTTCAGCCATCTGTTAGGTTTAATTAACCTCGATTAATAGTGCTTTCATGTTCATTTCACCTGCTGTCTAGACCTAAAGTTTTCCCTAACACAGCAAACATCACCACTTATTTTAAATAGTGTCACATAAAGACCCACCTGGTGCTTTCCCCTCTGTCACCCATGCAAGTAAACAGAAGAAGTAACAGCAAGCACAGTATAATAAAACCCAGGGCTGAGTTTTTTATCTGTGGATTTACTGTGTGCTGCTGTGAACTTACTAAAAGTAAAGCTATCTGCACTGAACAGGCTCATAAATGGAAGAAATTATCAGTGGAAGGCTGTAGCCCTTAAGCAGTTGACTTCTTGAACATGTTCACCTCCCGTTGATTTCATCGGGAATGAAACCCAGCAACTCCTAAAAGCTGCTAGCGCTGGTGCCATGAAATTCAACTTTTTAGGGAAAAGCCCTTAAAATAAGCAAAACCAGATTCTGTTGCTTTTTTTGTTAAGGCACCTTCTTCTCTCCACCACAAAAATAACTAGGAAATCAGTATCCAACTTACAACTGACCTGCAGAACGAAGTTTTTATTCACCTGGCCAATTTTTCTCATCTTCACTCAGAATTAGGAAACCAGAAATGGTCAAAAGTGTATGGACTTTGCAAATCTCAATTGAAACTATCCTGGGAGCATTTCAAATGGAACGCTAAACCATAAAGTTTAGTACATTTAAGGACATCTCCTCAAAGGACAAAGGGGTAGAAGAAGAGTGCATTTGGTCTTTCCCTCCAAAGCAGGAAAAGATTGAGCCACACAGAAGGTACTGAGGAGTCACCCTCAGGACAGACTGTCTGGATACTAAACACACTTCCAGTGTCACAGCCCGAGTGTTTGGTACCATGTGGAACTGAGTACAGAGTTCCTGCAGATCCCAGACGCGGCAAAACAACAGGCATAGGGATTGAGGAAAACATCCCAATTGGCCAATGAGATCCTATCGGAGCTTCCCTTTGTCACATTTGTGAGTGTTCTTGACCAGTTGAGAGCTACAGCTTAACGCAATGCAAACAATTCTGCAGGTTCTGCTAGACAAAGTGTTTTGTTTCAAAACAGCACTAAGACAAAGTCAGGGCTACAAAAGAAGAAACAAGGAAGCTGAAGGCTACAACCAAAGGAGAAGTGGCAGGGTTTTTTCACCCCACCTTATTATTTTGTATTTCTGTTGGTTTGTTCTGTGTAGCTTTCTGTTTTATTATCCTCAGCTTCTCTCTCCCTTGCTCCTGCCCTGACTTTACCACTCTGTGTTCCTCATTCCCCCAATCCCCCTTCAACGCTCCCTAATGTTCTCCTTCAGTCTCACATTTTCAGTACTCCTCCTCCTCCGTTAGTCTCTGTCTTTATCACTTTGTTCCTCCAAATCTCCTCTATGCCAACTTCGACACTCCTTTTTCTACTGGTCTGCACATCCTTGGAAGTGTTCAAGGCCCTGAGCAATGCTGTGTAGGGAAAGCATCCCAGCCCACAGCGTGGGGGTTGGAATGACGTGATCTTTAAGGTCCCTTCCAATCCAAGCTATTCTTTGGTCACAACATGAACTACTGGAACACTTTTTAGGCTGCAGTGCTACCTCTCTCCTTCAGAAAATCTTTCTAAATTTGGATTTATGGAGTCAAAGGCAGACAGAAAAGAACCTTCTCTCCACATCAGCCTAAAGGAGAAGACAAGCCTGGCCGCAGAACTCTGGGTCAACTTCATACCTGGTCAAATAAAGCACCACCTCCAAAGAGCCTACCAAATGCTGCCAACCAAGCTGAGGTAGAACTGAGCTACTCTATCATGTTTTAATGTCAAATGACAGGAATCACTCATGAGCTGTGTTATCTCAAATACTTAATTTACCTAAACTTTTTATCTTGTCCTCCACACAGCAGTTAAGCACAGAGGAGCATTAAAGCACATGCTGAACTTTAAGCAGGGGATTCAATTTAGCCCATGCAGCAAAGGCTGAACGATGTACCCCGATACTGCTGAAGGGGGATCACCCTAATGCCTAGAATCAAACGTATGCTTAAGGATGCTACTTAGATTAGGGTTTCAGTTACACAAACTCAAATCAAATTTATGTTATCTGGTATTATACAACTGCCATTTTTGTCACATAAAACATGCTCCAGCTGTCCGTCTAATGGCCTGGCATGCCTTTATTCTTTTCAAATACACTCTGCAGGAAAAAAAAATATACGAAAATATCCAAGGCAGAAAAAAAATAAAATCAAAGAACAGAAAAATTGACTCTGAAGACTATTTCTATAAACTACACTCTGCTGATGGACTCATAACAGTTGAAGACAAGGTTTGATTCATTCACTGACATTCAACCAAACTGAGACAAAAACAAGTTCAACTTTCCTTAAATTTTCCACAAGAGCAATAATGTCCAAAAAAGAAAACTGCTGGCTCAAGGGATAATGTAAAAAAACACCCATGTTTGTAGCACACTCAAGAAATGAATATCCTAAAAGCAACCTTGTCTGCACAGCATTGAAAAGTTGAAGTCAGCATGGACTATGCACCATGAACGACTTCCGGCCTAAAAGTGGTTGGAAGCTTCCTGTTCATATCAGCTTTAACTTTCAAGTGTTGATTTTATGATTCTTAAAATAGGCACTTAAATACTTATATTTAGTACGCCAAGGAAAAGAAAAAAAAAAGATAGATAATGGGCTTCCTATTCAAGAAAGAATGGATTCCTTTCTCATTTCCTAAATCCTTCCAGGAATTAATCAACTGCCAGATTTATCCAGACACAAAGTGGAAGTGCACTCTTAGAGGCTGATAGTGGTGTGTATCAGTCAGTGAGAGGCTGGTTTTTTGCATTTTGGGGTGTTTTTTATAAACGAAGGCTGTCTAAAGCAAATAAACCTAGTATTTGCTTCCACAGATGGTAGAAGATGCTTGAGATGAAAATTGTGACTACACATTGACAAACACCTCAAATTTTTCAGTTGTAATATGCTTCTAAATCCTAAACTACTAACCACAGTGATATGGTACTTTCACCCCCTTAAATCAAGTAGTTAAAAATTAATTAAAGTCTCAAGAGTCAAGCTGAGCCTTGGTGTGACACCATACCACATTCAAGGAAATCCTCTTTTCACATCAGTCTTTGGTAAGTCCAGAGATTCCTACTACAGCTTCTCTGTGTTGGCACACACCAGATGTTGACCAAACTCCTAAGGATTCCTCTACTGTCACTGAATTCCCTCACAGTAAGAAAAGGGCAGATCTGGAGAATGTGCACAATGACAGTACTGGAGATGAAATATCAGCTACTAATTATAAGCATAAGACAGAAAAGGTTAAAGCTACTCCAACACCCGTGGTATCCCACAGGTCACCACCACTGAGCATGGAAGGAGATGCAAGTGACTTCAGACACATCCTGTCACCCAGAAGCACAGCTTTGCGATGAACCACTAGATCCTATCAACACTAAAGTTTTGTTCGCTGCAGAATTAAACAGGCACAAAACTTCATTTTTTTTTTTCAGAATTAAACCCACTTTAGGAATCTTTTGTAACTCATTTTGGTTGTGTAGACAGGCTTTCAAGGAAAGGAGAATCTGCTTCAGAGATTCACCCCTAACTGTGGGTTAATTCCTGTAAGAGCCTGATATTTATTGTTTACAGTTTTTTTATAGTGCCCTGCAGTTTTGCCCAGCAGAGGTTGATGGGTCCAATCGGGACACCCAATGACGTCTGCAGCATCCTGTCACTCTGCTGACAAAGGAGGAAACAGTAACTCAGGGACACAAAGTATTTAGTAGCTGAATTTCATGCACATGCACTTCCACATGTTGCCCAAATAAGAACATACTCTGGCCAAAACAAAAAGTGAAAAACCGTAACTTCTCTACCCTCTCATCCAAAAAATATAAAACTCATGCATTAACTAGCATTTCTGTTTAAAAATATCCAGGCGAAAATAAAAAGCATTTGTTCCACTGCCTGTTGTTCAGCTTTCGCGAGCAGCCCTGCAAGGCCAGAGACCGTAAATCAAACCACTGGCATGTGCTTACACAAGGCTGTGCTCCCAGTTGGCCTCCCATCCACCTCCGCTGGCGGCTTTCTAAAGCTTGGATTTGTCTTTTGGCAGGGGTGTTCAAAACGGCAAGCATTCACGGAAAGGTGATACAAGATGTTACAGAAGAACACTGAAATGTGTCCCTTTGCTGGCATCTTACAGGTGGAGATGGAATTTTAAAAATTTCCTTTCACCTTGATCCCTACACCACTACCCAGCCTCTACAAGGTATGTAGTGAGAAGAAAAACATCTCTGTAAGAATAAAAACACCTTTTATTTTCGTTTATTTTGGAAGCGCGTGTCCCATGGCAGCTCCAGACACCTTCTGGTGAGAGGCTGCAGAGTTCTATTCACAGGGGCTGCCCCCAGCCTACCATCAGGAGGTAGTGGGGGACATGACAAGGAGCAAAGCACTGAAGGCTTGCTCTGCTCTCTCCAAAAAGCATGGGATGATCCAACTCATTGGCATGACGACCTAACCCATAGGTGCGATTAGCTCTGGATGGAGGTAAGACTGGTAGGTAGCTTGAGGGTACACGAACTCTTCCCACCTCCTTTCCCAACCCTTTCAGAAGGTACCTCTATCCACGTTTTGGGCATTAGGCTGGCCCCAGAGGCAGCTTGGGGAAAACATCAGCAGAGGAAGCTCCAGACCTCTGGATGGAGGTGGAGATGATGGCAAGGCAGTCAAACCACAACTCCAAACACAGCCCCCCCATCAGTGGAGGTCGATGAGCCACCGAAGCTGAGGAGAAACAATTTCCCCTGCACTCAGTCTTCTGAGGCAGCACCTGAACTGTGAGCAGGGTGGGGTCAACAGCAACCTACTCTAGTGAAAGGTGTCCCTGCCCGTGGCAGGGGAGTTGGAATTAGATGATCTTTAAGGTCCCTTCCAACCCAAACCATTCCATCATTCTGTAACAGTGCAAACCTGCTAAAGTCAGTCGTGTTCACTTCAGCGTTCCCCTCTGCCTCTCCCTCAGAACCACAGCACAGGAAATGAAAAAAAATGGTGCCTGTCCTGATCTTATCTGAACAGAGATGTGGTCAGGAAATCCATGACTAACAGCAGTCCCTGGAGGGTCTAGCAACCCTGAAGACTGGGCAAATGGCATTTGCAAGAAGGAGCAGCAGGGAGGCAAAAGAGCAAGAGCAGCAGAGCTGTGGCTCCAGCCTCCTTGTAAATGCTTCTCTCCACAAAGAACTACCTTGAGAAATTCTAGACAGAGTATGTCAAGAATATGTCTATCCAGCCCGTATGTACCCTTGTAGTCTGCAGCAATACATCATACCCAGCTCAGACACAACCCAACACAAGCAAAATGCACCAGCACTGGAATTTATAAACACCACCACAAGCAAAAGCCCTGCAGACTAAAAGGCCTTTGCCCATGGGCAGCTCAACTGCACTCTAACTGCAACACACCCTGTAAATAAATCAAATTCTTGCCTTAGAAACTAGTCATACCATCAACCACAGTCCCAGAAAACATACTTTAAATGCAAATTTTAAATGGCCTTTTAATATGGCTTGACTTAAGTCAGTCAAAAGGAACTACCTGCTGAAAATGAGAGGGTTTTTCTCTTCCCCACACATTGTTTGCAAGCAGAGTTTCTGCCTCAGCACTACTTCATCCAGAAGGGTTAAAACTGCATTCAACCATGTGAAAAAAATGGAGTTTATTACCATTCAACTTCCTTATTTTGGCAGAAAGAAAGAATTGAGGGGGTTTTTTTCCCCTCAGAATTACTGTAAACCAAGAAGTTTCCCAATTTTTCGGCCAGAAATCAAAAAGAGGGGCTGAAGCAAGGGGCTGGGGGAAACCTAAAAAAACCCCAACTGGCAAGACTATAATCAAAATAAATAAACAGAATTTGAGAGACAGTAAGACTACAGCCTGCGTATGATTTCTGAGTGATAGTCACTGCATGGACTCATTCAACAGGCAAGTTACAAGCACGGGATAGGAGCAGCTGAGAGCTGGTTATCAGCGGATGGGAGCTGATGGCATGGCAGCAACAGGCACGAGCTACAGGGTACTCATTTGCTACCCAGTAGATTAGTAGTAACAAGCTTCCTCTTCTGAGGCTTTGGAGCTACTGAAAGTAAAACCTGCTTCAAATTCCGCCTTCTGCTGCTTCAGAAATCCAGTTTGGTTGTGCTGCTGGAAACGAAAGCAGAGTGTGGCCTCCACAGTCATCTTTTCCTAGAAGGATGTTCCTGTTATAAGCCACTCTACTCTTCTAAGTAATCCCACACAAAACCTTTGGAAGGGTTTACTAAAGAAAGGAAGTTTTCTAACTATATCAGGAAAGCAATAGGTCCAAGGTCAGTATGAAATCCTGAATTCTGTTAAATTCTGATAAATTGTTTACCTACATATTTAATGTATATAGTGCAAAAAAATCTGATTGCAGCCACTTAAATATTTTATAAATTAATATGAAAAGGATGCTTCAGGCTCCTGAAGATACTTCCTTATTGATTCAAGAGAAGAGGCATTTCTTGCTTGGTGCATAACTGGATTTATATGCAATATTGAAAAACAAAACAAAACCAAGATCACTAGTCCCAGCCTCCTTCAGTATCCTGGTACACTGTTGTTTTGACTGGCAAAGCAGGGCAATGGAATATGGAAATGTTACGTGCCCATATTAAGTGCAAATTTCAGTCTTTTTCACCAAATAAGAATATAAAGAAAACCATTTCCCAAGAAAATGACATATATGCAGTTCAGCTTACCATATCTCTGTCTTTCTGTTTCCCATAGACTTAAAATCACTGTCCAGTTTTACCCATTATTTGATGTTTCACTACAAATGCAAAAACGTAACTGGCTACGAAAGAGATGAGGGCTCCTTTGATGGAAAGGCTGCAATGACGGACACTTCCAACCAGCGACTCCACAGGACAGACAGCCACGTGGTCATGAGTCAAAAACTTCTCTCACGATAGAGCTACTTGTTTACATAACAAAATATGAATGAATGAGTAGGTGATGTTGAACCATTAACATGGGGAAAAAAGAAAAAAAATATTGCTTGTCAGTCTCTCTTCTCCTCTCAGACAAGATACTTTTGTGGACAAAATCATAGAACGGATACATTTACTTCATCAGCACATTTCTTTTTTTCACGACCGCCTTGGTCATCTGCTCTACTCTTTCTGTTTTAAGCTACAACACTGCAGCTGTTGATGCATGGCTCTGCACTGTGCAGCGTTACTGTCTTCAGCAGGATGCTCATCTTAACAGGGAGGTCACCTTGCACATTATCTAGTGAGAACAAAGGTCCTTAACTGCTACAACCCATCCAGGGGTGCAGGTTTTTTTACCAGCAGCTCCCCTATTTGTGTTGGGACACATAGGCCATAAAAGCATTAACGATGACAAACATTCCAGAGTCAAAAGAAAAATGTAATTTATGTCTCTTATAGACGCAAACTAAAAGAATCCCAGTCATCTGTGTTCAGTATAATAGTATAATTTCCATGGAGGAAATGTCACTCCTTTCACAAATGCAGGCTTACCAGCTTCAGACAGCATTTTCAAGCTGGAGAACACATGCCAACAAGTGACTTCTATGAGCAAGAAGATGGAGGCACAAACAGAAGGGTGAAGAAATGAAGTCTCACAAAAGGAAGATCCAGGCGTTATGTTTGCGAAAAACTTTCTACAGTAAGAGCAGCTAAGCCCTGGGACATAACCCCAGAGACAAGATCTTGAGTTTTTAAAGAGAGAGGAGACAAATATATGTCAGGAATAAGAGGGACGTGGGGTGAACTCTGAAATTCTTGCAATCTTATCTCCTTTTGTGTTTGACGAACAGTCACAACACAAAAATGCAATAAACAAAAACAAAAGGAAAGGAGCAATGGAGGTCACTTTAGATGGTAGTTAACAAGCCACCTCCCAGAGTCCGAAGAGCTGTCAAAGTTTCCTCAGGAAGTGACAAAGACAAGAAACTTTGCCTTAGTCTTAAACCTGGCAATCTCTTCTGCGGCTGCCACACACAATTATGTCA
Source organism: Atrichornis clamosus (assembly GCA_013400975.1). Lineage (NCBI taxonomy): Eukaryota > Metazoa > Chordata > Aves > Passeriformes > Menuridae > Atrichornis > Atrichornis clamosus. The sequence continues at coordinate 3,478 of WBMZ01007997.1, read as the reverse complement.
GGATTTGCCAGGGAGTTGTAAATCGCTCCTCCAGCCCACATAAAGAAAATGTTGGGAGCTAAGGCACAGGGCACTCAGCAGCCACAGCCAGATTAGGAAACCTGGCAGCCGCACAGCCGGCCACTTTTCAGCACTACAGCACAGCTCAGGAACACACCAGCTCCCCTACACTCCTCTCTCCTCCATCCCCTCAACAAGGTGCCCACACAGAAACACCATGCAAGCCAACTGGGAGCTGCACTTCATTTCACTGCACAGAATGAGCTTCAGCTAAAACCTGCTCAGCCCCAGAGGCATGTGGCACCTAACACAGGGACAACTGCTGGGAACAAACAACAGTCTGGACTGAGAGACCAGGAAGAGTCTGACGTGACAAGACAGGACTTGGAGCAGACATCAAGTGTTTGCACTCAGGAAGATGAACACCTTCCACATGCAGATACCTCACTGCCCTGCAGCAGTAATTTACTGGAGGAAGTAGTTTAGGAGCAGGCTTGAGGACACTTGCATGGCAACATACTAAAGAGAGCTGTTGAACTGCACCTCCTGTAGCTCGTATACCTGAGGCTGTGAGGCACTGGACAATTAGGCAGGCATCTGCTCCCGCCAGCCCACCAACAAGCTGGAAACATCCCTTCCCAAAGAGCTCCATCATTAACGAAGCCTTCCTTGCAAACTGACTCACGCCCAGCCTCACGTTGCCCTTCTCTCGGTGGTGTCTCCTTCAACATCTAAAAATCCCATCATCTTGTAGTACACTACTCCTGGCCATTCCAAATCACTCCCATGACACCCCATACAGAGTTTTAAAAACCCCAAGATACTGTGGAGGAAGAGGAAGTGAAATTCAGATACCCAAATCCCCATTTTGTTAGATTTATGCTAAAAACTGCAGGCCAGGTTCCCTCCTGGCAATGTGGGGTTACATCCAGGAGCCAATAACTTATTTCCCATCTCCAGTCACTGACTTCAGGCCACTCACTGGCCCTGGAGTACTGCACTGGCTGTCTGACTGGCAATGTGGACCACAGCTCTGGTTTCTCTCTTCTCCTCCATCCTCATCTTCCCATCTAGATGCTCTATAGCAAAATGGGGCTTCCGAGCTTGTGGAGAAGCTGGATTTGCAAACATTGCACCAGATGCAATTTTCCCCCATCGGGAAATTTGGAATAGGCAGAAACAGCCCAAGCCCAGGCCCTCTGCACAGCTCGGGGCCAGAGACCATCAGTGAACCTCCTGTCTGATCTAGGGGTGCAGCATAGGACTGTGTTCAGAAGAGTGGAGGGACACAGGTTTATAAACCAATTTAATCCCTATTTCTAATAAGGACAAGAACTTGTCTTGGGACTAGAACATGCCCGACTTGACTGATTATCAAGGGATCTACTAGATACAATGCAGATTAACCTACCAGGTCCAGGACCTACAAAAAAAACAACTATCAAGATTTCTTCTAGCAGATCAGAGAATGTATTTTTGAGTCATCATCTAGCTTTCAAGCAGATCAGAAAATTAATGCCTGCATTTGTTCACACAGACAGGTATGGAGTTTCCCTGCTCTAGAAATGTCTGAACTTCTCGAGGGGATTCATCCTCTGAAGGATTTCTCTCTTTTGGGAAAACAGAGTGTCAATCCCCATGGTAAATGAGATGTTTGTGATCAGAAGTAGAAGGTTTTCTAGGATTATGCCCTATTAAAACTCAGGAAGGAACATCTCACTAACTACTAAGTGACCATAACTAGAGACACATGTTCCTAAGTGTTACCACTGCCACCCTATCATTTTAAAGAATCTACAGACTAACTGCATATTCCTAGTAACACAGAGCTGCATTATAGGTTTGTTTTCCTGTCTTTAAAAAAGGTAAACAATTGCCTTACAAAACATACAGTACTTTTAAAGTTACAAAACATCAATAAATAATGGGCAGCAGGAATCTCATTCCACAAGACACTTCATCTCTATAAAATTACAACATTTTCCGCTGAAGAAGAAAATAAATAAAGACACATCCACATATTCTACCACAGACTCCTTGTGTTTGTACAAACCACATTTATTTTTGTCACGATGCCATTTTAAAAGTTGAAGCCAGGAATTCTAACCAAGAAAGGAGGAATGGTCACTGCCAAATACTTGTGTTGAACTTTCCAATGCCCTGGCACCACATTCTGTCACTGACTCCTGGGCAAGGTACCCACTCCTGCTGTGTTGTGTCAACACAAATCAGAGCGAACTGGAGTGTCTATTTGTGTTTGTTTTTCAAATGTTCAACTCACTCGTACCGCATGAAAGCAAAATCACTCTAAAACGCCTTCATTCATGCAGTTTCTCTGAGTGTTTATGAAGACACAGGCCTAAAAGCAGCCTCACTTGCACCCGGTAATTTGAGATGTTTGATTTTAAAAAATAACTAGTGTACTGGCCTAGTGATGCTCCACTAGTTACTGTGAGGCGAGGTGGTTCTGCTCTCCGGCAGTGTCTGTCCCAGCTTGGTGGGCACATTTTGCTGGGAAGCTCCCTCGGTGCCGGGCAGAGAGGGCAGGCGCAGCCAAACTGCAGAGCTAAGCACATTGCTGCTCCAGATGTGAAATGCACGCGAGTTCGCCAAAAAGGCAAAAGAAGAGAAAAAACGGAATGGCAGAAAAGACGTTCCTGTAAGGAGTCGACTCAAAGAAGCTATGAATAAAGCCAGGCAAGTAGCTAAACAAAGCACCGAGCAGCATATCGGTGAGACGGGACCGAGCCCCGGGAGAAGAAGGCACCCGAGACCGCGACCCGAGGTGGGCAGCGCTGCTGCTTTCTCCGTGTCGCTCCCCACGGCTGGAACGGGGGCTCGGCGAGGCCACTGCCGCCTGGGAGGAGCCCCCACGTTGGGCAGCAAACCCCTCCGGGTGCCTTCGGGGTTGTGGCACCGGAGAGAGACCCTCCGCGGGGCCACCACCGCCGGGGGCGGCACGGCCGTGCGCCGGCGACCCCCCGCCTGGGAAGCGCTGGGGGAGACCCCCACAGAGAGCCACTCACCACCTCCCCCAGCCCACTACGCCCTCATCACTTCGAAGAAGTTTAGACACAAGACGAAAACAACAACCCCCAAAGCCTCCCCCCGCCCCGCGCAGGCCGGTGCGCGGCTGCCAAGTTTCGGCGTGGAGGAATTCACTGCGGCCGAGCCCCCCCCGCCCCGCCCGGGAAGGGGAGACGCGGCGCCCCCCGGGAGGCGGGAGAGGGGGGCTGGAAGCGTTCTCCGGCTTAGCGAGCACCCCACCTGCGGCGTGGGAAATCAAGGAAGGAAGGAAAGGGAGAAGCAACCCCCCGGTCGCCTCTACTCACTCCAAGCAGACACACTTTCAACTCGCGTATCGCCATCATCTGCCCGGGGCCCGGCCGCTCCGCATCCCCGGCCCGCCGCTCCGCACTGCCCCGCCGAGGCGGCTCAGCCCCCGCCGGGGCCGCCCCCACCGCCGGTCACATGCGCC
>WBMZ01007996.1:0-28432 GCA_013400975.1 Atrichornis clamosus | reverse complement strand
TGATTTTGGAGATGCCAACCCAAACCAAGGATGAACTGCCAGCCCTGTTGAGCTCCACTGTTGGATCCCAGTCGGAATCGCGTGGTTTGGCAACACACGGAGAGGAAATCCCATCCCGACTCCGATCCCGGCGCGTTCCAGGTTGGCCAACGACGTCTTCTCCAGGAATACAAATCCAACGGACACCACGATGGTCCTGGGGTGGTTCTGGCGATCCCAATCCAAGGATGAAGCTCCATCCCTGTTGACGTCGATTGTTGGATCCAACATCTCCCCATGGAGCCTCATCCCATCTCCAACCGTGGGTCCATGGGGGTGAAATTCCCCATGACTGACTGAAAAGTTGGATTTTAGGGCAGAAAGATCCATTCGGGGTGTGGATTTATTGGATTTTTCCCTAAATCCTCCTTTTATTCCCCACCCACGTTCACCCAAAACACCAGGAGATGGTTCCAGTATCCCAATTTTCATATGCTGGGTTAAAATTCCACAACTTTAGGAAAAAGAACATTTTTGGGATGAATTTATTTATGGATTTGGTTATTAAAAAATACAAATTTTGCTGGTTTATTTGGGAGGAAGAATTTGGTGCTTCCGAGGCTGCGAAATCTTGGGAGAGAGGGATTTAGCCAAAATATTTGTGGAAGATCAAGATTTTTGGGGAAAAAAAAAAAATTTAATAAAGGCAAGATTTGGACTTGAATTCATCCCTGTTTTCCAAGGGAAAAAATGGGTCGGAAATTAAAACCTCTCCAGAAAGAGCCTTTTCCAGGTTCTTTCTCTTCCAACCAGATTTTTTTGGGGAAAAACTTCTCCAAAACGAGCCTTTTCCACATTTTGGGAATCCAGTTCTGCTCGACCGGGAGCGGCTCTGAGCAGATTTTGGCCTTTTCCCGGTTTTTATTGGAATGAAGGGGGTTTGGCATTGGCACATCCCAAAAACTCCCACCTGACTCTCGTATCCCTGGGATCATCCCTATCACTCATCCTGCTGAGGATCTTCCATCAGTTCTGGTGGGGGAAGAAGAGAATTTTAAGTAAATTTTGGGAATTTTTAGCGGGATGGGTTTAGGGGGGGAATTTTATGGGCTGGGTTCTGTTTGGGAATGGGACTGAGGCTCTGGATTTGGGATGAATGTGACCACACCCACTCCCATTTATTTTGGTGGATGTGATGGTGAGTTTAGAAAAAATCAGGAGAAATAGGATAAAACTGGGATAAATCGGATAAATCCAAGGGGTTTTCACTTCCCCCTCACACCAGGGAATTCCCATTTTCCCATGGCCAAGTCAGGCCTAAGCATTCCAACAAAACCTTCCAACCTCTTCCAAAACCACAAAAAGCACCCAAATTTACAGAAAACACATGGAAGTTGTCCAAAAAATACATTCCGAGATCCCTGACTCCGGATTTATCCCAAACACACAGAGTCGCCGGGAAGTGCCGCCAGCACCGGCTCAATCCTGTTAATTTTGGGATTTTTTCCATTTATTTGGGATTTCTCCTCTTTTTCTGTTCCCACTCCTTCCCCAACCCCACTCTGGGAATAAATCCCAGTTATTTCCCAGCACATCCGTAGGATTTTCCAACGGGAGACACCAAACCCTTCCCGTTGCTTTAAGCCCAACCTTGGATTTAGGGACGGAGACAAAACCCGCTGGAAGTGACGGCACTTCCCAGAAAACCACGGCGGGAACGGGCGCGAGGGAAGGGCAGCAATTAAGGAAAATTATGTGGAATAATCAAGGAAAACCCGGATTTGAGCCCGAGCAATGAGGGCGGCACGAGGGAGGCGCAGGGAGCAACTTGGAATTTCCCGTTTCCCTTGAAATTCCTTTCTTTTCCCAGATCCCAGAACCAAGATCTGCCCAACACCGTAAAACGAAGAGGGTTTTTTCCCTAAAATCCAGATTCCTCCATCATTTTTATCCCTAAAATCCCCATTTCCTCCATCTTTTTTTATCCATAAAGTCCCATTTTCTCCATCATTTTTAACCATAAAATCCCACTTCTTCCTGCTCTTTTTACGCATAAAATCCCATTTTCTCCATAAAATCCTATTTCCTCCATTGTTTTTATCCATAAAATCCCATTTCCCCCATTATTTTTTATCCCTAAAACCCGCACTCCATCATTTTTTATCCCTAAAATCCCCCTTTCCTCCATTTTTTTAACCATAAAATCCCATTTCTTCCACCTTTTTAAAACATAAAATCCTATTTCCTCCACTTTTTATCCCTAAAATCGCATTTCTCCGACTTTTTCCATCCCTAAAAGCCCATTGCTCCATCTTTTTTTATCCACAAAATCCCATTTCCTCCACTTTTTATCCCTAAAATCGCATTTCTCCGACTTTTTCCATCCCTAAAATCCCATTTCTCCATCTTTTTTTATCCACAAAATCCCCTTTCCTCCACCTTTTTTTATCCCTAAAATCCCATTTCTCCATCTTTTTTTATCCACAAAATCCCCTTTCCTCCACCTTTTTTTATCCCTAAAATCCCATTTCTCCATCTTTTTTTATCCACAAAATCCCCTTTCCTCCACCTTTTTTTATCCCTAAAATCCCATTTCTCCATCTTTTTTTATCCACAAAATCCCCTTTCCTCCACCTTTTTTTATCCCTAAAATCCCATTTCTCCATCTTTTTTTATCCACAAAATCCCCTTTCCTCCACCTTTTTTTATCCCTAAAATCCCATTTCTCCATCTTTTTTTATCCACAAAATCCCCTTTCCTCCACCTTTTTTTATCCCTAAAATCCCATTTCTCCATCTTTTTTTATCCACAAAATCCCCTTTCCTCCACCTTTTTTTATCCCTAAAATCCCATTTCTCCATCTTTTTTTATCCACAAAATCCCATTTCCTCCACCTTTTTTTATCCCTAAAATCCCATTCCCTCCACCATTTTTCATCCCCAAAATCCCATTTCCTCCACCTTTTATCCCTAAAATCGCATTTCTCCATCTTTTTTTATCCCCAAAATCCCATTTCCTCCACCTTCTTTTATCCCGAAAATTGCATTTCTCCGTCCTTTTTTATCCACAAAATCCCATCTTCTCCACCATTTTTTATCCCTAAAATTGCATTTCTCCATCTTTTTTTAATTCACTAAATCCCATTTCCTCCACCTTTTCTCCCTAAAATCGCATTTCTCCATCTTTTTTTAATTCACTAAATCCCATTTCCTCCACCTTTTCTCCCTAAAATCGCATTTCTCCATCTTTTTTTAATTCACTAAATCCCATTTCCTCCACCTTTTCTCCCTAAAATCGCATTTCTCCATCTTTTTTTATCCCCAAAATCCCATTTCCTCTACCTTTTTTTATCCCTAAATTCGCCTTTCTCCGCCTTTTTTAATCCCCAAAATCCTATTTCCTCCACCTTTTTCCACCCACAAAATCCCATTTCCTCCATCTTTTCTTATCTCTAAAACATCATTCCTCCATCTTTTAATCCCCAAAATCCCATTTCCTCCACCTTTTTCCACCCACAAAATCCCATTTCCTCCATCTTTTCTTTTCCCTAAAACCTCATTCCTCCATCTTTCTTTTAATCCCCAAAATCCCATTTCCTCCACCTTTTTCCACCCCCAAAATCCCGTTTCCTCCCCGTTTTTCTCCACCAAATCCCATTCCCTCCCCCGTTTTTCACCCCCAAAATCCCACTCCCTCCCTCCTTCCGCACCCGCAACTTTTCCAACGGCTCCTCTGCGACAAAACCCGTTTTTCCCAAAAAAAAAACCCCCCCAAAAAACCAACCAACCAATCCAAGCCTTAAAACCAAACACTCCCACGGCGCTCGCTCAACTCGAGGCAAAACTCCGGAAAAACCCACGGGCTCGGCCGAGGAGACGCCGGAGGCGCCGCGGTATCCACGGATCCGTCGGGACGGGTCAGCGCAGAGCTCCGAAAAGAAGAATGGAAGACGGAGGCAGGAATGAAAACGAGTTTATTTTTCCGGAGCAGGAGCGGGAAGGGCGGGAAGCTCTAACCTGAGTCCGACTCGTCGCTGTCGGAAGAGCTCGACTCGCTGCTGCTCTCCGACTCCGAGGAGGAAAAACCCTTCAGCTTGGAGGAGCCCGCCAGGACGTCGACCTTTTCCGCTGCGGAAAAACGGGATTTGTCACCTGGGGGTCGTGAGTTGGTCGTCCCGATCCGTCTGGGGAATCCCGAATCCTCCTGGGGAATCCCTCCCTTCAGACGGGAGGAGCTCGCCAGGAGAGCGAGCGTCTCCGTTGTGGAAAAACGGGATTCGGCCCCTGGGGTTGGTAATTTGTCGTCCCAGTCCGTGTGGTGGATCCCAAATCATCCTGGTGGATCCCAAACTCACCTGGCTCCTCCCACACCTGTCTAAATCCACCTGGTTTGTCCCAAATCCACCCGGTTCATCCCAAATCCACCCGGTTCGTCCCAAATCTACCTGGTTCATCCCAAACCCACCAGGATTGTCCCAAATCCACCAGGATTGTCCCCAATCCACCAGGATTGTCCCCAATCCACCTGGTTCATCCCAAACCCACCTGGCTCATCCCAAATCCACCTGGTTCATCCCAAATCCACCTGGTTCATCCCAAACCCACCAGGATGGTCCCAAACCCACCTGGTTCATCCCAAACCCACCTGGATTGTCCCAAATCCACCCGGTTCATCCCAAATCCACCTGGATTGTCCCAAACCCACCTGGTTCATCCCAAACCCACCTGGTTCATCCCAAACCCACCCGGTTCATCCCAAATCCACCTGCATTGTCCCAAATCCACCTGGCTCTTCCCACACCTGCCTAAATCCACCTGGATTCTGATCCTCCCTCCCAAATTCTCCTGGCTCATCCCAAACCCACCTGGCTCCTCTTCCCACACTCTTAATTCATTTCCAAAAAAACCAAAAAACAACCAAACCAAGCCAAACCATCAAAAAATTTCTTTTAAAAACTACCAAGATTTGAATAAATTTTGCACTTAAAATTAAAAATTAACATTCAAAGTAAGGAATTAAAATCGTTAGTAATGAAATATCAAACGGGAACTGCAGTGACCAAGGCTTGTCTATTTTAGCTCATTTTCAAAATATTTGCCTGACTTAATTTATTTTAAAGATAATACAGTCAATTAATAAAAAAATTAGACTTCTAAAATGTAATTAAAGGAAATTAAATGTTAAAGTTTTTAACGATTAAAACCAAAAAAGGGAACTGCAGTGGACGAAGTTTGTCTGTTTTAATTTAGTCTCATGAGAACGCCGTAAGTTCGTTAAAATAATCGAAACTTGGAGCGCTTTGTAATTAAAAATTAGCAATTCAACGATGAAAATTTAATAAGGAAAACCTTAAAAAAAATCAAGAATTTGAAATGAAAATCATTAATAATTAAGAAGAAACCCGGAGCCGCAGAGGCCGAGGCCATCGAGCCCCCTCAGCACCCGCCGCCATCTTGACTCCCACCGGCCTCCACCTCTCGGGCCAAAAAACCCTTGGAAAAATCATGGAAAAAACACACCCCCCCTCCCCATTCCGGCCGTTTTAGAAACCCCGACGTCGAGGGCATTCCAAAAAAAACCAAACCCGCCGATTCCGGAATTTTAAAAGGCCGGGAATTACCTGGGGGTTTCCTTTTCTTGCGCAGGCACGAGGTGACGTAGCGCTCGAGCTCCCTCAGCGTCGACGGCTTCAGCGTCTCGAAGTCGATCTCGATCTCATCCGGGTTGGAATTCTTGAGCGACGGCTCCCGGGATTGGATGATGTGCACCACCCTTCCCAGTTTTTCCCCCGGGAGTTTGTTGATGTCCAAGCTCAGCTGCCTTTTCTCCTCGTAGGACATGGGTTTGCACTTCTCCTCCTCCTCCGACTCGTAGGCCGGCGCGGCCTTGCTGGGCTTCACCGCCACCGGCTCCTTCTTGCTGCTCGGACGCAACCGAAAACGCGGAGTTTAGACCTAAACCGGGCACTCAAAAACCACGGGGGCTTCAGGGGGTTTGGGTGTCATCCTGAAAATCCGGGGGGTTGGGGGTTGTGGGTTTGGGATGAAGCTCAAGCGGGAGGTTGGGGGAGAAAGGGGAGTTTAAGGTGTTCAGGCACTGAAGTTGAGCTTAAGTTGCTTGTGAGTGAGCTCGAGGTGGTTTTGGACACCCAAAACTGAGCTCAGGCTGCTTTTGGACACCCAAAACTAAGCTCGATCTGCTCCTGGACACCCAAAACTGAGCTCAAGCTGCTCCTGGACACCCAAAACTAAGCTCAATCTGCTCCTGGACAACTAAAATTAAGCTCAAGCTGCTTTTGGACACCCAAAACTGAGCTCAAGCTGCTCCTGGACACCCAAAACTGAGCTCAATCTGCTCCTGGACTACTAAAATTAAGCTCAAGCTGCTTTTGGACACCCAAAACTGAGCTCAATTTGCTCCCAGACACCCAAAACTGATCTCAAGTTGCTCCCAGACACCCAAAACTGAGCTCAACCCCCTTTTGGGCACCCAAAACTGAGCTCAAGCTGCTCCTGGACACCTAAAACTGGAGTCAACCTGTTCTTCAGCACCCAAAACTGGGCTCAGTTTGCTGCTGGACACCCAAAACTGAGCTCAATTTGTTCTTAGACACCCAAAACTGAGCTCAATCCACTCCCAGACAACTAAAATTAAGCTCAAGCTGCATTTGAACACCCAAAACTGGAGTCAACCTGTTCTTGACCACCCAAAACTGGGCTCAATTTGCTGCTGGTCACCCAAAACTGAGCTCAACTTGTTCTTAGACATCCAAAACTGAGCTCAAGCTGCTCCTGGACACCCAAAACTAGAGTCAACCTGTTCCTGAACACCCAAAACTGAGCTCAATTTGTTCTTAGACACCCAAAAATGAGCTCAATCCACTCCTAGACAATTAAAATTAAGCTCAAGCTACTTTTAGACACCCAAAGTTGAGCTCAGTTTGCTCCTGGACACCCAAAACTGAGCTCAATTTTCCCCTTAACACCCAAAACTGAGCTCAACCCACTCTTGGACAACCAAAATCAAGCTCAGTTGGTTTTGCACACCCAAAGCTGAGCTCAACCCACTCTCGGACAACCCAAATTAAGCTCAGCTGGTTTTGAACACCCAAAGCTGAGCTCAAGCTGCTCCAGAACACCCAAAGCTGAGCTCAAGCTGCTTACCAGGTCTTCCCAGCCACCACCTAAAAGGACCCACCCCAAAGCCCAACCCTAATCTCACGTCTAGACCCAACCCCGCACCGCGGCTCGCTCGTTAAGGGTTCTGTGCGTAATCAGCTTCGTTAGCAAAGGGAAAATCCCAAAATTTTCCACCGGGACGGAGCTGGGAAGAGCTGACCTGGAGGTGCTGCTGTTGCTGTTGCTTTTCTTGGCCTTCTTGGGTGGCGGCTCCTTGGCTTTGCTTTTCTTGGAGTCTTCCAGCTCTTCCTTCTTTTTGTGCTTCTCCTTCTTCTTCTCCTTCTTGTCCTTCTCCTTTTTCTTTGGTTTGTTCTGCTGGGGCTGGGACAGGGCCGCCAGCTGCTCGTGCACGGCTTTGAGCTGCGGGAAAATCCCGGGAATCCCGGAATGGGAGAGGTCGGGAAGGAGCTCCGAGGTCATCACGCCCCACCTGGGAACCACCTCCCGCCTGGGCAGCCACGCCAACGTCCAGCTGTTCCACGGACACCTCCAGGGACGGGGATCCCAAACCTCCCCGGGCGCTTCCAAGGCCTGACCCCTTTTTCCAGGAGGAAATTCCTCCTGGTGTCCAACCTGAACCTCCCCTGGCGCAACCCGAGGCCGTTCCCTCAAAATCACCGATTCCTGCGTGCTTGAAATCCAATTTTGGGTCAACAAACCCAAGGATTTTGGGTCAAGAATCCCCAAAATTTCAGATCAAGAATCCCGACGATTTTGGGTCAAAAATCTCAACGATTTTGGGTCAACAAACCCAAGGATTTTGGGTCAAGAATCCCCAAAATTTTAGATCAAGAATCCTGACAATTTTGGGTCAAAAATCCCAACGATTTTGGGTCAACAAACCCAAGGATTTTGGGTCAAGAATCCCCAAAATTTTAGATCAAGAATCCCAATGATTTTGGGTCAAGAATCTCAATGATTTTGGGTCAACAAACCCAAGGATTTTAGGTCAAGAATCCCCAAAATTTTAGATAAAGAATCCCAACGATTTTGGGTCAACAAACCCAAGGATTTTGGGTCAAAAATCCCAACGATTTTGGGTCAACAAACCCGAGGATTTTGGGTCAAGAATCCCCAAAATTTTCGATCAAGAATCCCAGCGATTTTGGGTCAAGAATCCCAACGATTTTGGGTCAAGAATCCCCAAAATTTTTGATCAAGAATCTCAATAATTTTAGGTCAAGAATCCCAACGATTTTGGATCAAGAATCCCAACGATTTTGAGTCAACAAACTCAACAATTTCAGGTCAACAAACCCAAAGATTTTAGGTCAAGAATCCCAACGATTTTGGGTCAAGAATCCCAAAGATTTTCGATCAAGAATCCCAGCGATTTTGGGTCAAGAATCCCAAAGATTTTCGATCAAGAATCCCAGCGATTTTGGGTCAAGAATCCCAAAGATTTTCGATCAAGAATCCCAGCGATTTTGGGTCAAGAATCCCAAAGATTTTCGATCAAGAATCCCAGCGATTTTGGGTCAAGAATCCCAAAGATTTTCGATCAAGAATCCCAGCGATTTTGGGTCAAGAATCCCAAAGATTTTCGATCAAGAATCCCAGCGATTTTGGGTCAAGAATCCCAACAATTTTGAGTCAAGAATCCCCAAAATTTTTGATCAAGAATCTCAATAATTTTAGGTCAAGAATCCCAACGATTTTGGGTCAACAAACCCAAGGATTTTGGGTCAAGAATCCCCCAANGGTCAAGAATCCCAATGATTTTAGGTCAACAAACTCAACAATTTCAGGTCAACAATCCCCATAATTTTGGGACAAACCCAACGATTTTGGGTCAATAAACCCAACGATTTCAGGCCAACAAACCTGAAGATTCTGGGTCAAGAATCCCAATGATTTTGGGTCAACAACCCCCATGGTTTTGGGACAAACCCAACGATTTTGGGTCAATAAACCCAACGATTTCGGGCCAACAAACCACACAATTTCAGGTCAACAAACCCAAAGATTTTGGGTCAACAAACTCAACAATTCAGGTCAACAATCCCCATGATTTTGGGACAAACCCAATGATTTTGGGTCAATAAACCCAACGATTTCAGGCCAACAAGCCAAACAATTTCAGGTCAATAATCCTCATGATTTTGGGACACCCCCAACGATTCTGGGTCAAGAAACCCAAGAATTTTGGGCGAACAAACCCAACAATTTCAGGTCAACGATCCCCATGATTTTGGGACAATCCCAACGATTTTGAGTCAAGAAACCCAACAATTTTGGGCCAACAAACCCAATAATTTTGGGTCAACGATCCCCATGATTTTGGGACAAACTCAATGATTCTGGGTCAAGAAACCCAAGAATTTTGGGCCAACAAACCCAACAATTTCAGGTCAACGATCCCCATGATTTTGGGACAAACCCAATGATTTTGGGTCAATAAACCCAACGATTTCAGGCCAACAAACCAAACAATTTCAGGTCAATAATCCTCATGATTTTGGGACAACCCCAACGATTCTGGGTCAAGAAACCCAACAATTTTGGGTCAACAAACCAAACGATTTGGGGTCAGTAAACCCAACAATTCTGGGTCAACAAACCAAACGATTTGGGGTCAGTAAACCCAACAATTTTGGGTGAACAAACCCAAAGATTTTGGGTCAACGATCCCCATGATTTTGGGACAAACTCAATGATTCTGGGTCAAGAAACCCAAGAATTTTGGGACAACAAACCCAACGATTTCGGACCAACAAACCCAACAATTCCGGGGCCCTCGGCGGCGGATGGTCACAGAAACCCACGGGGGCTTTGAGCCGTGACCCCGAGGCCACGGAATTCCATGGGAAGGACCCTCGGGACACCCCGTACCTGCTCCTGGAGCTCCGCCAGCCGCTGCGCTCGCTCCTCCTCGGAATCGTCGGAGGAGCTGTCGCTGTCGGAGGAGCTGTCGCTGCTGCTGTCGCTGGACGACGGCGGGGCCACCTTGGTGGGCGGTGGGACCACCACGGGGGAAGAGGCGGGAATCACCGGCTCCTCCGGCTCATCCGGCATCTTGGCAAAGCGCATCTCGAACACGTCCTGGGAAGAACAGGGAACGCGGGGAAGGAAAAATAATGCCGGGTTCGGCGAGAAAATGTAGAAACAACCCCCCAAAAAAAACGGGATACGCGCGTGGCGGGATCGGCCCGGGGGGTCCCTACAGACCTGTGGGCTCTACACAAGGGGTCAAGGCACGGACACGGGGGGGTCCTGAAAACTCTGGATCCGCTTGGAATTCTGACTCTCTCCAAGGTGCATTTTGGGGGGGAAGTTTACGGGATTTACTCGGTGATTCGTTAAAAGCTGCGTCGTTCGGGTTCCGGAGTTCTTCTGCATCTCCTCGGATCATCTTTAGTTGGTTCCATGATTTTCAAGGTCTCTTCCAACCTTAATTCCATAATGGATTCATAGTGGAAGGTCCAACGATCTCCAAGTTGGTTTTGGAAAAAATAATTACAAGCGTTTCATTAATTTCTCATTTAGAATTAGCTTTTTTCACATCCTTAAGTTCTTCTGCATCTCCTTGGATCATCTTCAGTTAACTCCATGAGTCTGGAGGTCTTTTCCAACCTTAATTCCATGCCGGAGAGCTCAAGGTGGGAATGGCAGCTGCAGCCCCCTCCCCTCTTCCTCCCGCTGGGATTTTCCCGACCCAGATCCCGTGAAAACGACCTGGATCCATCCCAAGCTCCTGGGCGAGGCCCCTTCCCGTCGTCCTCCAGAGCCAGGGATGTGACACTGGATTAATCCCAGTTATCCCAGGGATGGGAATGTCCTTTCTTCTCCTGAAGCCTGGCACAGAATTCCAGTTTTCCTTTAAATCCAGGATGAGGTGGGAGAACCTGGCTGTGTCTCTGACCTGGGTGTCCCTTAGTTCCCATTTAATTTTAAGGATTTTCACTCCATTTGGACGGATTTTCACTCAATTTTTAAGGATTTTCTCTCCACTCCGAAGGATTTCAACTCCATTGGAAGGATTTTCATCCATTGGAAGGATTTTCTCTCCACTGGAAAAATTTTAACTCCATTTTGAAGGATTTACATCCATTGGAAGGATTTTCCCTCCATTTTGAGGGATTTTTCACTCCATTTTTAAGGATTTCCACTCCATTGGAAGGATTTTCCCTCTGTTTTTAAGATTTTCCCTCCATTTTTAAGGATTTCCACTCCATTGGAAGGATTTTCCCTCTGTTTTTAAGATTTTCCCTCCATTTTTAAGGATTTCCACTCCACTGGAAGGATTTTACTCCCTTAGAATTCAATCCCACGGCGGGAGGGACGATCCAACGGAGTCGTAGCAAAACACTGGGAATTCCTCCTCCTTCCCAAACTTCTGGCTTTCCATCTCCACTTCCGATGGACTCCTTCCCATTTCCCAAGGCCTGGGCACGCACCGTGACCCGGGAATTATTCCCAAAATCCAACGGATCGTAAATATTAACGCTGATATGGATTTATCCACAACCCACTGGAAAATCCAGCATTCCAGGGGGTCGATCCACATCGACTGATCCCAGTTTTCCTCCCTGATCCTGCGTTTTCCTCCCTGAAAGCTTCTGACTCTTCCAATCCCGGCTCATCCGTGTGATTTAAGGATCCACTGGACTCTCTCCAACCTTAGCTGGAATTTTTTCCCACTTTCCTTCTGAACCCGGAGGGTTTCTCGCCCTCCTCCCGCCTTTTTTCCGGGTGTTTTTCCACCAGCGACAGCTCTTGGATGTTGTTTTCCCACTCCCATTCGCCTTCAGGAACGTTCTCGGCTTCATCCACAGGCTTGGGATCAAATTCCAGGAAAACCTGGAGAAAACACGTGAAGAAAAGGGGAGAATTCCCAGCTGCTCCTGGAATTCATCCCAGAATTCCAGGATTTAATGAGTGTTTGTCAGCTAATTCTTGTTTTCCAGGAGCCAGAAATTCCGATTCCCGATCGTCACCGGTCGGAAAAGCTCCAACGTGGGAATTTTAATTTTTAAATTTTCCAAGAGCTCCAAAATCCAAACATTCCGGCTTGGTTTTATACCAATTTAATCTCCGTTGATTTGGGAAAAACCCGGATGGCTGAAGGATCCCAGGAAACCCACGCAGGAATGGATGGAAAATCCCAATCCGCTAAGTAAATAATGAGTTAATTAATTTATTTTTAATCAGGGCTTCTCGTTGCTACTGCCTTGTCCATCACTGCTCCCAAAACCTTTTCCGTGAGCTGGAATTAATCCTGGAAAATCAAAAAAAAGCGGATCTTTCGAGCATGAAATGGTACCAAAAATCAGGAAAAAGGGTTATTCCAGAGGCTGAGCATTCCCAATACGGAGCAAGATTCCAGGTGTTGCTCACAGGGTCAAGTTCAAACTTGAATCCTGATTTCCAAATCCTTGCAGCACTCCCAAAAATCTTCTTCTTGGAGATTTCATTCCTGGAATCACTTTTCCAGGCGCCTTGGGCAGTGTCCTGAGGTGGGGAGTTCCCATTTTTTTGGGAATTACGACACTCAAAACCACCTTTTTTCATCCTGATCCCAGGAATTGAAGCTTCCTGAACGGTTGAGCTCGGCAGGAATGTGATCCCAACCCGAAATCCTGGTTTTTGTCGGGATGGCGTCACCCTGATGGATTTTCTCCCCAAAAAACGAGGTAGAATAGAAGAAAAAAATTGACAATTTTCCGTGGAAATTTTCACCCTGAGACACGAAAAACTAGGAATTCAGCTTGGATGTTGCCTTTTCCTCCTGCTGGGGGTTGGAAAATCCCTTGGGATGCCACTCAAAGAGGCTGGGATGTTTTCCGTCGGATCCAAACGAGCCGGAGGGCGGGAATTACGTTTTCCAGGCGACTACTTCCCGTAAATCCCCCCAAAAAAATCACTCATAAATGCTGAATTCTCCTAAATTCATCCCAAAACGTTCGTTTCCTCGGCATTTATCCGGCTCCAATCTAACCGGCCCGAACTTCAGCTGGAATTTTATAAAAATATCCCAAAATAGCCACGATTCCCTAAAATCCGCGGAGGCGTCAGGCGCTGGCTTTGGTTTGGTGCTGTTCCCGGATTTTCCGTCCCAGCTCCACATCTGGATGGATCAGCACAGCTGGAGCCCATTCCTGACATTCCCAGTAGGAAAAACACAACGAATTTGTTCATATCCCATTCCTCCTTCCTTTCTTCCCGGTTTTTTTCCTTGAGTCAAACCTCGTCCACTTTGGAATTCTTTCCCTCATTTGTGTTTTTCCCAAAATTTAGCGCTTTTCCGCTTAATTTAACAGCTTTATTCCCAATTTATAGAAGTTTTCTCCTTTCCATGCCACTGGAATTGTGCTTTTCCTGCCTCTCCACGGTCGAAGCGTTTTCCAGCATTCCAGAGGTGGCTCCACGTGGATTTGGGAGCTCAGCTGGGATCAAGTGGGATGCGATGAACTCGTTAAAAAAAAGCGGAATTAATTCCTCTAAAAAATGCCAACTGTGCCCGCAATCCTCCCAAAGCCGAATGGAAAAAAAGGAAAAATCAGGATTCAAGGGAATGAACTGCCTGGAATTATGGATACAGGGAGCGTTGGACGTGTTTTTAAGGATCGGCGCTGGAATTCTTGGGGTAAAAACCTCAAAAATCGGAGCATTTTAGTCTTGGAAGTGGCTGGACCTCCCTGGAGCTTGGATTCTCCCAAATCCACCCGGGATGCTGTGATTTTCCCTGCTTCAAGCAGGTGAATTCCCAAGAAACGACGGAATCCGGGTGGGTTTTTTTTTTTGGGGAGCGTGGGAGCCACGGCGCTTCGTTAGGAGCTGAAGAATGAATGCCAAACCCTCCGGAATGAGGCCGGGGATGGAAAACTTCCCTGGAAAAACGCTGGAAAAGGCACCTAAAGCAGCACAGCTCAGCAGGGACTTTCTCTGGTCTCCTCTCTACTCATTTTGGGGACAAAAAGGGACATTTTGGAGCCGCCCTTCTCCTTCCTACTCCTTGCTCCAAAAACTGAGAGGACAGGAAAAAAACAAGGATTAAAACCGAGCTTAAAGATAAAACCCAGCTTAAAAAACAAAAAAAATAATTAAACTTCACTTCCTGCGTTAATCCCGGGGTGAAATCCGAGGTAAAAACACGGATTTAGGCGTTTTTACCGAATCGGTGTTTTTTTGGAGGAGGAGGGTTTTAATGGATTTTTTGGGGGGGTTATTCCAAGATTGTGTCGTTTTTTTCCAAGGGGAAAATCCTTAGGGATGGGATCCATCCTCACCTGAAGCTTCCGGGCCATGGCCACGACCTCGTGGTCGGCGGGGTTGTATTTGTAGCAGTTGGAAAACATCAACCGGACGTCGGCGGCGAATTCCTGAGCATCCCGGTATTCCCGGTTCTCCAGCTTGGACTGGGGAGGAGAAGGGGAGGGAAACAGGGAAAAGTCTTGGCTGGAACACTGGGAATTCACCCCGTGGCGGGATGGGATGGGCAGAGGGAGGTGGAGGGGGGGGATGGCACGGGGGGGGTTTTGACTTTGGAATGAGGGGTTTTGGTCAAAACCCAACGGATTTTGGATTTTAAAAATTCCTTATTTTGGTCCGATGGTTTTGGTCAGAAGAAGACCAAATTTCGGTCCAAAATCCACCAAATTTTGGCCCAAAACCCACCAAGTTTTGGTTAAAAACCCACCACGTTATGGGTAAAAAGAGGGAATTATTTTGGTCAAAAAAGCGACTTTGGTTAACCAGAACTGCTCATTTTGGTCAAAAAAATGACTATTTTGGTCAAAAAGAACTGACTATTTTTGGTTAAAAGACCACCAGGTTTTGGTCCAAACCCATCACATTTTGGTTAAAAAGAGTTAATTATTTTGGTTAAAAAAAGGACTTGTTTTGGTCAACCAGAACTGCTCATTTTGGCCTAAAAACCTCTTTATTTCAGTCCCAAAAAATTACAACTTTCAGTCAAAAAAATGACTATTTTGGTCAAAAAGAATTTCCTACTTTTGGTCAAAAGAACAGCATGGTTTGGTCAACAAACCACCGTGTTTTGGTCAAAAAAAGCAACTTATTTTGGTCCAAAAAGGGACTTATTTTGGTCAGCCAGAAGTGCTTATTTTGGTCCAAAAAATGACAACTTTGATCAAAAAGAACGACGAACTTGGGCCAAAAGAATGGCTAATTTTGGCCAAAACAAACATTTATTTTGGTCAAAAAAATTGACTATTTTTGGTGAAAAGAACTCCAAGTTTTGGTCCAAAATCCACCACGTTTTGGTTAAAAAGAGGGAATTCTTTTGGTCCAAAAAGGGACTTGTTTCGGTCAACCAGAACTGCTCATTTTAGTCAAAAAGATTGGAAATGGGATTGCTTCCAATCAAATCCTAATTCCTGGGAATTCTGCTTGTTGAGGCCTCCTCCTGGGCTAAAAAAATGTGGAGATCCATAGAATAATGAAAATTTCCTATTAAAAAAACCCCATCTGAGCATTTCCATCCTGGAATTTTTGGTGAAAAATCATGGAGATCTATGGAATAATAGAAATCTCCTATTAAAAAAAAAAAAAAACCAAACAACTGAGCATTTTCATCCTGGAATGTTTGATTAAAAAAACCATGGAGATTTAGGGAAATAATGGAAATTTCCTATTAAACCACCTGAGTGTTTCCATCCTGGAACATTTGGCAAAAAAATGTATGGAAATTTCCTATTAAAATATCCCATCTGAGTGTTTCCATCCTGGAATTTTTGGTAAAAAACCACAGAGATTTAGGGAAGTAATGGAAATTTCCTATTAAACCACCTGAGTGTTTCCATCCTGGAATATTTAGTAAAAGAATGTATAGAAATTTCCTATTAAAATATCCCCTGAGTGCTTCCATCCTGGAATATTTAGTAAAAGAATGTATAGAAATTTCCTATTAAAATATCCCCTGAGTGCTTCCATCCTGGAATATTTAGTAAAAGAATGTATAGAAATTTCCTATTAAAATATCCCCTGAGTGCTTCCATCCTGGAATATTTAGTAAAAGAATGTATAGAAATTTCCTATTAAAATATCCCCTGAGTGCTTCCATCCTGGAATATTTAGTAAAAGAATGTATAGAAATTTCCTATTAAAATATCCCCTGAGTGCTTCCATCCTGGAATATTTAGTAAAAGAATGTATAGAAATTTCCTATTAAAATATCCCCTGAGTGCTTCCATCCTGGAATATTTAGTAAAAGAATGTATAGAAATTTCCTATTAAAATATCCCCTGAGTGCTTCCATCCTGGAATATTTAGTAAAAGAATGTATAGAAATTTCCTATTAAAATATCCCCTGAGTGCTTCCATCCTGGAATATTTAGTAAAAGAATGTATAGAAATTTCCTATTAAAATATCCCCCCTGAGTGTTTCCATCCTGGAATGTTTAGTAAAAAACCATGGAGATTTAGGGAGCAATGGAAATTTCCTATTAAACCATCTGAGCGTTTCCATCCTGGAACGTTCGGTAAAAAAATGTATGGAAATTTCCTATTAAAATATCCCATCTGAGTGTTTCCATCCTGGAATATTTAGTAAAACAATATATGGAAATTTCCTATTAAAATATCCCATCTGAGTATTTCCATCCTGAATTTTTGGTAAAAAACCATGGAAATTTAGGGAAATAATGGAAATTCCCAATTAAAAAAACCCCCCATCCCGGAATATTTCCTCCTCCCAAACCTCAAGGAAACAACAAGAGGAAAAAAAAACCTCCCCAAACCCAACGATCGAACCCAACCCCTCCCTCCCCCGGCTCCCAAAAATCCTCCCGTTTTCCACCCAAACCGTTCCCTTTTCCCAAACCTCACTTTGATTGTGCTCAGATCCATGGGATGTTTGATGATGTCGCAATAATCGTGGAGTCCCAGAGCTTCCACATCCACAGGTTTGTAGAAGGGCCAAGCGTAGGCCGCGTGTTTCTTGGCGAACATCTCCTTGATGATCCCGCTGCAATATTTGAGCTGCTCCGAGATTTTGCTGCTCTTTTCCGCCCCGTGTTGTTGGGAATCTGGGACGTCTTTCTTTGGAGGCTTCACGGGCCGGCTGCTTTCCCGGCGCGGGCCGAGTTTGGTGGATTTGGGCTCGGCGGGAAGCGACGACGAGTCGTGGATGGGGTCGATGGTGGTTGGGGTGGTGGTGTCTGCTTTCCTCTTCACCCCTTTTTTTGTCTAGGAACGATCCCAAAAAAATAAAACCAACAAAAAAGCCAAATTATTTCCGGAATCTCGAAATTCGGGATTCTGGAACCTCGAAATTTTTGGTTTCCACCTCGGAGCGGCGAGTCGGATTCGCGGCTCGAATCTCATGGCCAACGCTACTGGAAAGATGTTGGGGGTTCTTCCAAAAATATCCACACGTTGTTGAGTTGTACTGGGAAAACAGGGATTATCCCAGTGGATCAGCAGAGCTCAAGAGCGTGAGCTGCCTCAACAAATAGGGATTTTCTTCCTGATCCATAAAAAAACTTAAGGAAGTTGGAAGAAGAAGAACAGGGTGGGATTCTCCCTGTTGGACCAGTAGAGTCCAAAGGCTTGAATTGCCTCAACCTTGGGATTTTCTTCCTGATCCATAAAAAAACTTAAGGAAGGCTGGAAAAGGATTAATGGGATGGGAATTGTCCCTGCTGGCTGAAAAAAGTCCAAAGGCTTGAGCTGCCTCAACAAATTGGGATTTTCTTCCTGAGCCATAAAAACTCAAGGAAGTTGGAAGAGGATGAACGGGATGGGGATTCTCCTTGTTGGACCAGCAGAGTCCAAAGGCTTGAATTGCCTCAACCTTGGGATTTTCTTCCTGATCCATAAAAAAACTTAAAGAAGGTTGGAAAAGGATTAACGGGATGGGGATTCTCCTTGTTTGGAAGAGAAACCTCAAGGCCTCGAGTTGCCTCAGCAAATTGGGATTTTCCTCCTGAACCATAAAAACTCAAGGAAAAGTTTGGAGGAGCATGAACAGGGTGAGATTTCCATGGAAACCCCTTGGTGGAGTGGGAGACATCCCTATCCGTGAACCAGAGCAGCCTTAAGATCCCTCCCAACCCAACCCAACGCAACGCAACCCAACCCATTCCGTAATTCCACGAATCCATCACCGCCGCCGACTCCTCGCGTTTCCCAACCTCCAAATCCCCCCCGCCAAATCCCGACTTTCAAAACCGCCTCCGTCGGCCAACCGAAGAGCCCGCACTCGACGCGGATCCGGGATCATTGGGGATAAGGAGGGATAATTCGGGAAGCACTCACCTTGACGGGCTGCGCGGGCGTGGGGATGACGGGCGGGTGAGGTTGGATGGGTTGGGGGGCCGGGGTCGGAGCCGGGGCCTGGGGGGCCGGAGGAGGCGGCGCCGGAGGTTGAGGAGGCACCATCGTCATCACCGGGGGTTGGACCAGGAGATCGGGAGTGACGTTGGGAAAGGGATGAGGAGGCGGTGCCGGAGGGAGGCTCTGAGGCGGCACCGGCGGCGCCGGAGCCGGAGACGAGGCCTGGGGGACGTTGGGAACCGTGGAGGAGCCGGGTTTGGATGTCACTGTGGAGAGAAAGAAAAGGGAAGGTTGGAAGGGTTTTTCCCCGAGGGTTGGGATGGGAAGAAGAGGATTCCTGGAGTTCGTTCGGAGCTCGTCGGGAAGTTTCTACCGCGCAGTTCCGGAGCGACCGGATGGAAAAAAATACTCCAGGATTATTTTTATGGATTGTAGATAAAATGGTGAGGAGAGAGAGGATCTAAACTCCTCTGGAAAAAGCCCAAATTCCAGCTGAAAGTGCCCTCCTCTCCTCTTTTCCCCTTCCCAAAGGAATTCCTGTTTTACAGATTATTGGGAATTCCGGCCACGCGATTCCCGTTCCAGAGGAACCGGTCAGGGACAAACTCCAGGATTATTTTCATGGATTGCAGGTGAAATTGTGAGGAGAGTAAGGACCTAAACTCCTCTGGAAAAAGCCCAAAATCCAGCTAAAACATCCTCTTCCCATTCCCAAAGCAATTCCTGTATTATGGATCATTGGGAATTCCGGCCGTGCTGTTCCCATTCCGAAGCAATCGGATGGAGAGAAACTCCTGGATTACTTTTATGGCTCTCAGGTGAAATGATAAGGACAGACAGGACCAAAATCCCTCTGGAAATATCCCAAATTCCAACTAAAAGCATCCCCCTCCCCTCTTCTCCTTTTCCCAAAGGAATTCCTGGAGCAAGACAAGGAGAGCACTGACAGAAAAAAGCCCCAGTTGGATTTGCTGGCGATTCCAAACCGGGATTTCAGGAATCCGAAAGGATTCAAGGACACAGAGAAATGATCCTGAATGGAATTCCCCCGGGAAGGGAAAATCCAACCAAAATTAAGGAAGTTTCAGGCACTAGATTCCGTAACTTTGCTTGTTTGGTGCTTGGATATCCTGGAATTCTCTCCAAGCGGGAAGAGGAGGAGGGGCAAAGACAAATCAGGGATTTGGCAAGCATTCCAGCTGGGAATTTCCCTGGCTGCCGGCTGAGGGCAGCACGGGAACGTTTTTTCCGACAGCAGCGGCGGAGTCGGATTTCTCCTCTACTTCCCAAACAACCGATTCCCAAATCCCCTGGGATTCCACACCCTGGGAATCCTGCCCCTTTTCCCGCGGGTTTGCCGAGGACACGGAGCTTTGGGATGGGGTGGAGGGAAGGGACGGAATCCAGAGGGACCTGGAAAAGCTCGAGCAGCGGATCCACAGAAAACTCTTGGGAGTTGGGGCAATTCCAAGCACAAATCCGGGCTGGAGAGCAGCTCAGGGGAGAGGGATTTAGGGATGAGAGGCTGGATGTGCCCCAATCCAGAACCCTGCGTGTCCTGGGATCATTCCGTGGAGTTGGAGCGGGAGAAGGGGGGTTCTGCTCCGGCATTCCCAACACCACAAGGATGTGGAGCAGCTGGAGCGACTCCGGAGGAACCTCGGAGATGCTCCGAGGGCTGGAGAACCTCCGGAGTCAGGGGAAAGAGCTGGGAATGTTCCCCTGGAGCAGGGAGGGATCCAGGGAGAGCTCCCAGCACATTCCAGAGGGGCTCCAGGAGAGCCGGAGAGGGGCTCGGGACAAGGGATGCAGGGACGGGACACAGGGAATGGATTCCCCCAGAAAAGGGGGATTTGTGGGATTTTGGGGAGAAATTCCTGCCTGTGAGGGCGGGGAGGGAATGGGATGGAATTCCCAGGGAAGGTGTGGCGGCCCCATCCCTGGAAGTGCCCAAGGAAAGGTTGGATGGGGCTGGGCTACGGAAGTGTCCTTGCCAAGGGATGGGATGGGATGGGATGGGACGGGATGGGATGGGACGGGATAATCCCTCTGGATGGCCCCTTCCTCTGGGAATGTCACCTGCAGGCCCCTCCGGATGCCACCAATTCCCAATCCATCTAAAAATCCACTCCTCAAATCCAGTTCTTCCCAATGCAGTGGGAAGGATGTCGGAGGGGGAATCCCCGCAAAGGCTTTATGGAAATCCTGGGATTTATCCCACCACATTCCAGGAATGGCAACAGGCCCGTACTTTTCCACCTCCTCCTCCTGCCTGTAAATCCCTGGATACCAAACACCTTCCCTGCTCTGGATTTTTCCAGCTTCAGCTTTATCCCGCTGTTGACGTTCCCTCCTCCACAGCGGGAATTCCAACACTTTTAGGTCATTCCCGTGGAAAAACCGGGAACGATGACGTCCCGTGAGAACAACGAACGGTGCCAAGGGATGGCTTTTCCAGGAAATCCCATTCCCAATGCTCCGAAATGATGCCCCAGACCCACGGATGAGGCCTTGGAAGCACCTCCCAGCCCAGCCCGTGGATACGGGACGGATCCATCCTGCTTCCCACCAAATTCCGACGCTCCGGGATCACCACGGCGGAGCGACGCCTGGCTTTAATTAAAACCTTCATTAACACCCTAATTAACCCCTCTAATGAAAGCAGCCACCGAGCCACGCCCGGGGGCTGGCAGAACCAAGTGGGAACGGTGGGAAATTCCCTTGGGAATGGAGGGGAAATCCTTGGGAATGGGATTCCCACCTGCTTCCTTCCGGGCGCGGCCTCTTCCCTTGGTCTGGGCGATGACGATTTCCGTCTCCTCCTGGGTCATCTCGGAAATTTTCTGCAGGAAAAGCTTTTCCAAAGCTTCTGCCATTAAGACAATGTCATCCCCTGGCTGGAAAAAGGAACAAAAAGCGGGAATTGAAGGGGTTATTCCACGGAGGAATTCCCTCCGGAGTGGCGGGATACGATCCCGAGAACGTGAGGAAAGCGTCGCTTTAAATTCCTGGTATTTTATAGGAGGAAATAAAAGGTGGGAAAAGTGGGAAAACAAATCCACAGCTGTAGCAAAAGGAGATTTTCCAAGGGGAAGAGGGGAAAAAAAGGCTGGATTGAAGCCAGAGGGCCACTTCCAGCCCACCAGATCCCACTGATGTGGAGGATTCATGGAAAAAATCCCATGGGAAGAGGCAGGAACAGCTTGGCCTGGGATTGCAAAGGAATTTCTTCCCGGAAAAAAACGTTTTTAAGGAGAAATGGATTTTCCTGAGCCTCTAAAAAAGCAGGGAAGGAGAGAACAGCACCGAGGGGTCCGGACAGATCCACAGGAGACGCTTCCATCTGGGAAAATCAAGGAAAACGAGGAGGAAAACGCCCAGGGAGGACGAAATTCCCACTCAAGCCATCCCACAATTCCATGATCCCTCCATAATCCACCCCAAGCAATTCCATCGTTTTTATAAAACCATTTCCCAGATGTTTTCCCGTGTCCGAGAAGGGAATTTTCTCCGAGGAGGTCGGGATCCATGAAAAATCCAACAGGACGCTCCCGATATCCCTGGATTTTTCCTATCCGACTTTCTAGACTTGGCTTCCTAGGAAAACTGTGGAAAACAGGAAGCCCAGAACCCACTTCCCAAGGATCTGACGGCATTCGTGGCTCTGCCCGAGCCAGGCCCTGAGAAATCCTTAAAAAATTCCTTTTAAGAGGAAAAAAAATGGGGAAGAATCCACATTTTGCCGGGCAAAAAATCCTGTGGGAATTACTTCTGAATTTCTGTGGGAATTACTTCTGAATTCCTGTGGGAATTCGGAACTTTCCCGTGGGAAGGCCGAGCCAGCACCACGCACATTCCCATTGGTTTAATCCCATTGCTTTTCCCAGAAACAGTTGCTCCCTTTTAAGGAAATTTCAGGAAATTCCTTTTAAGGAATCGAAGGAAAATTCCGCTTGGAAAAATGGGAATTCTAGGGCGTTTTCCATACCTTGTTGTAGATGTAGCAGTTTGTAAACATCGTGTTAAAATCCTGGATACATTCTTGAGCATTCCAGTAATAATTATTCTCCAAGCGCTTCTTTATTGTTCCCATATCCATCGGAGTTTTAATTATCTTGTAATAATCCTAGCAAAAAGAAAACAAGGAAAAATCAGGGAATAGAAACAAAATAAAGATTGGGATTCCTCCATCTCATCCCTGAATCCACCAGTCCTTGGATTCCTTCCCTATCAGCCTCTAAACTGGGAACTGTGAATTAAACAGGCGGAAAAAACTTCAGGAAAGGAATTCATTCCATCCCGGAGGCGCCAAAATTTCCCAGTTCCAGGTTTTTGGTTGCTGAGCAATTCCTAAAAATACGATGGGAAAGGAGCAGGCTGCAACATGGGAGTGGGAAATGGGATTTATCCCGGCTCCTTAAATCATCCGGGATGAATCCAGGAAATTTCTATTTTTAGGAAATAATTAAAAAAAAAAAATCCACGGAAATGCCGTTGCCATAGAACCAGAGCTTTCCAAAGGGAATTAAATTGGGAGACAAATGATTTATTATTTATTGCACCCCAAAGGAAAATATCCCATGGGAATGAAGGGATCCCCCTCTTCCCGTGGGAGCTGGGAGGCCCCAAACCAGATGTGGACCGCCAGATGTTGCTGGAATTTCCTGGGATAAAGGATCTCTCCATCCCAATCCAATTTTTGGCAGCTCCATGGGTTTGACTCCATCACTGCCCGGTGCTCAGCCTGTTCCAAACTTTTCCACGGAGCAGTTTTCCCAATATCCAACCTAAACCCCTCTGCCTCATCCTGTTCCTTGGGATGAGAGCCCGACCCCCACCCGGCTCCCGTCTCTTTCCCGGGAATTCTCGGGAGACAGGAGGTGCCCCCGGAGCCTCCTTGTTCTCCACATCCCGGTGGGAAGAGGAGTGGCCGAGCCGTTGGAAAACTCCTCGGGTGTTTTCCGAGGGATCCGAGAGTGG
This sequence comes from Atrichornis clamosus, assembly GCA_013400975.1. Lineage (NCBI taxonomy): Eukaryota > Metazoa > Chordata > Aves > Passeriformes > Menuridae > Atrichornis > Atrichornis clamosus. Next base: position 5,057 of record WBMZ01007996.1, on the reverse strand, counting down.
TGCCATCGTTTAGGATGGAAAAGACCCTTTGGATCATCGAGTCCAACCACTGGATCATGAAATCCAACTGTTGATGGATCAAGTCCAACCCTTGGATCATTGAGTCCGACCACTGGATCATCCCAACGGTTGGATCATCAAATCCAACCGCTGGATCATTAAATCCAACCCCTCGATCATCCCAACTGTTGGAGCATCAAATCCAACGGCTGGATCATTAAATCCAACTATTGGATCAAGTCCAACCACTGGATCACCAAGTCCAACCACTGGATGAAGTCCAACCACTGGATCACCAAGTCCAATTGCTGGATCAAGTCCGACCCTTGGATCATCCCAACTGTTGGACCATCAAATCCAACCACTCGCTCACCAAATCCAACCATTGGATCACCGAGTCCAAGCACTGGATCACTAAATCCTTGGATCATGAAGTCCAACTGCTGGATCATTGAGTCCAACCACTGGACCGTTAAACCCAATCACTGGATCAAGTCCAACCACTGGATCATCCCAACTGTTGGATCAAATCCAACCATTGGATCACTGAGCCCAACCACTGGATCAGCGAGTCCAACCACTGGATCAAGTCTAACCATTGGAACATCCCAACTATTAGACCAGCAAATCCGACCACTGGATCATCACATCCAACCATTGGATCATTACATCCAACCACTGGATCATCGCATCCAACCGCTGGATCATCACATCCAACTGCTGGATCATTAAATCCAACCACTGGATCATCCCAACTGTTCGATCATCCCAACTGTTGGAGCATCAAATCCAACCACTGGATCACTAAATCCAACCACTGGATCAAGTCCAACCACTGGATCATCCCAACTATTGGATCAAATCCAACCATTGGATCACTGAGTCCAACCACTGGATCAGCGAGTCCAACCACTGGATCAAGTCTAACCATTGGAACATCCCAACTATTGGACCAGGAAATCCAACCACTGGATCAAGTCCAACCACTGGATCATCACATCCAACTGCTGTATCATCACATCCAACCACTGGATCATCACATCCAACTGTTGGATCATCACATCCAACTGCTGGATCATCACATCCAACCGCTGGATCATCACATCCAACTGTTGGATCATCACATCCAACCACTGGATCATCACATCCAACCGTTGTTGGATCATCACATCCAACCGTTGGATCATCACATCCAACTGCGGGATCATCACATCCAACCGTGGGATCATCACATCCAAGCACTGGATCATCACAGCCAACTGTTGCTAGATCATCACATCCAACCGCGGGATCATCACATCCAACTGTTGTTGGATCATCACATCCAACTGTTGGATCATCACACCCAACCACTGGATCATCAAGTCCCACCCTTGGATCATCAAGTCCCACCCCTGGATCAAGTCCAACCCCTGGATCACCCCAACCGTTGGATCACCAAATCCACCCACTGAACCAAACCCACCCACCAAAACCACCCCCACCCCAATTCCCACAAAAACCCAACCCCCACCCAACCCCCTCTCCACCCTTCTCTTCCCACACCTCCATCCCTCTTTTCCCACCACTCACGGGGAGGTTCAACTTGACGGCATCCACGGGCTGCTGGAAAGGCCACGCAAACTGGTGCTTCCAGAGGGTCTTGAGGACCACCTTGAGCAGATACTGCAGTTGGTTGGTTTGGCGCTTGGGTTTGTTGGGATTGGAGGTCTCCGGTGGTGGGGGATTGACTCCGACCACGCCGCCCTGCTGGGGTTGGGCCTGCGACGGCGTCGTGGACATTTGGGTGGTCTCCAAGCCGTCCCCCATCACCGGGAGGTTCCTCAGCCGCGTGCCGGGGCCGCTCTCCGCCGCCATGCTGTTGATCCCATTGCATTCCTCACCGGATACCCTGCGGGATACGGAGGATATTTCAAGGTTTTGGTTAATCCCGGTTTTTGGATTGTTTACGAATAAATGGGAGCGGTGCCCGGGGGTGGTGGCGGAGTTGTGTTGTCGCGTTCCGAGGTCATTTCCTGTCTCCAATCTTTTGGAGCCTCGTTCCGGCCTCATCGGGTCAAGGAGAACTCCAAGGTTCTCCGTGGAGAGCTTTGGTTGTGTCTCCAAAGGGTTCTACCAACCATTGGATCATTAAATCCAACCACCGGATCAACTCCAACCATTGGATCTTTAAATTCAACCACGGGATCTTTGAGTCCAACCACTGGATCTTTAAATCCAACCACTGGATCTTCGAGTCCAACCCTTGGATCAATTCCAATCATTGGATCCTTGAGTCCAACCACTGGATCAATTCCAATCATTGGATCTTCAAGTCCAACCATTGGATCATTGACTCCAACTGCTGGATTAGGTCCAACCATTGGATCCTTGAGTCCAACCACTGGATCTTTAACTCCAACCACTGGATCATTAAATCCAACCACTGGATCCATTCCAATCATTGGATCTTTGAGTCCAATCACTGGATCATTAAATCCAACCACTGGATCCATTCCAATCATTGGATCTTTGAGTCCAATCACTGGATCATTAAATCCAACCATTGGATCATCAAGTCCAACCATTGGATCGACTCCAACCATTGGATCCCTGACTCCAACCACTGGATCATTAAATCCAACCATTGGATCTTCCAGTCCAACCACTGGATCACCAAATCCAACCGTTGGATCTTTGAGTCCAACCGTTGGAAAAAGGAAGGAAAATCCCAACCCAGACAACTCAGGGGGAAAACTTAGATGGATGATTTTTGGGGAATTCATTGACATATCCTTTGGAAGGGCAGAAATTTGGGAAAATGGGAAGAAAATCCCAACCCAGACAACTCAGCTGGAAAGTTTAGATGGATAAATTTGGGAATTTATTGAAATATCACTGGGAAAGTCAGAAATTCGGGAAAAGGGGCATTTCCGGGCCGTTTTCCAGGAGGATTTCCGCAAGGATCCCTCCCTGCTCCCAAGGTACCTTGTAGGATACATTGCCATGGAATTTTATCCCAGAAAATGATGGAGAGTCAGAAGTCGCTTGGCTTGTCCATCTATTCTTCCGTGGCTCCGGGCACAGCTGCCTCCAGATCCCAACTCTGAAGGAATAAAACACACTCTGGGAATTCAGGAAATGACCCAGAAATTCGGGAAAACTCCAGGAGATTCCCTGGTTTTAACGTGGATCACCCGGAGCTGCCTTTGCTTGGGAGACACCTATGGAAAAACGAGGCTGTGGCAGCGGGATTTGAGTTTTTTCCAGGTGTTTTCCCACTTCTAGGGCGAGTTCCTTCCCAAAATCCACGTTCTTTCCCCAAAATTCACATTCTGAGGAATGATTTCCTCCTGCTCCCTCATTTCAGACCCAGGAAAAAACCATGGAATTACTTTTTTTAGGGAAAAAGGGGAATACTCGCTCCATAATTTAATTTCTTTTCCTCCCATTAAAAAGTGGAAGTTTGAATCCCAATCCAGAGGCATGGAAAAAAAATTAATCCCAAACCCCATTTCTCCTCCAATAATCCATCAAAATTATCCCTAAATCCCATTTTTCCCCCAATAATCCACAAAATCTATCCCAAAATCCCATTTCTGCCCCAAAAGTGCACCAAATTTATCCCTAAATCCCATTTATCCTCCAAAAATCCCCCAGATTTATCCCTAAATCCCATTTCTGCTCCCATAACCCACAGAATTTCTTGGGAAAAGAGGGAATTTGAGGAATTACCTGAAATCCAAGGGGTGGCTTCCTCACCAGCCCAAGCCTCTGACCTTCATTTTCCACGCTCCCGTTGGAAAAAAGGTCTGGAAAAAGAAGAAATTCCCATAAATTCCCAATTCCAGCCCCAAAGCCTCGGTGGTTTTTATCCTTTGCTTCCTTATCCTCCAGGTTTTTGGGGGGTTTTTGTGGGAAAAGTCACGGATGAGGCAGAAAACCGGGAAGGTTTGGGATGGGGGGAGGGAGCTGGGATAATCCAGACCCTGGGAGTTCAAATATCCTGAGANTCAATCAAAATCCCTGGGAAAAATGCTGAAATTGGAATTAACCAAACCAAAACACTGGGAAAAAATGGTTTAATTGGAATTAACTAACCCAAAAATATGGAAAAATGGTTAAATTGGAATGAACCAAACCACGGAGAAAATTAAATTGGAATTAATCAATCCAAAACACTGGGAAAAATGGTTTCATTGGAATTAACCGAGCCAAAAATAAGGAGAAAAATGGTTAAATTGGAATTCATCAATGCAAATTCCTGGGAAAAATGATTCCATCGGAATTCATCAATCAAAATCCCTGGGAAAAACGCTGAAATTGGAATTCACCAAATCAAAACACTGGGAAAAATGGTTTCATTGGAATTAACCAACCCAAAAACACGACCAAAAAATTATTTCATTGGAATTAACCAATCAAGTCCCTGGGAAAAATGATTGCATTGGAATTAACCATTCCAAGACACTGGGAAAAACCATGAAATTGGAACGAACCAACAAAATTCCCGGGAAAAAATGATTCCATCGGAATGAACCAAACGAAAAAGGCGAGACAAAAATCATTTTATTGGAACGACCCAAAAACGCGGGAAAAGAAAGAGGGAATTGGAATGCACCAAGAAAATTCCTGGGAAAAATGATTCAATTGGAAGCAAAGCAGCGGTAACAGGTTCATTAAAGGCGGGTGTTAATTAGGGGGGAGTCCCCGCGCGGGGCGGGGAGGGAGGGAGGCGCTCAAAGGTTCGTTAATCGCCGCCGGTAACGAAGGGCAGCGACTCCGAGGAACGGCACGGAGCCACGGAGAGCGGGAAACGCTTCCCGAATCCGGCTTCCCCAACGTCCAGGGATGTGAGAAACTGGGAAGCCCTTCCCGAATCCAGCTTCCAGAATATCCAGGGATGTCAAAAACTGAGAAACCCTTCCCGAATCCAACTTCCAGAATATCCAGGGATGTGAAAAACAGGGAAACCCTTCCCAAATCCAACTTCCACAACTTCCAGGGATGTGAAAAACAGGGAAACCCTTCCCAAATTCAACTTCCAAAATATCGAGGGATGTGAAAAACAGGGAAAC